>CM075978.1:46912746-46960246 GCA_038087875.1 Malacoraja senta
ATGGAAAAAATAGATACTTTTTTTACTCGTAGGTTTAGTCGTAATAGGTCGGCATGTTAGTCGTAGGTAATCGAGGGTAGTCGAAGGTAGTCGTAGATAGTCTTCATCATAGTCGAAGGGAGGTCGAAGGGAGGTCAAAGGAGATCGAAGGAGGTCGTCTTCACTCTCCACTATTCGGTGTCCAATTTTCCCGAATTTCGTTGTAGCTAGTCGTAGCTAGTCGAAGCTAGTCTTCAACATAGTCGAAGGAGGTCTTCAACATGACATTTTTTCCAAACTCTCCTAAACTCTTCTGAACTCTTCTGAACTTGCCAATTAGGTCGCCCAAGTGGGACAGCTTATTCTTCCAGTAGCACCTTGCTCTCACAAGAAATGTAGATGCAGCCATTAAAGAATTCAATAATTCGTCACAAAATCCATTTCAAGCTATTAGTGGAAGGAAATTATTTCCAAGTGATATAGTAATCTAGGTTTCAGACCTATTTTCTGAATCAATTGAGTCTCAGAGAAATTCCATATCATGATGAGTGATGTGCGAGGTTGAACAAAGTACCTGTTCAGAATACAGATTTGAGCAACTTCACTGAAGTCCTTCCATTTGCTCACTCGTTTGTCAAACAACTTTCTCACAATTAAAATAACTCTTCCTCACAGTAATAGCCGATGCTACTTTTCCAGCCCCTTATTTCTCCCTTCCCAGCATGGTTACCTCTGAACACATTCACAACTCTGCCATTGGCAGAGCTTGGAATCATGTGTTATTTATACAAATTATGCAATCAATGAATCGCCTTGATGCTCGAGAAATTTTGGAACACTTGGTTCTTTCTTTCTTTCTTTTAACACTCCTGCAGATCGCATGGCTATCCTATTTGAACATACCACGTAGCCTGTTGCCGAGGCACAGTGGCGTAGTGGTTGTTTTGCTGCATTAAGGGCCTGTCCCACTTTCATGACTTAATTCAAAACCTCTGCCTAGTTTAAAGGACCTAAAAAAAAAATCATGATCGTGGTAATCTACGAACTCCTACGACCTTCCACGACTATGCTCACGAACTCCTACGAGTATGTCTACGAATTCCCACGACTATTTCGATGCCCTCCTTACGAGTAAAAAGTTGCAATTTCTTTCATCCTGGCCATTTTTTTACTCGTGGACATTTTTTATCTGGCTTGAAATAACGTCCTGACTTACCTGATGCCACGAGTACCTACGGCTGGCATAACGAGCTACTACGATATATCTACGAACTCCTACAATTTCCTACGGACTCGTTACGAACATTCTGCGAGTTTGAATCAAGGGAAAAACTCGGGAGAATTTGTGAATAACTCGTGAAAGTGGGACAGGCCCTTCACAGCGCCAGAGACCCAGACTTGATCCTGACTATGGGTGTTGTCTGTGCGGAGTTTGTATGTTCTCTCTATGATTGTGTGAGTTCTCTTCGGGTGCCCTGGTTTGCACCCATATTCCAAAGACATGCAGGCTTGTAGGTTAATTGGCTTCAGTAAAATACCCCAAGTGTGCAGGATGCTAAAGTGGGGTAACAGAGAACCAGTGGGCCAAAGGGCCTGTTTCCATGTTGTATTTCTAAAACTAAAAGTAGAAGCATGGTAATGTGACAGCAGTGATTCCTCCACATAACACAAGACCCAAATGCAAAATAAACAATGGTTCATCATTAGACCCAGAGAGTCTGAGGGCTAAAGGAATCTAGGGATATGGGGAAAAAGCAGGAATGGAGTACTGATTTTAGATGATCAGTCATGACCATATTGAATGACGATGCTGGCTCGAAGGGCCAAAAGGCCAACTCTTGCACTTATTTCTCCATGTTTTCTATGTTTCTATTACCCTAATTCTGTTCTTCAAGTTCAAACAAATATCAGCAGCATGACAGGTACTCCAGACTAACTACTGCCGAATCTTCTCTCATTTCCATTGCCCTAACCCCAAAGCAAAGTCACCCAACCAATACCAGTGTCCCATCCCAGGCCAATATCCCCAACATTGAAGCATGATTACAAGAACATAAGAAAGTAAAAGACGCAAGGAACTGCATAAGCTGGAATCGTGATTGAAACGGAAAGTGGTGGAGTAACTCAGCGAGCCAAGTAGCATCTCTGGAAGGAATGGACAGGTGCATTTCAATGCAGGAACTTTCTTCACACTTCAGACCTCTTCTTCTGAAGGGTCCTGGCCTGAAACGTCACCATAAACCCCTCAAATCTGCCTTGCCATTCAATGTGGAAAATGTATGCTGGCCTCAACTCTTCTTCTGTGCCAGTTCCACATAATCATCAATTTCCTGATCTTTCAAATATTTAGCCATCTCCACCTTCGACAGCAGAGGATGTCAGAGAACACACATAGAAAATATGTTTTTGTGCAATTCATTTTGATATTTGTGGAAACATCTCAACTTCTACCTTGTTGATCCCTCTTAGGATCTAAGAAGTTTGAATCAGGCCACTCTTATTTTTCTAAACTCCAAGAAATGTGCTACCCACATTAAAATCCATTTCCCAAGTTTTCACTTAATCACTCAGTCGATCAACATCTCATTGTGGAAGCACTATATCCTCAACACATCATGCCCTTCCACCTATTTTTGTATCATCAGCAGACTTGGAAACCTTCCATTTTGTTCCCTCCTCCAAGACAGCAAAGTAAATAGTGAACAATTGAAGCCAAGAACAGATCCCTGGGTACTCCTACAGTGACTTTCCCTCCAGCCTCGAAACAATTTATTTCAACTGTTTTCTAGACGACAACCAGTTCTCAATCCATGTTAATATTATAGCGGCACCAGACGTGGTGAATAAAGGTGAGACGTCAGGTCGGTTCAAAGAGTCGTTTATTCAGTGCTGACACGTTAGGTTGGTGCCGACTATCATAACAGTGTTGCTGTAGCTGAGCGAGGTTGTTCCCTCGGGCTCAGCTACCGGTTGAACACCTGGTGGTCTCGAGGTGAGATGACCTTAAGTACCAGGACACTCCCTCTAGCCCATGACGTCACGTGCCCGCCCTCGTACTTCCTGACGAGGGTTCGAGCATAAGTGGCCCGTGTATAGGCTGCCGCCACAATATACTACTTCCAAATACATTGCGCTGTTAATTTATGCTTCAACTTGCCAAATGCCTGCTGAAAATCCAAAGACATTATATCAACAGGTTCTTCTTTCATCAACTCTTCCTGTCACATCTGAAAATAATTCACGCAAATTAATCAAATGTTATTTACCTTTCTCACGCCACATTGACTAAGTTTGCTTACATTCAGCTTTCCCAAGTTATTAGTCATACAATATTTTATTATTGACTTATCAACAATAAATGTTAAACAAACTGGTCTGAAGTCCCACATGACCACCCTCAACCCCCAAACTTCTTTATCAAACAGAGGAAATAATTTGTCTTCCAATCTTCTGCTACCCTCCTAGAATTTAGTGAGTTCTGACAAGATTCAACCAGGAAGGCTATCAAAATATTTTTGGCTTGGGTGCAAATGTCAAAGACTAGAGGCCACAGCTAAAGAGGAGTAAAGTTTAAGGAGATGAGTGTTTTTTTGTTTTTTTTTAATTACTGCACAGAGAGTGAAGGATGGGTGCCTGGAATATGATGCCAGTGGTGGTGGGGGAGGCAGATACAATAATGGCATTGAAGAGGGTTTGATATCGGCACATGGATATGCTACCTTTTGTGGATCTCAAATGCAACCTAAATTGTAGCGTTGTTACAAAACCTACCATCAGTGGCGCTCCAGCTCTGCTGCTGCCTGTTCTTGCGATTCCGGAGGCTTTGGGGGGGGGGGGGGGATTAAAATGCAGGTTTGTATTGGTTGCCGGAGAGGGATTTCCTCGGGCTGCTAGCTGATGAAGAAACATCGTACGCCCTTCCCTTCCCTTTAAAAAATAATAATTGCTGAACCATTGCATCGCTGGATTGAACTTAAATGCAACTAAAAATGCCTTCAACGTCACGGATCACAATATCAGGACAAAACGAAAGGCATGTCGTTTATTTAACATATTATTTTGCTTTTTGGTGTGGCTTCATTTTAATCTTATGATGCGAAAAATGTTATTTAGGCCCACATATGAATCGTTCATGTCTTGCCTGCCGATATGGGCTTAAATTTATGGCAATGGCAACATTCCAATCGATCACAATCCAGGAACATCCACTCTCAAGATAATCAAATTCATTATTTTTTTGCACAATCATGTCATGAGAACATCCAAATCATCTATATTTTGTGTTATTGTCCATCCATGATCAATATTTTCATACTAAATATCCACAGTACAGTTTTAGTCAGATGTATTGTGATAATGATTTTGATTATCTTGAGAGTGGATGTTTCTGGAAATAAACATTAAATTCCTTCCATTTGGCATATTTTATTCATGCAAAGTGAGATTTAAAAATCGTTATATTGTGAATTCTTGTGTGAATGGGATCAGTTTGTTATTTGTTATTTGGATACAGACTATTTTTTTTAAATAGCCTTTTCTTATGAAATTGATAGATGTTTAGATCTAGTAATTTGATTTAGATTAATTTAATTTATTAGATTAATTTAATTGATTTGATGAAACTGATGAATATGAATTTTTTGTTGGGTATTTACCATTTGTTTTAGCATTTAACTTTATAATTTCTACCTTTTTTTCCAAAACTGCAAATAATAACTTGTTTCTGTTAATGCTGTTCAGTGTTTTAACTTTATAATTTCTACCTTTTTTTCCAAAACTGCAAATAATAACTTGTTTCTGTTAATGCTGTTCAGTGTTTTTTTCTTTACATTTTAAACAGATGTCTCTGAAGAAGAAATGCAAAATTGTCAATCCAAATGCCCAGCAAAAGTGACTGATTTAGGCAACATTCGCAGAGATTATCCGAATTTGGACTACTCCAAATGTGATGATCTGCAGGACATTCTTAATGGGAAAGTAGTGGGCAGAAAGGCATGTCATGTATGGTTTGAAGACCAAAAACATGTAGTTTACAATGCCAACATTGAAAACCAAGGTATACAGAGTTGTTTATTGGTTACAATCTGAGGAATATGATGATGCTACTGATTATGATATGCCAATGTACCAGCTAGCAACTGATCTTCTCCAGAAAGAAATTGCAATTTCTTTACCCATCTGTTACGGACTTACAGCATATAATACAATAATATTAAAGTTCTGATCTTGAGAATATCAAATTTTTGAATTTTCAAGGCAGTCTGGGTGTTTATTACTATTTCCGTCACAACGGTTAATTTTGTAATTAGCTACAATCAGGTAACTAACTAATTATATGCCTGAATTTCAGGTCATCCAAGTAAGATGTTTCATATTTGTTTCAGAATGCTTCAATCTATAATATCAAAATTTCATTCAGTTCTCTTAATTTTTAAGAAAGTTATAGGGCTTTTGACTGTCCTCGATCACAGCTTTTGTGTTAAGTCAATGGAAAAGCAAAGGGAACAAGATGCTAATTTCCGGTTATGAAAATGACCATAACCTTTTTAATACTGAAGATATAAAAGTGAATTAGGTATCAAACTAAAGTTCTTTTTATGCTTTATCTGATGGGATAAATTACAGGCTTGATACGTAAAATCTCAAAAATTTGTAACATTCCTATAATTGCATCTGTCCTTGATGATCTTTAGCTCTTCAGTTAGGAAGCTGCACAAAAAAAGTTATTTGAACAAAATGCTCAAGCTTTATTCCAGTCAACACAATACAATGTGGCTGCAACCAGAGCTTCAGCACAAAGGAATGATTCAAAGCTTCCTATTAAGCTTCACGGCAAAGGAAGTGATCGAGATGCATCATCAAGCATCTTTATCTGTGTATTTCATTTAAATTCCTGCAAGGTGATGTATGGTAGAGTGACCAAAGTTGGTACAATTTCTCTCTATTTATTTGTCAAGCTTATTATTTTAAAAAGGTGATTAATATTCTCGACATTGCAGCCATTCCCTTCATTTAACTATTTATTACATACTCTGTGGATGTTTTTATTCAAGATAATACAGACATTACACCATAACTATTGGAAAATGCACGAACATTTGTAAATAACTTTGCTAACGTGCAATTTCACACATAAATCAGTGGAGATATGGGGAAGTTAACAAAAACAGCAGCAACTTCTCTTTCAATCAGCAAAATACACAATAGAAAACTAAAGCTACATCTGCAGAAAAATACAGAACTTGTCAGACTATTATGAGATACTTTTTCAGAAGATCAAAGGAATGTGTGACAAACAGTAGTCATGTCTGCGACATTGTTTGATAAATATTCACCCTCTCTCAGGACAAGTTCAGAGGGCCAATAAACCTTTTCCCTTCTTACATGCTTACTGCGCCAGCACGACTGCCTTCACGACACCCAGAGCCCTCCATGCTACAGGATTTTCCAATTGACCTCGAGCAATATGATGCCCCACCTTTGTTTTCCAACCAAAGTGAATAACTTTGCATTTATCCACTTTATAATGCATCCTGTTTGTGTCTGGCACTCATTCAACTTGGCACCATGAAGACCTTATGCTTCCTTCTCCCAACTAACAATCAGCCAAATGTTTGCATCATTCGCAAACCTGATATCCCAGTTGCCAAGTACAACATAGCAAAGATGAGCAGGAAGCAAGAGGATTGGGTAATGTTTAAAGAACAACAGAAGATAACCAAAAAGACAATACGGGAAGAAAAGATGAGGTACAAAGGGTAAGCTAGCCAAGAATATAAAGCAGGATAGTAAAAGCTTCTTTAGGTATGTGAAGAGGAAAAAAATAGTTAAGACTAAAGTTGGACCCTTGAAGACCGAAAAAGGTGAATTTATTATGGGGAACAAGGAAATGGCAGATGAGTTGAACAGGTACTTTGGATCTGTCTTCACGAAGGAGGATACAAACAATCTTCCTGATATAGTAGTGGCCAGAGGATCTGGGGTGACGGAAGAACTGAAGGAAATCCACATTAGGCAGGAAATGGTGTTGGATAGACTGATGGGACTGAAGGCTGATAAATCCCCAGGGTCTGTATCCCAGGGTACTTAAGTAAGTGGCTCTCGAAATCGTGGATGCATTGGTGATAATTTTCCAATGTTCTATAGACTCAGGATCAGTTCCTGTGGATTGGAGGGTAGCTAATGTTATCCCACTTTTGAAGAAAGGTGGGAGAGAGAAAACATGGAATTATAGACCAGTTAACCTGACATCGGTGGTGGGGAAGATGCTGGAGTCAATATTAAAAGATGAGATAGCCGAACATTTGGATAGCAGTGACAGGATCGGTCCGAGTCGGCATGGATTTACGAAGGGGAAATCATGCTTGACTAATCTTCTGGAATTTTTTGAAGATGTAACAAGGAAAATGGACAAGGGAGAGCCAGTGGGTGTAGTGTACCTGGACTTTCAGAAAGCATTTGATAAGGTCCCACATAGGAGATTAGTGGGCAAAATTAGTGCACATGGTATTGGGGGTAGAGTGCTGACATGGATAGAGAAGTGGTTGACAGACAGGAAACAAAGAGTAGGGATTAACGGGACCCTTTCAGAATGGCAGGCAGTGACTTGTGGGGTACCGTAAGGCTCGGTGCTGGGGCCGCAGCTATTTACAATATACATCAATGATTTGGATGAAGGGATTCAAAGTAACATTAGCATATTTGCAGATGACACAAAGCTGGGTGGCAGTGTGAACTGTGAGAGGATGCTATGAGAATGCAGGGTGACTCCGCCTCTTCCTTTCTTCTTCCCGACCACCCCCCCACAACAGTCTGAAGAAGGATCTCAACTCGAAACGTCACCTATTCCTTCGCTGCATAAATGCTGCCTCACCCGCTGAGTTTCTCCAGCATTTTTGTCTACCCTCATTTATTCTTTGTGTTCCATTTCATGCTAGTCTATAACCACTAATCTAACTTGCTTTTATTTAGCATACTAATCTCAATAGGGGACTTTATCATGCAATCTGTTCATCAAGTAATCTTTACTTCTACTATTTGTGCCAAATCACTGCATTTAATAATTGTCATAATTTCAGGATGGAGTGGAAGTTAATAGTTTTACTATGTGCACTTCAGTGAATAGAAAGCGTAAACCTGAGTGGATTTATTTGTATTCAAGAGTAATTTTATTGACCTTGGCCAAGACGAGTTGAGACTTTTGCAATTAATCAATGACAAACAGATTCACATAAACGTGTGGATGGTAATTCTTCAATGACTCTTGGAGAGCATGTGAAAGCCCTATACCTCAACAAGCTCTGGTTTGAGTTCAGCTAAAAGGATACTTGCAGACTACTGACATGTCCAACCTCATCAGGGCACTGGTGAACAGCTGTCATCTGTGATTCCAGGGTGAACATAACTGTGAATTTGTATATACATTGCTTCTGGGATAAGAAAAAAATCATGACACATCTCACAGTGCCAGCGACCCGGTTCGATCTAGAGTATGGGTGCTGTCTGTGTGGAGTTTGCATATTTTCCCTGTGACTGCATGGGTTTCCTCCGGGTGCTCTGTTTTCCTCCCAGATTCCAAAGACATGCAGGTTTGGAGGTTAATTGGCTTCTGTAAATTGCCCGGAGTGTGTTGGATCCAAAAGTAGGATAACATAGATCTAGTGTACAGGTGAGCGGTTGGCCTGTACTCGGTGGGCCTAAGTTCCTGTTTCCACATTGTATCTCAAAAACTAAATATCACAAAATGATGGAAATACTCAGAGTGAGAAGACAAGTTAAGCTAACAATTTAACTCTAAATCCGTTCTGACAAAGGGCCGTTTTCTGTTTTTATTTTAGATTTCCACCAACTGTAACATTTTTTATTTTTACCCCTTGCCATTGGGCCTTTGATTAACAACTCAGGCCAGTGCAATGTAGCAATGTCTTCTGCAAGTTGAGTCCTACATAACCTTCATTGTATATCCTTTTCACAAGTGCAGCCCTTTGGAGGCTACAAGTTTAAAGGAACCAAACAGGTCATACATGTTAAAAAAAAAAATACTGGAGTAATTCAACGAGTCATGCAGCACATATCGAGTCAGGCAGCACATCCAGAGAACATGGACAAGTGACATTTCGGGTCAGGACCATTCTTCTGACGTGTATCTGACTTGTTTAACTGCACTGGGCCTCTACTCGCTGGAGTTTAGAAGGATGAGGGGAGAACCTCATTAAAACTTACCGTATAGTGAATGACCTGGCTAGAGTGGATGTGGAGAGGATGTTTCCACTAGTGGGAGAGTCTGGGACCAGAGGCCATAGACTCAGAATAAAAGGATGGAACTTTAGAAAGCAGATGGGGAGGAATTTCTTTAGTAGGAGGGTTGTGAATCTATGGAATTCATTGCCACAGAAGACCATGGAGGCCAAATGAATGGATATTTTAAAGGTGGAGATTGATAAATTCTTGATTTGGATAGGTATCAGGGGTTATGGGGAGAAGGCAGGAGAATGGGGCTGAGAGGGAATGACAGATCAGCCAAGATAGAATGGTAGAGTAGCCTTGATGGGCTGTGGGCAGAATGGCCTAATTCTGCTCCTATAACATGAACTTATTCTCAAAGTATGGTTTGAATACTCGCTGTTAATAGAAAGTTTAAGGACTAATTCAACATTCAGACTGTGTTGGAGCTGACCCACAAACCTGAAACAACTGGAAGCTCAATGCTCACATATCTCATTTTACAAGATAAAACTATTTTGATTGTGGAAGAAAGTTCCATAAAATATAACTGGGTTTGAACAAGACCAAGCAAAGGATCATACAGCCATGTCCAGCCTGCATGCATCCGAGTTAAAACATGTCAAAATACATCAATTGGGTGGACAAATTAAAATGCCATTTGGGTTTTACTCTATTTTAAACAGGCAGATGCTTTTGAAAGACATCAGGCTATTTAGAATCTGAATAGGAACCACTGACCACATTAGATCAAGTTCCAAGTGACCACTGGAGGATCCTGTTATATGAGAAATGGATTAAAAACAACAGAATCCCCAACATCTCCAAAGAACAACAGTCTACACAATGCCCAAGGTCGTGCAACCATATGCTGCAAAGGTACAGAACTAGTATCAGAGCTGCTCCATGCTTCAGTATGATGACCAATAATTTACAGCCTGCAAGGAACTTAGCAGGAACAACACTGATACACGGAGAAAGTTTGTAAAACCTTAACATTTTAATGCAATCAAATAATTTGGAAGGCTGATTAAAACAAATGTCTCCTTGCCCTGTTCTTCCCAGACTTCATCGTAGCACAGAACTAACACTGTCATTTCAATAGTAGGGAGTCTCCAGGGTCGATTTACCATAAAAGAGATAGAATCCTCTGATATGTGCCACAGTCTAACACCAATGGATCTTTAGTGAATATATTTTGTCACAAGATTAAAATTCTGGACAGAAGGTTGAGTTTCAAAAAAATAAAATAATTTGTGTTAATGTTTGGCAGCCAAATGTCAATACCAATTTAAAAGATTACTTTATTGCAATGAAAATGCTGAATAAGGTAGGAGACAAACATTTCATTTCTCAACCGAGCATTTTCACTCGCTCTATTTGCACATCCTGTTACAATTATTCCACATCTATAATCATAACATTGCCATAGAACAAAAAAAGATAAGAAAATAGTGAATGCCATCCCATTCTAAAACTCCACATGACAATGGAGACAGTGTAATAATGAGATTGACATTTCTTAATCATAACTGTTTACAGGCTACTTGGACTGGAGAAATAACAATAGTGAGGGTCTAATCTTTGCCATTATTTGTCCCTTTTCATCCCTCAGAGTTGTTATGTCCCATGCTAGGTACACATCCCAATGTACTATTCCATGCACCTGGACACTGTTCTCATACCTTGCATAGGAAGTAGTTTACCACAATACAGGAACCTTGCAGGAACAAATAGAATCGTAATTTCTCTTCTCTGCCTCAAGGGGAACGGCACATTGAATTTTAGAATAACCATAACCACTGTGACTGTATGAATATTTAGCTTTCATTCTTTAAACAATGAAGCATCACAACCTTGGACCCTGAGCAACATTAAACCACTTCCACTAAACCTGTGTTTAAGAAAGAACTGCAGATGCTGGAAAAATCGAAGGTAGACAAAAAAGCTGGAGAGACTCAGCGGGTGAGGCAGCATCTATGGAGCAAAGGAATAGGCGACGTTTCGGGTCGAGACCCTTCTTCAGACTGAAGCTTTTTTGTCTACCTTCCACTAAACCTGTGGAAGGTTTCCCACAGGACGCCACTCCTTGTGGAGAAGCTGGCGCAGAGCGAGATCAGAGTCCTCGGGATCAGAGGCCTTCAAAGCCAGGTCAGGTTGGAGCCTCGAGGCAGAGGCCGGGCCGAGGATGGAGTCTGGAGGTCGGGAAGAGGTGACCTGGCCGCGTCACCGTGATCTAAGGGGGACCCGGCCTAGGGGGCCACGGAGAATTAAGGGGGACCCGGGGGGGATGAGTGCGCGGAAGGGAGGAGTGCTTTTTGTAAATTTGTCGGAGCCTTTGTGGCGACTCTTTTCTGTACTTTGTATGCAACAACAAAGATTTTCACTATACCTAGCTAGGTACGTGAGAATAGTATTATCATCATCATCATCTTAGAACTATAAAATGATAATGATGAGATTGACGAACACGCTTCTAATTGCAATCGGACTTGGAATCCACGTACTTGAATTTCCATCAACATCAGTGGCAAAAATCGGATTCTCACTTAAATCTGGATTTTAACTAAGGTGATCAGCTTAATTCAAAGCAATATCAACACATTTTATCTTTAGTTTACTTTACTTTAGAGATGGAGCTAAGAAAAAGGCCCTTTGGCCCACCAAGTCCCCGCCGACCAACGATCACCCTTACACTAGTTTTCTGTTCAAACAATTTCGCATCGTGCATACTAGGGGCAATTTACAGAAGCCAATTACGCTACAAACTTGCACGTCTTTGGAATTTGTGAGGAAACCGGAGCACCTGAAGAAAACCCACGCATGGGGAGAATGTACAAACTCCGTAACGACAGCACCAATAGTCAGGTTCAAACCAGAGTTTCTGCCGCTTCAAGGCAGCAACTCTACCGCTGCGACATATTGCCGCCCTTTATCACTGTCCATCAGATTGATTCATTAAAATCTCCCCACGGAAAGGGGAGGGTGACTGCTGAGGCAGACTTGGGAGGCCCGACAGCAGCTGGGTGAGCAATGTGGAGTAGTGGAGGGAGGAGACGGCAGCATTACACCATGCCAGGCTAACCACATACTACATCGATCTTGTGCCGCCAGGGACAAAGATAAAATGGGAATATTAAAAAATTGCATCTCCCCTCAAGCCAAACTCAGACGTTTCAGAGACATGGAAGTTGCAACGTGGCACTGGAATGTGATGACTCTCTGTGTGGCATTCCAGAAGAGGATCTATTGTACTCATATAGAGTATGATTTACCTGGATAACAAGCTTTTCACTGTGTGTCTGCACACATGGCCATAATAAACTAAACTGTAAACCATTGTTGGATCAGTAAACATTCCAGGATGAATGAAGCTCTTGGACACTTTACATCCAGATCATGAGTCAGAGAGCCATAGATAAAGTCATAGCACATGAAAACAGATCCTTTGGCCTGACTTCCCCAGGTTGACCAAGATGCCCCATCTACTCTACCCTCACCTGCCTGTATTTGGTCCATATCCTTCTAAACCAATCCATGTACCTGTCCAAATGTCTTTTAAATGTTATAGTACCTGCCTCAACTACCTCTTCTCGCCATTCATTCCATGCAATCACCATCTTTTGTGCGCATGTTGCCCTTCAGGTTCCTATTAAATCTTCTTCTCACCTTAAATCTAAGTCCTATGGATTTTGATTTCCTTAATCAGGGTAAAAGACTCTGTGCATCTACCCTAACTATTCCCCTCATGATCTTATCAATCTCTATAAATTCACCCCTCATCCTCCCGCACTCCAAAGAATAAAGTCTTAGCCTGCCCAATCACTCCCTATAGCTCAAGTCCTAGCAACAGCCTGATAAATCTTCTCTGTACTCTTTCCAGCTTAACAACATATTTCCAAGAGCATGGCAGATGCAGTTTAATGGGGATAAATGTGAGGTTATCCACTTTGGTGGCAAAAACAGGAAGGCAGATTATTATCTGAATGGTGTCAAGTTGGGAAAAGGGGAGGTGCAGCGAGATCTGGGGGGTCCTTGTTCATCAGTCACTGAAAGTAAGCATGCAGTTTCAGCAGGCAGTGAAGAAAGCAAATGGCATGTTGACTTTCATAATAAGAGGAGTTGAGTAGAAGAGCAAAGAGGTCCTTCTGCAGTCGTACAGGCCCCTAGTGAGACCACACCTGGAGTTTTGTGTGCAGTTTTGGTCTCCAAATTTGAGGAAGGACATTCTTGCTATTGAGGGAGTGCAGCATAGGTTCACAAGGTTAATTTCCGGGATGGCAGGACTGTCATATGTTGATAGAATGGAGCGGCTGGGCTTGTATACTCTGGAA
Source organism: Malacoraja senta (assembly GCA_038087875.1). NCBI lineage: Eukaryota > Metazoa > Chordata > Chondrichthyes > Rajiformes > Rajidae > Malacoraja > Malacoraja senta. The sequence goes on from CM075978.1 coordinate 46,926,282, forward strand.
TTTAGAAGGATGAGAGGGAATCTTATTGAAACATAAGATTATTAAGGGTTTGGACACGCTAGAGGCAGGAAACCTGTCCCCGATGTTCGGAGAGTCCAGAACCAGGGGCCACAGCTTAAGAATAAGTGGTAAGCCATTTAGAAAGGAAATGAGGAAAAACATTTTCACACAGAGAGTTATGAATCTGTGGAATTCTCTGCCTCAGAAGGCAGTGGATGCCAATTCTCTGGAGGCTTTCAAGAGAGAGTTAGATAGAGCTCTTAAAGATAGCGGAGTCAAGGGATATGGGGAGAAGGCAGGAACGGGGTACTGATTGTGGATGATCAGCCATGATCACAGTGAATGGCGGTGCTGGCTCGAAGGGCCATATGGCCTACTGCTGCACCTATTGTCTATTGACCAAAACTGAACACAGTACACCAAATGTAGAATCACTAACATCTTGTTCAACTGTAACACAACATCCCAAATACTATACTCAATAGAAGATATACATAAAATGCTGGAGTAACTCAGGGGGACAGGCAGCATCCCTGGATAGATGTAAAAGGTGACGTTTCGGGTCGAGACCCTTCTTCAGACTTCAGAATCTTCTGTGTAAACCAGCATCTGCAGTTCCTTCCTACACATTTTTATACTCAACTAACAAATAAATATGGAGAAGAAATAAATATTTTAAAATAGCATTTGTGTACCCATATCACATGCAGGTAATAATAAACATTGCATTGCCTGTTTAAAAATATTATCTAATCAAAAGATCATAATTCACTGAAAGCAATGTCTACAGAGATACCAGTGACCTTAAATATCAACCCTCTCTCCACAGATGTTGCGGGATCTGCTCAGTAAATCTAGCATTTAATGCTGTAAATCAGAACAGCACAGTCAACAAAAAAATTCAAGAATCATACATCAGTCAGTGAAAACGGTGGAGAAATATTATGTGAACAGTTACAGATCAATTTGCTTAATCCTCATTTGGGGAAAGCAAGCCTCTGTTCTGACGTGGCCTGAGTATGCCAGCTTTTTCTGTTTTTATTTTGCTACTCAATCTTCAACTTTAAAAACACAAGCTCTCTTTATACTGTTCAATATCAATGAAAACAGGAGCCATGAATTGCACCAGCTAATATCAATTTCAGACTATGGCCCTCTTAATTCAGAGTGCTGGGTTTCGATCTGGAATAGATACCTTTTCTGCTCCAGGTAGTGAGCCAATTACACGATTTGATGGAAGACCACGAATTATGACAAATGGACGAACAAAATGAGCCAGATCACCTCCTTCAATTCCACTCCAGTTTGTGATCTGTTTGGGAGAAGCTGTGGCAAAAGTCCCAATGCAATTCATGAATTGGTCACCGAAAATCTGAACTTACAAGAACTGAAGTTAATTTGTTACTTGCTGCACCCAATAGAAGGCAAACGACCAGCTAAGACTAAATCAGCAGTGTAACTCTGTTTCAGAAATGACTATCAAATTGCTGCTTCACGAAACTTTCAGGTTTTAAAGAATACTGAATTGCACTCAAGTCATTACAGTTCCCTGCTAGCTGATGATAAATGCATGCTCGTTGCTAAACTGATTACACTTTGAATGTAAAATATCATATTGACCACAACGATCTCCCTTTTCCATCATAGATAAAGTCTGTCAAAGGCTTACCCATGAGGAAGTTAATGCTGCCCTATTTTTAGATTCCTATTAAAGTGCCGGCACTCTTGGGGATTTTCTACATCCTCGTTTGCCTCCAGGTTGATTGGAAGTCATTGAATAGTGAATGAACTTTTCTTAAAAGAAGTCACAAAATATACCGTTACGAATTCCTCCCTAGATATGATTTACCCGTGTAAAATTCAGGTTTCTATTCAAACTAGGTTAAAAGTCGAATTTTTGCAGCTTCATCAATGCGAACACAGAATGAGCGAAGGACTTTTGCAGAACAATGCAAGTACTCGAGTTATTGCACTTTCTGCACCTTTGCAAAATCTCAGCCTCCTGTGGGACGCAACAGAATTGATCAAATAACAGTGGGTGCCTGAGTTGGCCATGCCCAGGAAAAAGAACAATGCAATTTTGTTGGTTTAGGTGGAGGTCTAACATCTAGCAAGGATCACTCCAACTGAAATTGCATTGCAATGCAACTTGCATTGTCAGATGAATGAAGTTAAACTCTTAAGGGCCTGTCCCACTTTCACAACCTAATTCACGACCTTTTTTACTCGTTGACATTTTTCATCATGCTAGAAAAAACGCCCCGACCTACTTGATGCCACTAGTACCTACGACTAGCATCACGGCCTGCTACGACCTATCTACGGCCTACCTATGACCTCATGACGACCATGCTGCGAGTATGAGTCAAGGGCAAACTCGGCAGAGGTCGTGAATTAAGTTGTGAAAGAGGGACAGGCCCTTTAGGAATACAAATTGCAGCAAAATGTCAGTCAGGAAGTAGTGTGAGCAAGAACAGCAAGACTGACTGCTGCCGAGGCAGATGCCCAGTTGTTGTGGCCAAGGAGCTCTGTGCCAACACCCGAATCCTTCGAATAACATTGCAGGAAATCAACTTTTAATAAAATTTAGATTTATTTTTGTAACATGCACCGAGGTGCAGTGAAAAACTTTGTTTTGCTTTTCTCAATAACTTTATTTTTTGTTGACTTTTTAAGAAAAGAGGGGCTAAATTTTCCAACATTAACAAGCTGTTTGTTAACTTAATATATACATAATAGAATGCAAAAAATAATTTAAAAAAAATACACCACTTATGCAAGAGAGTAACATATCAGAATTAAAAAAATCCGTTCATTTTCTCTTGTCAGCAAAGGTTGAGATATTCTTTATTGGCTCTATTTTCTGTCACTGGTTTCTACATTTCTTGACATCCTGTCCATGCCAGTAGCAGTGTCTGTAAAGGAATGAATTGGTTCCAAGCCATCACAGCTTCACTGACAGAATGCACACAGCGGTGGACAGACATCCTAGGCCCATTACTGCGATTGGTCTCTCATTCCATGCCTACCTCCAATTGTACTGGTTGCACGGTGCTTAATGAGCATTCCATCAGCACCCTGCAGGATATGATGAGGCAAAGGGACTCTATAATGCAAGCTGGCCTCTGGCAATGTTTCCTCAAGGCCCGACCCCAAGGATGTGCTGACAGTGTTTGGCAGCAGAAAGCCAAGGGTTCCCTTTGGAACCATCAGTTATCAGTCATCAACAATCAAGATGCTCCATACCAGCCGGAGAGAAAGCACAGACAACTTTGACGGTGCTCCACCCGCCACGGTGCACCATCCAAAAAATGCAGTTACGAGCCAGTTTTAGGATGTGCTCTGACAGCACATCCTAAAACTGACAACAAGGAAGTCAGGGAAATAAAGCACATGAGAATACTACCATCTTGAGATTCCTAATGAAGTTATACACCACCCTGACTGGGAAAGCATATTTCCATTCCTACATCACAGGGTCTAAATCCTGTGATTCCCTTCCTCCCAGCACTGTGAGAGCATCTTCGCTAGAAGGACAGTTTTATTTCACCAAAACATTTGAAAGAAATAAGAAAAACCCACATCCCTCATCTCTGACCACCTCATTCCTACCTCCCCTCCAACGCACTTGGTTTTAATTTAGAGATGCAGCATGGAAACTAGTCCATCGGTCCATCGTCCTCGCGATCATCGATCGCTCGTTCACAGTAATTCTATGTTATTCCACTTTCTCATCCACTCACAATTTACAAAGGGAATCAACCTAGAGACCCGCACATCTTTGGGATGCAGATGGAAACCAGAGCACCGGAAAAAAATCCAATGCGGTCACAGAGAGAACGTGCAAACTCCTCACATAGTGCACCCAAGGTCAGTTTCAACCCCAAGGCTCTGGCACTGTGAGGCAACAACTCTACCTGTTACACCACAGTACTGCCCTTCCCACAGTTTGCGAGGTGACCAAGCATTTTCAAGCTGGCCACTCTTAGTAAGGTTCCAACCCCCAATTAATTGCCTTTTACTATTGGACATGTCAGGGCAAATTGCAATTTGGCAGATTGTCTAGAAATGACAATTAAATGAAACTGAGACTAATGTTTCTTATGTTGCTTTTTAAAGAGCAAAATTATTTCTCATTGTACAGCAAGTTCAAATGTTAGGCATATAAAATGTCTAAGTTTAGGAAAAATGGTGAGTTTACTCATTTATAAAACTTGCACCAAAGCACAAAGCTTAATGTTAACAAAACTAGCAGTGTTTTTACATTGACTCAGTAATTCTCCAATGACATTTCTTAAACCTTAATACGACACAAATTCTGCCATTATCCCAGATGATCTTGCTAATTTAATGGATGTCCAGTTGCAAATTAGATTTCAAAAGCTTATTGGTTTTATCTTTTAACCTTCGGTAGCCAATCAAGTGATTTATTTTTGTGAAAACCCAAGTAATTCCTCCAATTAATATTATTCCTGAAAACAAAAAACAGGAAGATTCAATGTAACTTTTCTGATGTGTTTCCAGTCACCTGATGTTAGCCCATGTGCAGGCAGGGATAATACAATTGGTCAGAGTGATATCGTGTGGAAACAGGCCCTTCGGCCCAACTTGCCCATACCGGCCAACATGTCCCAGCTACACTAGTCCCACCTGCCTGCGCTTGGTCCATATTCCTCCAAACCCGTCCTATCCATGTACCGGTCTAACTGTTTCTTAAACTGTGGGATAGTCCCAGCCTCAACTACCTCATCTGGCAGCTTGTTCCATATACCCACCACCTTTTGTGTTAAAATGTTACCCCTCAGATTCCTATTAAATCTTTTCCCCTTCACCTTGAACCTATGTCCTCTGGTCCTCGATTCGCCTACTTTGGGCAAGAGACTCTGTGCATCTACCCGATCTATTCCTCTCATGATTTTATACACCTCCATAAGATCACCCCTTATCCTTCTGCGCTCCAAGGAATAGAGACCCAGCCTACTCTAACTCTCCCTATAACTCATACCCTCTTGACAAAGAAATCAAGACAAACATTTAAAGGCAATAAATTCTCTGAAGTGCCACTGTGAAAACATTGAGCTTGGATGTGGGTGGTTGAGCACATGGGTTCAGCATCGTTGTTGCTCATTGTCAAATGCAAGGTTTGCTGTTTTATCTTGACCATGTACAATCACCTGAATACTGCCAGCCTTCGCACCATTCCACAATTCTCCAATACCTCTGCAATGATAATCTTTTATACCTGATCGTTTTAAATTGTTGCACAAATGTGGCCACACCTTCAGCTGTCTAATCCACAAGATTGCAAATTTCCTCCAATGATACTCTCTCTCTCCACATTTCTCCACATGTAAGTTTAAATGGATGGCACGACAGTGCAGCAGTAGAGTTGCTGCCTTACAATGCAAGAGGCTCGGGTTCGATCCTGACTGTGGGTGCTGTCTGCATGGAGTTTGTATGTTCTCCCAGTGATCTGCATGGATTTTCACCGGGTGCTCCGGTTTCATCCCACACTCCAAAGATGTACAGGTTTGTCGGCTAATTGGCTTAGTATATTATCCCTAGTACCTGTTGGATAGTGTTAGTGTGCAGGGATTGCTCGTTGGAGCAGGCTCGGTGGCCAGAGGACCGCTTCTGCGCTGTATTTCTAAACTAAATTTAAGATGTTACATAGAACTTTTCTCCCTGTCCAAGATGTTGATCAGATATCAAATATTGTTTGATAATGCTGCTGCGAAACCTTAGGACAATTCACAATGTTGTAAGATGCTATACAACAAAAGTTGACCCTGAGTTAAAACAGGGTAGAGAGGGACAGATAGTAGATCCCACATCTTCAGCCATCTGGTTTAATTCTGACCTCTGGTGCTGTCTGTGTAACATTTACATGATCTTCCTGTGACTGCATAGGTTTCCTGTGAGTGCTCTGGTGTCCTCCCATATGCATAGATTATGTGGGCCAAAGGAGCGGTTTCCTTGCTGTATCTATGGAGCCATGAGAGAGTGAACAAGATCCATTGTTTCCTGTGTGCAATTATTAAAGGAAAGAGGAACTGCATCATTACAGCTGTTTGAAGAGCATGCCTTCAGTAAAGTTGATGAATCACTGTGGCAAACTGACTGTTAGATTCAGCTTGTATTAAATTCAATTTGGATTTGTGACAGCTCAATTTGCATTACAATATCATAACTGGTTGGTTAGAAGGTTAAATGGTGGCAATTCCTTTCACTGTTATATATACGAAAGTGGGTTAAGTCAGAAACGCACTTTGGTTTAATGGAAGCTTTTATCCACACTTCAACATCACAATGATGCGAGTGTACTTCGGTCAAATTACAACCATTATGCCACTTAATTTCCTTGTTGACCTAAATCATAGTGGCATATGATGGTTTGATTGACTGTGCGAGTGCAATGTCAAACATGCCAGACAATGCAATGTAACAGGTCAGGGCCACAACAGCTCTGCGATGCTCCCAAACAAGCTAATTTGGTGTCTAGTTGCGGGTTTGATTGCGACAGCTTGAAGGTTTTAGCTATTAACCTTCTGAAACCAGATATATATTGCAAAGACTTGTGAATTGATCCACCGACATTTTTTTTTGCATTAGAAAGTGTTGTCGTGTGCTCCAAATATGAACACCATGGAAGTACCAGTCTCATAAAAAAGAGCAGGGTATCATGCTGCGAATGGCACGCCTCTATGGACGATCCCCTTTCCACAAGTCAGAAGTGAGACACTCTCAGTTTACATGAAATTCCCATCTCATCCACCACCAACACAAGGGTGGCTCTGTATATATCATCATAGAAACATAGAAACATAGAAAATAGGTGCAGGAGGTGGCCATTTAGCCCTTCAAGCCAGCACCGCCATTCATTGTGATAATGGCTGATCGCCCCCAATCAATAACCCGTCCCTGCATTCACCCCATATCCCTTGATTCCACTAGCCCCTAGAGCTCTATCTAACTTTCTCTTAAATCCATCCAGTGATTTGGCCTCCACTGCCCTCTGTGGCAGGGAATTCCACAAATTCACAACTCTCTGGGTGAAAAAGTATTTTCTCACCTCAGTCTTAAATGGCCTTCCCTTTATTCTAAGACTGTGGCCCCTGGTTCTGGACTCGCCCAACATTGGGAACATTTTCCTGCATCTAGCTTGTAGCCCAGGGATCAATCTCGTGAACCTACACTGCACTGCCTCAATCACAAGGATGTCCTTCCTCAAATTAGGAGACCAAAACTGAACGCAATACTCCAGATGTGGTCTTACCAGAGCCCTATACAACTGCAGAAGAACCTCTTTACTCCTATACTGAAATCCTCTTGTTATGAAGGCCAACATTCCATTAGCTTTCTTCATTGCCTGCTGTACCTGCACACCAACTTTCAGTGACTGATGTACAAGGACACCCAGGTCTCGCTGTACCTCCCCCTTACCTAACCTAACCCCATTGAGATAATAATCTGCCCCCTTGTTTTTGCCGCCAAAGTGGATAACCTCACATTTATCTCTATTATACTGCATCTGCCATGCATTTGCCCACTCACTCAACCTGTCCAGGTCACCCTGCAACCTCTTAACATCCTCTTCACAGTTCACACTGCCACCCAGCTGTGTCATCTGCAAACTTGCTACTGTTACTCCTAATTCCCTCTTCCAAATCATTAATATATATGGTAAACAGTTGCGGCCCCAACACCGAGCCTTGCGGCACTCCACTTGCCACTGCCTGCCATTCTGAAAAGGACCCGTTCACTCCTACTCTTTGCTTCCTGTCTGCTAACCAATTTTCTATCCACGTCAACGCCCTACCCCCAATACCATGTGCTCTAATTTTAGTCACCAGTCTCCCACGCGGGAGCTTATCAAAGGCTTTCTGAAAGTCTAGATACACTATTTCCACTGGCTCCCCTTCATCCATTTTACTTGTCACATCCTCATAAAATTCCAGAAGATTAGTCAAGCATGATTTTCCTTTCATACATCCATGCTGAATTGGACTAATCCTTTTACTGCTATCCAAATGCCCCATTATTACCTCTTTAATAATTGACTCCAGCATCTTTCCCACCACCGAAGTCAGGCTAACTGGTTTGTAATTCCCCGTTTTCTCTCTCGCTCCTTTCTTGAAAAGTGGGATAACATTAGCTATCCTCCAATCCACAGGAACTGATCCTGAACCTATTGAACATTGGAAAATGATCAGCAATGCGTCCACTATTTCGAGGACCCTGGGATGCAGACCATCAGGCCCAGGGGATTTATCATCCTTCAGTCCCATTAGCCTACCCAATACTATTTCTCGCCTAATGAAAATTTCTTTCAGTTCCTCTACCCCCTTAGAACCTCTGTCGTCCAGTACTTCTGGGAGATTGTTTGTGTCTTCCTTAGTGAAGACAGATCTGAAGTACCTGTTCAACTCTTCTGCCATTTCCTTGTTCCCCATAATAATTTCACCCGTGTCTGCCTTCAAGGGACCCACATTTGACTTTGCTATTCTTTTTCCCTTAACATATCTAAAGAAGCTTTTACTGTCCTTCTTTATATTCTTGGCCAGCTTCCCCTCGTACTTCATCTTTTCAGCCCATATTGCCCGTTTTGTTTCCTTCTGTTGTCCTATGAAAGTTTCCCAATCCTCGGGCTTCCGGCTACTCTTTGGTGTGTTATGCATCTTTTCTTTTAGTTTTATTCTATCCCTAACTTCTCTTGTCAGCCACAGTTGCCTCCTACACCCCTTAGAATCTTTCTTCCTTTTTGGAATGAAATGATCATGCGTCTTCCGGATTATACCCAGAAATTCCTGCCATTGCTGTTCCACCGTCATTCCTGCTAGGATGCCTTTCCAGTCTACTTTGGCCAGCTCCTCTCTCATGCCCTCATAGTCCCCTTTGTTCAACTGCATCACTGACACTTCCGATTTAACCTTTTTCCTTCTCAAATTGCAGATTAAAACTAATCATATTATGATCACTACCTCCAAGCGGTTCCTTTACCTCTAGTTCTCTTATCAAATCTGGTTCATTGGACAACACTAAATCCAGAATTGCCTTTTCTCTGGTACAAGCTGCTCCAAGAATCCATCTCGGAGGCACTCTACAAACTCTCTTTCTTGGGGTCCTGAACCAACCTGATTTTCCCAGTCTACCTGCATATTGAAATCCCCCATCACCGCAGTGGCATTACCTTTGTTACATGCCAGTTTTAACTCCTGCTGCAACTTACACCCTACATCCGGGCTACTATTTGGAGGTCTGTAGATAACACCAATTAGTGTCTTCTTGCCTTTACAATTCCTCAACTCAATCCACAGTGACTCTACCTCGTCAGACCCTATGTCTTCCCTCTCAAGGGTCTGAATTCCATCCCTCACCAGCAGAGCTACCCTCCCCCCCTCCCTCCTCTGCACAACTGCCTGTCCTTTCTATGGGATGTATAACCCTGAAGTTCCCATGCCCGATTCTCCTTCAGCCACATCTCAGTAATTCCCACAATGTCATATCTACCAACCTCTAACAGAGCCTCAAGCTCATCTACTTTTATTCTTATACTTCGCGCATTCATATACAATATTTTTAATTCCTTACGCATCTCACCTTTCACATCGATCCCTATTACACTTGGCCATACCCTCCTATCCCTTTGTGAGCTTTCTTTCCCGTTAATTCTGGGATCATTAACTATCCATTTACTCTCTTTCCCTTTAACTCCGTCCTTGACTATCCCATTTGACACCCCCCCCCCCTCCCCCCCTTATTTAGTTTAAAGCCACCTGTGTAGCAGTGGGAAACATGCCTGCCAGAATGCCGGTCCCACACCTGTTAAGATGCAATCCGTCCCTTTTGTACAGTTCCCCCTTACTCCAAAACAGATCCCAGTGGTCTAAGAATCAAAATCCCTGCCCCCTACACCAGTTCTTCAGCCACACATTCAGGTCCTGTATCTCCCTGTTCCTACTCTCGCCAGCACTTTTCCAAGCTCTCTAAAGTCACGCCTCAGAATATTCATCCCCTTCTTTCCGACATCGTTTGTGCCAACATGCACTACAACTTCCGGCTGTTCACTTTCGCCCTTGAGAATTTTCTGCACTCTGTCCATGACATCCTGGATCCTGGCACCAGGGAGGCAGCACACCATCCTCGAATCCCATCTGTTGCCGCAGAAACCCCTGTCCGTACCTCTCACAATGGAGTCTCCAACTACAATGGCGTTGCCTGACGTCGGCCTCTTTGGTTTTGGCTCAACAGCACTTTTTGCTTCGCAATCCAGTGCGCCGCTCAGTGTGTTAACGTCTTCTGTCCCGACAACTTCTAAGTGGGTGAACCTGTTCACAAGAGGTACAACACCCGGGGACCTTTGCATTCCATGTTTCCTTCCCTTTCTCACCGTCACCCACCTTCTCTCTTCCAGAACCTTGGGTGTAACAATCTTACTGTGGGACTTGTCGAGGAACGACTCAGTTTCTCAGACGAACCTGAGTTCATCCACTTGCTTCTCCAGTTCCCCAACACGGTCCTTCAGGAGCTGTACCTGGATGCACTTCTCACATTTGTAGCAGCCAGAGGCACCAGCAGTGTCCTTGACCTCCCACATACTGCAAGCAAATCAAAAAGATGCACAGCAGCATTTCAGTGGGGTTTCTGTTACAGCAGCTTCCAAGGCCACAATGTTGACCATCTATAAGGATAAGGGCAGCAGACTTGGAAATCCACCAGCAGCAAGTTTCGTCCTTGTTGCACCTATGCTGACTTGGAAACATATTGCCATTCCTTTATTCACATTGAGTCAACATATTTGAAATCCCGACTTACTATCAGCGTTTTCATTATACGGTTTGTAGCTGTTGGTTTCAATCTCCTCGAGCACCAGTTAAATTAGGCTATTAATGCTGAACTTGCCAGCAGTTCTGTAATCCCTAAATTTATAAATTTAAAGGAAGCCACCACTGTATGCTCAGACAGCATCAGAAACTGTAGTGCAGACATCAACATGACCCTCCACCTATGACACCGCACTTGCATCTTTGCATATCTTCAGTACACTCTTCCATTCGACCTTGGCCATGGAGTATCATAAAGTATCATTGAGTCACACTGCAGGGAAACAGGTCCTTTGGCCCAACTCATCCATGCCGTCCAAGATGCCCCATCTAAGCTAGTCCCATTTGCCTGTATTTGACCCATATCCCTCTAAATCTTTCCCTTCCACATATCTGTCCAAGTGCCTTGAAATTGCAGTTCTTGGATCAACCTCAACTACCTGCTCCGGCAGATTATTCCCTATACCCACCACTACCTGTGAAAAGGTTGCCCTTCAGGCTTGTATTAAATCTTGCCCCTCTCACCTCAAACATATGTCCTCTGGTTTTGATTCCCCTATCCTAGATAAAAGACTGCTTGCTTTTACCCTGTCTATTCCACATGATGTTTTAACACTTCCCTAAGTTTACCAGTCATCCTCCTGCACTCCAAGGAATAAAGTCCTAGCCTGCCCAACCTCTTCCTACAGCGTAGTCCCTCAAGTCCTGGCAACATCCTTGTAAATCTTTTCTTCACTCTTTAGATCCTCGGGAATTCAAGTTGTTTAACCAATCAAATCTTATATTAACAGCAATGCTGTCCAATTAGTGCAAAATGCAAAAAGGCATTCAATTCTCTGACGTTCACAGCAACATCTGGTGAATAAATCAGCACTCTCATTGATGTAGAAGTAAATTAAGAGGCTATGATGTGCACGCTAGATTTAGCAGTGTTAATTCCATTCTCCTTGGTTACCAAGACCACAAAGGACTGCCAGGATCTTGCAACTACTTCAGAGGTCAAGAGGATTATTGCCTTCATGTCCTGGCTCTACAGAACAATGTACCTGCTAATTCAGATTTAAACAAATTCTGGATCACTATCATCTTCACATTTAGAACCAAGGTCATGCTTGACACAATTTTGTATCTTTGTAGTACTCGTTCCCTGTATGTACATCAAATATTGTTGCTCTGAAATGATCAAGGATCAGTAAGAGCAAAACTGAGACAAGAGACTGCAGATGCTCCATTGTGAAGAAAACAACAAAATGTTGGAGGAACTTAATCATCTGTGGGAGGAAATGGTCAACCATCATCTGTGGAGGTAAATGGACAGCTGACATTGCAGGTCCAGACTCTTCATCTGGACTGCAAGAAGAGAGGGAAGATAACAATTATAAAAAGAGCTGAGTGGGAGGGTTTAGGTTTAGAGATACAGCACGGAAATAGGTCCTTAGGCCCACTGAGTCCATGCTTAATTGCGATCCCCATACACTAGCACTATCCTAAACGCAAGGGACAATTTACAATCTTTGTTGAGGCTGATACTATAACAGCAATTTCAAGGCAATTAACCTCCAGACCAGTGCGTCTTTGGAGTGTGGGAGAAAACCAGAGCCCCCAGGGAAAACCCACACGGTCACGGGTGGAACGTACAAACTCCGTACAGAAAGCACCCATAGTCAGGTTCGAACCTGGGTGCCCGGCGCAGTAAGGCAGCACCTCCACCGCTGCGCCACTGTGCCACTCCTTAAGGGGTGAAGCAAGACCTGGCATGCACTAGGTGGCTACACATATGGAGGGGTTGATTGGAAGATGGACTCAGGTGGGAAAGTGGAAGGGTGGAAAGAGTGACAGAGGCAGGGTGGAGGCAACAAAAGGCAGCAAATTATGGAATCTAATAAAAGGAGAAGCATGGAAGCAAATTCGGGAGGGAGAGTGGGCAGATGCCAACAATGGGGAGAGCGGACCGTGTGGGAGGATTGTATGGGTGATAGACAGGGAGAGGCAAAGAAACTTGGCAATCGGGAGCTTGGTGGTGGGGGAGAAAGCGACATCTGAAAAGGAGGGTACGGGTGAGAGGACCCGAGTCGATAAGGAGAGAGAAAGGGACAGAGGGGGAACAGGTTAGTTGAAATGGGAGGATTTAATGTTCATGCCATCAGGTTGCAGACTAACAGGCAGAATGAGGTGCTGTTCCTCTAGTTCGCATTTAACATCAACTTGGCAGAGGCGGCTGAGGACCTCCTTGTAAAATGGCCAGCAAGCAGGAGGTCCAGGTGACCATATCGGACAGGGTGCAAGTGCTCGGCAAAGTGGTCTCCATGTCTGTGCTCAATATAAAGGGAGCCATAACACAAGCACCAAATGTAATCGCCTATGTTGGAGCAGATGCAAGTGAATCCCTGCCTCACCAGGACTGTTGAAGTTGAAAACAAGTAGTTTTAACTTTGGAGTATATCAAATTACACCATTTTTTTTTCAATGGGATAAAACACTAAAGGACCAGAACTGTAAACATTTAATCAAAATCATAACACTGCAGATGCTGGAAATATTCAGCAAGTCAGTAACCAACCAGGGCAATAAACAAATTAACATTCCTGCTTGATGAGCTTCTTCCATGGTCTCGTTTTTATTTCAGACATTTTGTAACTATGGTATTTTGTAGCATTTTTGTGTTTCACAAGGCAGTTCTGCTTTTCACTGCCTTAATTTATTATTTGGAACCTCTTTGACCTAATTTTCTGGCACGTATTCAAGAAGCCATGGTGCCAAATCTATTTTGATAATGTTCATGAAAAGCACTTCAGGAAGTTGCACCGCGATAAAGACATCAAACCTTCTGCTGCCCACATCTCTGTCTTTAAAGTGATAGAATTATATTCCTTGTACACAACCACCTTAAACCTATTCAGTTGCATATCATCAGCAAAATGCATAACATTACATCGGAATAGATGAGGAAAGTATGCCATATCAATATTTATTATCTCCAGAGATGCTGCCTGACCTGCTGTGTAATTCCAGCACTTTGTGTCAATCTGTGATATGGCCTTATGTACCTGCTCTATCATTCAACAGATCATGGGTGATCTTTTTCCTCAGCACCATCCCATATCCCTTCATTCGCTTGATATCCATTAGACTTGGGCATTACCTTGTATATTGGAGGTCATGGTGTGAGGTCTCATTTAGTACTTCAATGGTACTGATTTTCATAATTACCAAGGTACAATGAAATTCATTTTTGTATAAAGTACAGTACAAATATCACTATACATAAGCACTTGGAGACCTCTTAGAAAAGCATCTCAGATACAGTTTAAGTGTATAGCAGTAGTACGCTGACAGTACACAGAGTTGCCAGTTTTTGGAAACATTCGAGTCCCAGTTTGTAAGTGGCGAGTTCTTGGACTGACCAAGAAGGACCATAGTCCTGTTGGCATTGCAGGGCCAGCCTGGCCAAATGTAGCCATGGTCACGTCCAGTCCACAAGCTTGGCTTCTTGCAGCGGCGCCGGTGGTGCTGTTGCTAGCTGCCTCCGCCCACGGTCTGGCTGTCTTTTTTTATTTTGTTATGTTTAGATTAGAGAGTGGTTTTTTAGTTTTTTAGTTTTTTCGGTATTTCATGTGGGGGGAAGCGGGTATGGTAAGGGGGAAACCGTCCTTCAGTTGCTTCCTGGCGAGGATGCAGCTATTATCCGAGTCTCGTCCTCGCCCCCCCCCCCTCGCGGCCTACCAGCTGGATTGGCGCAGCCTTTCCTGCCGGGACCGGACCAGAGCTTCAGCAGCGACGGCAAGGCGCTGGAAACATCGTGGAGTGGGCGAGGCCTTCCTGGGATCGCCGCTTGGAGCTCCGGAGTGCTGGGCCGCTGTTCCAACATCGCGGGTTGTGGGTGTGGAGCTCCCAACGCGGGCGGTGCTGACTATAACATCGCGGAGTCCTGGGACCCTTTGCCGGAGGTCGCCATCGCGAATCTCCGCCTGTGGACATCGGTAGCCGCGGACTGCGGTGGAAGGTGGCCGACGAGAGGTTCCCGGCGAGAGGGCCTGAACATCGGGAGGCCCCGACCACGGGTGAACATTGGGGAACATCGGCGAGGAGGTTGACTGGACTTTGGTTCCTTCCCTCACAGTGGGGAACTTTAGTGCTGCTGTGGGGATGTTTGTGTTGTGGACTACTGTCTTCTGTGTATTGTGGTTTTTTAATTTAATTTTTTTTGTATGACTGTAAGGGAAAAAGAATTTCGTTGTCTCTTCATTGAAGACAATGACAATAAATCAAATCAAATCAGTCCCGCCGAGCCTTGGGCTATTGCAGGAGCTCCACCGTCGAGGAACCGCACTGCCGACCGCAGCCAGTCTGCTTACCAGCCCTCCGTCCGACGCCCACGTCTCTGGGTGGGCGAGCCAGGCCGGCTGTTGGGTATGGATGCAGTATGCTAGGGCGACCTTGTGCCACAAAGAGATGATCGGCCTTGCACCTCTCGACCGTCGTCACCTACTCCCTCCTCTTCAGCGCTCTGGGCAGGTCTCCGGTCCTTGGTGGGTGAGCTAGCCCTGCTGGTGGGTCTGGCCACCAGCATGCAATGTGGTCTATCTCGTTGCCTCCACATATAGTTCAAGTTCAAGTTGACATTTATTGTCACGTGCACCAATTAAGGTACAGTGATATTTGAGTTACCATGCAGCCATACAAGTAAAAGAACACAATACATGATAGAACTTAACATAAACATCCACCACAGTGATCACTGTGATGGAAGGCAATAAAGTTCAGTCAGTTCTCATCCTTTTGTTCACCCATGTTTGGGGCCTTGACCCTCCGTAGTCGCCGCTACGGACGGCCTGATGTACAGGCCCTCTCGTCGGGATGATCGAAGCTCTGTCGTCGGGATGGATGAAACACACTCCGTTACTTGGAGTGCCTGAATCGGCCACTTTCTTACCGGAGACCACGGCTTCTCAGTGTTATAGGCCGCAGGCAAGCCAGCGGTCGGAGCTCTTCTCCGGCGACCCCCTGCAAGGGATCCCTGGCTCCGGGATGGTAAAGTCTGCTCCACGCCTGCTGCTAGAAGCTCCACAGACCGCGCGGCTTCATCTTGTTAAAGTCAGCAGGCCGGCAGTCGGAGCCTTTCTTCTGGCTCCGCAATGGAACTCCGCGCTGCGCCTGCTGCTGATGCTCTGAGCCGCCTCCGGGAAAGGCCGCACCAATCCAAGTTGTTAGGCCGCGAGGAGGCGAAAATGTGACTAGGAGAAAAGTCGCATCTCCGCAGAGGTAAGTGACTGGAAAGTTTCCCCTATTCCCCTCAGAAAAAAACATACCGAGAAACATTAACACATACATTTAGACATACTAAAAAAGTCGAAATGACTGACACTGTTGGCGAGGTTGCCGCTCGCGGCGCCACCCAATGACCATAATGCCTGATCCAGTGATTTCCACCAGTAGCTTTTTATATCGCTGCAGATTCCAGCATCTGTAATTTCTCGTGCCTCCAATGTAAACTGGTTGGGCTGAATGGTCTGTTTTTTGTTTTGTAATTACAGTACTATTTAATCCTTGGCTTCGAAAATCAAGGTAATTCATTACAATATTTTAACAGCTCATGTGTAGGAAGGAACTGCAGATGCTGGTTTAAAACAAAGATAGACACAAAAAGCTGGAGTAACTCGGCAGGACAGGCAGCATCTCTGGAGAGAAGGAATGAGTGACGCTTCGGGTCTGAAGAAGGGACTCGACCCAAAACGTTACCCTTTTAACAATACATGGTCGGAGCAAACAATAATAATTTGACACGTTCGAAGTGCTGTCTGAATTGTTGTGCTTTTCATTTTACAGGGGCGGCTTGGTGCGCAGCAGTAGAGTTGCTGCCTTTCAACACCAGAGACCCAAGTTACATCCCGACTACAGGTGCTGTATGTACGGAGTTTGTACATTCTCCCCGTGACCTGCGTGGATTTTCACCGGGTGCTCCGGTTTCCTCCCACACTCCAAAGACGTACAGGTTTGCAGGTTAATTGGCTTTGGTAAAAAATGGTAAATTGTCCCTAGTGTGTAGGATAGCATTAGTGGGCGGGGATCGCTTGTCGACTGGGACTCGGTGGGCCGAAGGTCTTGTTTCCGCATTGTATCTCTAAACTAATATAATGTATATTTTTCCTCATGAAACAATGCATTGAATCTCTCAAATAATTCACACCCTAAGAATGCAACTTTCATTCAAACCAATTATAAAAAAGTCACCGAATTCTGTGCACAATTTCACTCCTCAGTGGAAATGGTGCATTCGTAATGAAGAAGAAACGTTGATTTATGCTTTTAAATGTTTGTTTTTGAAAAAATGCTAATGGTTGAGTGGTGCTGAAAATCAGTTAACCTTGGTCCCAGTTTAGAAATTTGCATCAAATTCTTATTATGATGTTGTGTTGAAAGGAGCAGAAATGTCTAAACTGGGACCAAGGTTAACTGATTTTCAGCACCACTCAACCATTTGCATTTTCTCAAAAACAAACATTTAAAAGCAGACACTGGTGCCTGCTGTGTAGTATCCGTCAGAGCAAATAGTAATCAAATCTAAACTTTACTTCAGACTTTAGAGATGCAGCACAGAAATGGCCCCTTCGGCGCACTGAGTCAGCGCCGAACAGTGAGCACTCCGTACACTAGCACTATCTTACACACTGGGAACAACTTACAATTTTACCTGTACGTCATTGGAATGTGGGCGGAAACCAGATAACCCAGCGAAAATCCACGCAGGTCACGGGAAGAATGTACAAACTCCGTACAGACAGTACCAGTAGTCTGGGTCGAACCCGGGTCTCTGGTACTGCAGGGCAGCAACTCTCCCGCTATGGCACCGTGCCACATTGAGACGCTTTTTCCTGATTGAGGATGCAAGGAAGGCAATGCACTTTTGCTTCTCTCTGCTGTTTCTCAAAGCCAGCATTTTAAGAACATTAAGCAGTTCAGTGTACAACGATCATCCTCAACACTTGACACTTTTGCTGCTTTTATTGATGCAAAGACCTTTGACGCAATGACCATTACATGGATCAACTCCTGTTAATCAACTGCTGCACAAAGTCAAAGCCATAAGGGACCTACACCTCTGCTCAGCTTAGTCTCATTTCTGATTCTGTTTGCATGCCTTCTTTCAAGATGAAATATGATTACGAAGTGGGTTTTATTCTCCAGAGATTCATGAACACCAAAGCTTTACTTTCAGAATAGGGAATCAAGATTTAGACTCAGCCAGCTTACAATATGGCAAGCTGCACAACAAGGCAACCTGCTGACCACCCAGCTTTCCTAAATCAGAGCTACCAACTTGGTCAGGAGCAACACCTTAGAGCAATAATCAAGCCCAAACAGTTTATAAGCTTTGCATCAGCTCACAAAATAGTAATTTTGTATAGTACTATAGAAATACAAAATAGTAATAAAAACACGATAACTTTTCCCCGTAGATCAGGTGGATGCAAGGACCAAGCTGGGTTATGAAGTCCATTCCCCATTTACTATGTAAAACATGCAGGAATGAGATCTCACTGCCAGACAACTTTGTAAAATCATACAATCACTATTTATACCACCAAATTTCTTGTGCAGATATTACTTGAAAAACATATTTTTAACGTCTCTTTCCTCACAAATAATGGGTAAAACTATACGATTCGACAGAACTTTATTTATCCCAGAAGGGAAATTGATCTGCCAACAGCCATAAACCAAAAAATACATAAAACAAGAAATTAAAGTGATGAGTGGAGAGGATTGGGGATGTGCAAAGATTGGGTGTGTGGGGTGGGGGGGGGGGGGAAGTTAGTCCATCCCACGACAAGGGGGAGAAGTTGTACAGTTTGATAGCCACAGGGAAGAAGGATCTCCTGTGTTGTTCTGTACTGCACCTTGGCGGAACCAGTCTGTTGCTGAAGGTACTCCTCACGTTGACTAGTGTGTCATGGAGAGGGTGAGCTGTATTGTCCAAGTTGCTCCACAGTTTGAGGAGCATCCTCCCCGACAAGCCCACCTCCCATGAATCCAACTCCGCCCCCATCCTTTTTTTTAAATTTTTTTAAAAATTTTTTTTATTAGAAGTACATTACATTACAACCAATTACATTAGTACTCGTCACATATATCTTATTACAATTAATGTACTCCATTTATTTTTTACACTAATAAAGGGAAAGGATGAGATTGAAAGAAAGGAGAAAGTGAAGGAAAAAAGTGAAAGTTTAAAAACGTGACAACAAAAAAAGAACAGACCCTATAAGAAAGATTTTTTTTTTAAAAGTTAAGAAATAGACCCTAAAAAAGAAGAAAAAGAGAAAGAGGGAAAAGAGAAAAACAAATACTTTGTGGTAAGCATCACGCAAATGGGATATACCAACTTTCCAGCTTTCATCCCCCCTTACCTGACCTCAGTTTTTTAAAAGTACTTTTGCACCCTATACTTGTAATAATTCTATAAATGCAGACCACGTCAGGTGGAAGTGATCTGGTTTACCTGCCAGGAGGAGTCTTATCTCTTCTAGGTGTAATGTTTCGAACATATTTGAAATCCACATGTTTATAGTTGGTATTGGAGCATTTTTCCAGAATTTTAGGATTAACTTTTTTCCAGTTATTAACCCATAGTCTATTAATTTCTTTTGGAACACATTTAGTTCTGGACTATCTTCCGTTGTTCCGAAGATAATCCATTCTGCTTTGGGTATCAGTTTTATTTTAAATAATTTTGTAAAGATTTCAAAAATTTCAATCCAAAATTTTTGAATGTTTGTACAGAAAACAAATGAGTGCGCTATAGTAGCTTCTTGAGATTGACATTTATCACAAATGGATGATACATTTTGGAAATTTTTATTGATTTTAGTTTTGGAATAATATAATCTATGTAAAATTTTAAATTGTATTAAAGTGTGTCTTACATTAATCGAACATTTATGCACGTTTAATAAATGTTCATTCCACCTTTCCTTTGAGATTTTAATAGCTAATTCTTGTTCCCAGTCTCTTCTAATACCTTCCATAGATGGTATTTCTACATTTAAGATAATATTATACAAATATGATATTAAGTTTGCTGATTCAGCTTTTATCTGCATTGCATCATCCAATACATCTGCTGGGCTATTATAATGATCTTTTGTATATTTTTTCAAATAGTCACATATTTGAAATATTTAAAATATTGATTATTTCCCAGTTTATATATTATTTGTAATTGTTGGAATGATAGTAATTTTCCAGTTTCATACAAGTCACTGAACGTTTTAATTCCTAGTCTATCCCATTGTATGAAAGATTTGTCTGGGAGCAGGCCATCCTGATGAGCTTGTTAATCCTACAGGCATACGCGGCCTTTGCCCTGCGACCCCAGCACATGGCAGCGAAGAAGATGGCACTGGCCACCACCGATTGGTAAAACATCTGCAGCATCTTACTGCAGACTTTCAAGGAGTGGAGCCTTCTCAAAAAGTACAGCCGGCTCTGTCCCTTCTTGTACAGGGCCTCAGGGTTCCTGGACATCCAGTTTACTGTCCAGGTACACTCCAGGGTATTCGTACTGGGAAAAGTGAAGACTAAACAAGAAATCAGTTCACCAAGGATAGAAATGATGTCCTGAAATCAATGGCATGAACATTCTTGATGACCATTACATGGATCACACTTTGTTACTCAGAAGAAATGGATCCCTATTTTTACTCTTGTGAATTATATGCAAATAATATTCGCTGTTTACATCCGGTAATTGAGTATTGTATTGACAATTTGGTGTTTTAATACATCAGACATACGGTTGTTCAAAATACAAAGCCAAAATATAAAGCATGAGTACGCAAAATCAGAAGGATTGTTTTTATGTTGATAGGTTAATGAGTCCCATTAAATTAGCGCTGAGTACAGTGTGCATACACAGAATAATTAGCCTCTTTACATAAAGGAAGGAAGGTTATGCATGCCCTGAGGGTTCTGATGCTCCTCTGTGTATAGAGCTGGAAATGGCAAGGTCGAATTTGACAGGAATACATGTGGGCCTATTCTCAGCAAAAAAGTCACACTGTTGGATGAATCCAGCGCATCGAGGAGCATCTACAGTGGCAAAGGGATCATCAACGGTTCAGGTGAAGACCTTCCAACCCGATGCAAGGTCATAACCTGTAACATTGATCAGCCCTCTGCCTCCACAGTTTCTGCCGAGTTCTTCAAGCAGTTTGTTTTTTGCTGCAGATTCCGACACCCGCAGTCTCTTGTGTCTCGATTCTCAGCATTTGGCCAGCGATAAGTAGAAATAAGTATGTCTGGCAGCTACTGACAATTTCCATATTGAGAAATGGAAGGGATAGGAAATATGAAGTCAACATTCCCTCACCAAGATTTCCTTTGCATTTCTGAAATAGTAAGGAATGAGCTTATTGAAGTTCCCCTGGCTTCCACTTTCTCACCCCATTTTTTGCAAATATTATTGTTCAGCCAGCAATTCCAATGCATGAAGATCTTTCTGATAGTTTTCTTCATTTCTTCCTGCTTACGGGAAATATCGTACACTATACAGTGCCCTCTAGTGAGACCAAGCAGGTTGAGCGAAATGTTTTTTCTTAACAAAACACAAACAAAAGCTCGTAATACCATGTACCTAGTCTAGCTAATGGATACAGCTCCTGTCGATGCGAGGAGCGCTATTTACTAACTAAAATGACAATGCCAACCAATGATGAGGGTTCTGACTTGCCAGCCCCACCACCAGGTGCCGCTACAGGACCCCCCCAGAACCAGAGGAAAGAAAACAAGCAGGTGTCTGAATCAGGTGGCCAGACCGTGTGGAGACAGGAGGAACAGGCACAACAGGTGCAACTGGTGAAAGCGGGATGGCCAGTGGACGACCTCTATGACGGGGTTGGGCTTCCAGGTGGGCAGGCTTAAGGCGAGCCACTGAAACGACCTCCTGCCAGCCCCCGACATCCAAAACAAAAGTCGCGATGCCGGGTTGCAATACACGGAAGGGACCCTCATAAGGGCGCTGCAGTGGAATCCGGTGCAAGTCTCTGCGGAGGAAAACAAAGTGGCAGTCCTTGAGTACAGGCGGATCATAGGATGGAGCGACACCATGGGGAGAGATCGGGACAGGGGCCAGCCCACCCACTTTCTCACGGAGGTGCGCCAACACAGATGAAGGGGGTTCCTGCTGCCCCCAAGCCGCTGGAAGAAAATCGCCAGGTACCTTCAGTGGGGACCTGTAAACCAATTCAGCAGATGACGTGGCCAAATCCACCTTAGGGGCCATGCGGATCCCCAGCAACACCCATGGCAATGCATCCACCCAATCATGGCCCGTGAGCTGTGCTTTCAATGAGGACTTCAGATGCCGGTGAAAACACTCGACCAGGCCGTTGGCTTGAGGATGGTGTGCTGTAGTGTGATGCAGCTGAACACCATACAGCTGGGCCATGGCCGACCACAGGGCAGAGGTGAACTGAGCACCATTGTCTGTAGAGATGTCAGCAGGAACTCCAAAACGTGCCACCCAGTGGGCCCCGAGAGCCCGGCACAAGTCGCGGCGGAGGTGTCAGGGAGCAGGACGGCCTCGGGCCACCGCGTGAAACGGTCCACAATGGTGAGCAGGTGGGTGACACCTCGGGACGGTGTCAGGGGACCCACCAGGTCGATGTGAATGTGATCGAACTGGTGTTGAGGGACGACAAAATCCTGGTGAGGCGCACGCACATGACGCTGGACCTTGGACGTTTGGCAGGGAATGCAGGCCCTGGCCCCAACCTGCCTGTGGAGGCTATGGACTAGACCATGGATGGAGTCGAAAATACGCCGGCGCCAAACCGTAGGGACGATGGGTCGCGGCTGCCCGGTGGAGACATCGCAAAGGACCGTAACGCTCGAGGGCCCGAGTGGGACGTCGTCCAACACCAAACCCAAAACCGCAGTGCGATAGGTAAGCATCTTGTCCCCATCCCGTTGCTCAGCAGCCAGTCCAGAATAGTTAATACCTGGGGCTATGGTCAGCACGGCATGAATAGCAGGACGAGATAAGGCGTCGGCGACCTGGTTGAGCTTATCCGCTACGTGCTGGACACTGGTGGTAAACTCTGAAATAACCGCCAGGCGCTGTTGTTGGTGAGCGGACCAGGGGTCGGACACCTTTGTGAATGCGAAAATGAGTGGCTTGTGGTCGGTGAGAGCCGTGAAGGGTCTGCCCTCCAGGAAATATCGGGTGCCAAACCGCCAAATAGAGGGCCAGGAGCGCTGTAGTTCCGCTCGGGGGGTGGGGGGGAGCGCAAGTGCCGGCTGAAAAAGACGAGTGGCCACCAGCAACCGTCAATAAACTGTTCGAGGACCCCCCCCCGACGGTGGTTTCTGAAGCGTCTACGGTGAGGGCAGTCGGGGCAGCAGCCGCAGGTGCACGAGCATAGTGGCGTTAGCTAGCGCCTCCTTGGCCCCGTCAAAAGTGTCCGTGGTCTCCGCATCCCACACCAGGTCCCGCTGCTTGCCTGCCAGACACTGGAACAAAGGCCGCATAACCCAGGCCGGCGTTGGCACAGTACCCTTGGTGCACGGAGTGCTCCTGGCGGGAGCGGCTGGCGACCAGAATGTCATCCAGGTAGACGAACGCGAAGTCCAACCCCCGGCCGACCATGTCCATGAGCCGCTGAAAGGCTTGAGGCCAAACGGCATCTGCAACCACTCAAACAGGCCAAACGGGGTAATAATGGTGGTCTTAGGCATATCATCAGGGTGGGCGGGGAACTGGTGGTACCAGCGCACCAAATCAACTTTGGAAAAAAATGTTGTCCCGTCTAAATCCTGGATGTGCGGAGACTGGGTAGCGGTCGGCAGTCGTGGCGTTATTAAGGCGGCAGTAGTCCCCGCAAGGTCTCCACCCACCGGACAACTTGGGGACCATATGGAGTGGGGAAGCACAGTAAGGAATAGGCCCGTAAGAAATCAGTGCTTAGCAATGGCTGGGAGACGTCCACGATGGTAAACGGCCATGTGTAATGGCGGGAGCCGAAGACGAGGGAACGGTGCGAGTGCCATACATTCGGATGGTGCTGCAGTTGACGGCGGTCAGGGCGGGGCCTCGCATACCGGAATGGGTATCAACCCTGGACGGAGGCAGTATGCTGATCTCAGCCCCGGTGTCCATAAGGTATCTGTGCCCAGAATGGCGGTCCCAGATGAAGTGGTGATGTGTCTGGCCAACCGCGATAGCCTCTAGTTGTGATCGGCCAAAGCATTTCCCGGATGCGAGCAGGGAGCACAGCATCGGTGGGCCTCCACACCACAGCGTTGGTGGTAGTAACACCACTGGCGTTTACTGAGCTCCGCGGCGGACGGCTGCAGCACTGCGCCGTCGGCCGACGGTGGAACGGACCGTTGAGGCCGTTGCGGAGCTGCGGACATCCGGCTGATGGAAGCGCCGTCCTGCTGCTTGGCGAGCCACAGCTCGTCCGCCCGCTCGGCGAGTTGCAGAGTGTTGGTGAAGTCGCACACGGCAAGGAGCAGGTGGATGTCGTCGGGCATCTGCTCCAGGAAAGCCTACTCGAAAAGGAGACAAGGCTGGTGACCGTCCATCAGCGACAGCATCTCGCTCATCAGCACCGACGGCTTGCGGTCACAGAGGCCGTCCATGTGCAGGAGCCAGGCCGCGCAATTGTGGCGGCTGAGCCAGAAAGTACGCAGCAGCACCTTGAGGCCCTCGTATTTGTTGTCGGCTGGCGGATTTTGGAGGTAAGGGAGCAATCGGGTGGTGGTTTCCTGATTGAGCGCGCCGACCATGTAGAAGTATTTCGTGGAATCCGCGACGATTTGACGGATTTGGAACTGGGCCTCGATGTGCTGAAACCACACATGAGGCTGGACTGCCCAGAAAACAAGCAGTTGAAGCGAAACCACATCCTGCTAGGCGGAGTTGGCATCGAGGTTTTTGGCAGCGTTCATTTTCGGACCCGAAAAACGTTTGGATCGTCGGGGTCACCAATGTAGTGAGACCAGGCAGGTTGAGTGAAATAGTTTTTATTAACAAAACACAACCAAAAGCTCGTAATACTGCGTACCTAGTCTAGCTAATGGATACAGCGCCTGTCGATGCGAGATGAGCGCTAATTACTAACTAAAAGCCCACGAACGAACCCCCGCGGTCACGTGACAGTACCGACCAATGACGAGGGTTCTGACTTCCCAGCCCCACCACTAGGTGCCGCTACAACCCTCCATAATGTCATGTAGCACCTATGAAACCACGTGTCCCAAACATTATGGTGCCTTGAAATGGGGGGGGGGGGGGGGGGCATGTATAAACACACCTGTAATTTCTACATGGTGAAACCAAAATGCATAAAAATACCCTTTAAAAATACCCTTTCTATTACAAATCTCAAATTGTGGAGTACAGAGGCAAATAAATAAATGATGGGTCTTTGTCCCAAACATTATGGAGGGCACTGTGTAGCTAGCCAATAAAAGCCTTTTACTATTTAAGAAATAAGACAAGCTACGACTGTTTCTATTTCTGCTCTGTGAATGCAATGGTAACAGAGTTGCACATTGTTAGAAACTTGGAATAAGAAGGGCCAGTTGAACGGATGGAAATTTGTTGTAAAAATAAGATCAAACAAATAGATTACTCAATGTTCTCGCACAGAAGTCGAACTGAAAGTGGAACATGGCTGTAGAATTTTATTCCTCTCAAGTTGACCTATTTTGCAATTGAAACATTCTTTAATGATGAGTTGCAATCAATTCAAAAATCTGCTTCAGGCAAAGTTCTGTGATTTGATGATCATCAATATCTCCTGCTGTGGGGAATTGGCGGTGAAGCGCGGCGTCGCCGGAAGAGGGGACCACACGTCAACCGCGAGAGCGCCGCACGGATGCTGCGCGTGGGCCGAGTGCTCTCCGTACGGCTGGTTCCACGAGCTTGCGGCGTTGGGTGATTACGTCATCGTGCAACGCGACACGCTACGCGATGACGTCTTTCAGATCGCGGGGCTGTGGCGGCGGCCGTGCCGCACACCTGCCTCACTGGCGGCGGCTGTGGCGGCGGCCGTGCCGCACACGTGCCTCACTGGCGGTGGCTGTGGCGGTGAGCGTTCGACTCATGGCGCTCGTGCCTCACTGGCGGCGGCTGTGGCGGTGACCGTGCCGCACTCGTGCCTCACTGGCGGCGGCTATGCGGTAAGAAATTATTTTTGGACAGTGCTGACTTTTTTATAGCACCGTGCGGTGTTGGGACAAACGCCGCACGGCCCCGGCGGTGGTCGTTTGACCGAATCCGCGGTCTCTGGCGGTCCACGAGCGGTAGATACTTCCTGTATCACCGCCAATGACCGCAGACTCGTGAGACAGGCCTTTAACTCAGCGGGTCAAACTGCATCGAATAGGTGACGTTTTGGCTCAAGACCCTTCCTCTCATACTTAGTAGAATCATAAATTACACAGTTCACAAATTGTGCACATAAAGCAAATTTACATGCTGGGTCAGACCTGTATAAAATATCTGCGAAAAATATTCATGTCGAACAAGTGCCTTATAGTGTTATGACAATTGCTTCTGAGCAATATATCTGTTTCTGCTATCAGTTTTGTTTCAATAATACACCCAACATTACTTAAAACTCGACCATTACATAGTCTGCAATAAACAAGAAAAAGAACCTTCTGAGCACAATGACAAAAACTTGGGAAAAATTACCGATCTGATAAACCACGCAATTGCAGCGCAATCTTAAAATATTCTTCAGCCTTTCCAAAAATAAGCCCAACTTATTCTTTTGACGAGAAACATTAAAATGCAGCAGGACTTGTACAGTCGATGGACGAGTTTCCCATGTTTTTGTCATCCTGCTGAAGAAATACATCGAGTGAACAAAATAAATGAATGGAGGTACCTGTTGTTAGAAAGAGGGTCTGACAGAGAAATCTTCATTGAAAATAACCCTGCAAAAAGAAATAAAAGACCTTGTTAATAAATGCATCCTATGCAGTTCTTTGATCTGTAGAGGAATCTATTTTTTTTAAATAGAGGATTGTTATGGAATTTACTACAGATTTTATTGACAAAGTATTGTGCCTATGAACAAGTATCTTTATATGTAGCATATTTCCAAAATATTCCCACAGGAAGCTAGGATGAATCCATTCTTATCCTAAAGCAACTGGTTTGAATAATTGATGTGTACATTCTCCCCAACACTGAAAGCCTGCATTTTTGTTCCCATTTCAGAGGGGATACTGCTTCATTCTAGAATATTCTTAACAAATGATGGGCCAATCAAAAGGCACCCAACATAAAGGGATAATGTCTAAAAAGAGCAGGCATGTTAATGAATAACAAATGCTACTTTTTATATCAATGGATTACAAACAGTAAATTCCTGAGGCTGCAAAAACTATGTGTATCATTTTTATTCAGGGTTGAGGTATGCCTCCTAAGGGATCTGCTTTGGCAAACTTCTTGTACTAGCTCTCACAAACTACCCTGACAGGCAATTACAAAGGTGCCAGATTCCTAACATAATTTGAGTAAAGCTTCCAGGTGCAATATTTATAGCCCAGAGTGGCAAACCAAAGTTTCCCAGGTTTTACTGCAGAAAAAGTGCTCCAAGTTGTAAATGAAGAGATTCTTTCCAACAACACACAATTGCTTACTGTGCCTGTGAGTTGCCCTTCAAAATAGTTGGCAGGAGAAGCCTGGGAGTGGCATTTTGTGTGGGACTTATGCTGCTGTCACATCATTATGTTCTGCACCAGTGGCCACTAAAACTGGGAATATGGCCCATTGCCAAACATCTGAAATGGTACGACAACAGCAGGAATCATCACCAGACATGCCATCCATCCCAACCTACTTCAAAACAACAAACAAGAAGAACATAAATCACAACTCAGGAGTATTGGGGTGAAGGCAGGAGAATGGGGTTGAGAGCAGGCACTGAAATTGCTGTCAAAACATGGGGGGGACACAATTTCTTGCCGGCCATGCGCACCCACACGAGGTTTCAGCTGTGGGCCCTGTGGCCGGTAACATCGGCAACTGATCTGGTTGGTGACCGACTCCAAACTCCAGCAACAGCAGCTTCGTCCGCCCCGAATCGTGGGGCTTCAATCGACCCGTTTGCGGGGCCTTTCATCGCCTGGCGGGGCCTTCAACATCGGGAGCCTCGATCGCCTTGACGCAGCAATTTGACCGCAAGGCGGTGGAAGATCCCGCGGCCGATTTTAAGCTGCGACGGGTGGGGCGATGAAAAGCCCCGCGAACGGGGCGATTCAAGCTCCGCTCTGATTTTGCTCCACCAGGACGTCTCCCTCCTCCAATCATCACGCTCTATCCTCAGTCCCACCCCCCTACCTTCGCCTCTGACCAACACCTCCCTCCTCCAATCATCGCGTTGAAACATCATGGTCTCCCCCCCTACTGCCTGCTGACCGACATCTCTCTCGTCCAATTGGCACCCTCGATCATCAGTCCCACCGCCACTGTCTCGCGCAAAGCGGAGATTTTTAACAGCTTTTTATTTCTCAGAGTTTTAAAACCCGGAAAAAAATGGGGGGATCATCCCCCACCTCTCAAAACAGTGTGGGGGGGGGGGGGGGAGAACGTGTCCCTCCTGTCCCCCCTGGATTTCCACCTCCGGTTGAGAGGAAACGACAAATCAGTCATGATTGAATGGCAGAGTAGACTTCTTGAACTTCTTGCTCCTTGAAAGTATATGTAGCTATTTTTGTTCAAAGCTATCACCAACTGGAGAATGATCCTGACCTACCGTCTATCTAATTGGAGACCTTCGGACTATTTTTAATCGGATTTTAGTGGACTTTAACGTGCACTAAACATTATTCCCTTTTTCCTGTATCTGTACCCTGTGGGCGGCTTGATTGTAAACATGGATAGTGTTTCTGCTGACTAGATAGCACACAATAAAAAAGCTTTTCACTGTACCTCGGTAAGCATGACAGTATACTAAAGTAAACAATATTGATGGCGGTTTTGAATTCTTTAATTTCACTTATCTCTCGAAATGGTTGGAAACAGCAGAACAGGCCCAAGGACTGTGAAAATAGACTCTTAAAATAGACCACCATTCTAACTCAAGGGAAGGCGAACTGACGTTAGGAGATGTGTTTGGGCTTCAAAAGCAATAATGAAATGAGTCCCAACATGCACCTTTGTAAGACCCATGTTATAACCAAAACGTTTTCAGCACATGAATCCTTCCGAACAAAGCAGCGCTGGAAAATCAACCAGAATATACCCAGATTGTCGATAAAATAAGATCAGTATAATAAACGCTGACAATTCAAAAGGCAATGCCTCTGAATGTAAATAAAAATTGGTTGGTTTGGTGTATAACTTGCAGGAATACAAATGAAAAATAATTTTGTGCCATGAATTCTGAATCCTCCAACCAGATGATGCAAAATTAGGTAATTAAAGGCGGCACAGTGACGTAGCTGGGAGAGCTGCTGTCTCACAGCACCAGAAACTGATCTTGGGTGCTATCAGTGTGTAGTTCGCACATTCTTCAAATGACTACATGGGTGTCCCCTGGGTGCTCCCGTTTCCTCTTACATCCCTAAGGTGTGCGCGTTTGTAGGTTAATTGGCCTATAAATTATCACCAATGTGTAGGGAGAGTGGATGCGAAAGTGGGTAACATAAAACTAGTGAAAATGGGTGATAAATGGATCAATCATAGATTCAATGCGCTGAAGGGCTCGTTTCCATGCTGTATCTTTTCATCAATTTAAGGCACAAAAAAAAGCCTTCAGTTCAGAAATAAACTGCCCATTATGGAATTGATATATACAATCCAGGAAGGGATCAATACCACTTCACACTACAAGAGTTAACTTGACTAGGTGGGAAATTAATACTTCCAAGAGTGACTTAGTTGGAGAGGGAATGGTTAGTGACGAAACTTGTGATACAATTTCACATACTTGGATTTGTATAGTGATGCCCCTTGCACTATAACAAATTTTTGCTAGTGAAGAATAGATATTTGTATGAAGTACGAGGTGGCATAAATTTCATTGAGTTCAGCTGATGCGCTACAATGCTGAGAACTACTACATTCTGGACTCTGTATCTTCCCTTTGCTCTATCTATGGTATTCGAGTTTGACTTGATTGTATATATTTGTAGTACATCTGATCTGTATGCATAGAACAAACAAACAAACCTAAACCGTGGTAATTGGTCATTGCGTCATCGGGTGGCGCCGCTCGCGGCAGCC
Source organism: Malacoraja senta (assembly GCA_038087875.1). Lineage (NCBI taxonomy): Eukaryota > Metazoa > Chordata > Chondrichthyes > Rajiformes > Rajidae > Malacoraja > Malacoraja senta. The sequence continues at coordinate 46,956,351 of CM075978.1, forward strand.
TCGCCAGCAGTTTGTCCGTCCTTTCACCCTTTAGTTATTTTTTGTCTGTCTAAAAGTATGTTTTAGAGGTTTCTTAGTCTTTTTATGTGGAGGGTGGGGGGGAAATAGTGTTCTTCCATTCCTATGCCGGAGTTCCGATCATCCCGGCGAGAGGGCCTGAACATCGGGATGCCATAGCTGCAACTGCAGAGAGCTCAAAAGCCCCGACCACGGGTGAACAAATAGGAAGATGACTGGACTTTATTGCCTTCACTCACAGTGGGAACGTTGATTTCGCTGTGTGGGGATGTTTATGTTAAACTCTATCATGTATTGTGTTCTTTTTTTATTCATATAACTGTATGGTAACTCAAATCTCACTGTACCAATTGGTGCATGTGATAATAAATGTAACTTGAACTTGAACTTGCTGACACCAAAATAGTTAATTTGTTTAGAGATACAGCACGGAAACAGGCCCTTCGGCCCACCGAGTCAGCGCCGACCAACGATCACTCCGCACATTAACGCTATCCTAAACACACTAGGGGCAATTTACACATACACCAAGCCAATTAAGCAACATATCTGTACGTCTTTGGAGTGTGGGAGCAAACCGATTATCCTGGAGAAAACCCATGCGGTCACGGGGAGATTGTACAAACTCCATACAGACAGCACCAGTAGTCGGGATCAAACCCGGGACTGCAAGCGCTATAAGGCAGCGACTCTACCGCAACTCCATCACCCATTTTCACCAGTTTCGCAAAAACTCATTTATTTTGCCCAATGTTGCAACGTTTCAGATCTGAATAGAATTAGATGCGTCATGTCTGCATGCATGACTCGGGTGCAATATTAGAGAGGCGAAAAAAAAACAAATTTTGTTAAGGTGGAATTGTGCTATATAGTTACATCTCCCAGACCATTCAACAGGAATTGTTTTCCCTTTTGTACAATGCATAATGTAGACGGCTGCCACAAAAGGGACCGACTGGATTGCATTATCAGAGCTGGCATGGACTAGATGGACTAAATGGCCATTAGACTTTAAAGATATATCGCGTAAACAGGCCCTTCGGCCCACCAAGTTTGTGCCAACCAGCGATTATACACTAGTCATGATCATGGTCCTTCAAACATTAGGGGCAATTTACCGAAGCCCGTTATCCTAAACATGAACATCTTTGAAGTGTGGGAGGAAACCAGAGGACCGGAGAAAACGTACTAACTCCATATAGACAGCATCCATAGTCAGGTTCGAACCCATGTCTCTGGCACTGTAAAGGGCCTGTCCTACTTGCAGATTTTTTCGGCGACTGTCGGCGTCATTGACTGACGTATCAGGGTCGCTGAAAGATTTAGACATTTCCAAATCCAGCGGCGACAAAAAAATGTTGCGACACTTGAGGAAACACCGTGCGTCAATACGTCATCACGCCGCATCACACCACGACTTTTCGGTGACCTAATATGTCAGTCAATGATCCCAGTAGTTGCCAAAAAAATCACCAAGTGGGACAGGCCCTTAAGGAAGCAACTCTACCACTGTGCCATCTGTTTTGGCCTTGTAAACAAAATCTTTTTCCCCTTCCAGGCTGGCATTCGTTATAAACAGCTTTAAGACAAAATGCAGCAGAAACAGGTAGAGTGGCCAACTTCAAAAACCTAGTTTGTTCAACACCAGAAAAAAACCCTGGACATGTGCATAGATAGGAAAGCTTTGTGGCCAAATAGGACTTGCTTAGGTGGGACACCTTCGACAGCATTGACAAATTGGGCCAGAGGGCCCGTTTCCATGCTGTATAACTCCACGACTATGAAACAGACCAATTAAATATAAAAAATTGATGACGGGTATGTAACTGTAGCACTGATCACCCCTACAGGGAGCACTCTCTCTTGGTGGAAAATTTGACAGTTATGGTAGGCTTTACTGAGTCATCCTATGCAAGTATCAGATCTATCATTAAATGGTGACAGCAAAAACAGAAATGGCTAACACAGCAGGAGCAAAGTTAAGCATTCTTTGGGGAATGATGCTTTGGACCAGGGCTGGTTTTAGAAATACGAAGAGGGGAACATACTGTGGTTAGATAAGAGGAAGAATGCCATAATAGCCCTTTCAAAACATGAGGTACAAGTAGTTTCACATCAGAAGATACCAACATGCCTTTTCTACTTAATGTAATTCCAAACGACAATCTTGAACTTCCTGTTGTGTTTAATTATCCACCCTGATATATCAGTCTATGGACTCCCGCACCGTTGCAATGAAGAGCAACATAAGAACAGCACCTCCTCTTCCGTCTGGGCATATTGCCATCTTCTCTATATATAACTCCAACTTCAGAGAACTTGTTTTCTCAGCCTATATCAGAACTGACCAGTCCATCTCTATGGATGTCATGCAGCTTGACATTTGGCAACCTTTAGATTCATCTGCATTCTCATTCTCAACAGTTCTCATTTCACAACTCATATTCCTTTCAGATTTCTATTCTCCATCATCCATGATTTGTATCGCAGTTACAGTTGTTCTCCACAACTGTGGCCTTCTTAAAGATCTTGCCCCTGTTTTAGCCATCCCTTCCTCCTGTTCTCTGCTCCTGTTCTCTCTTTCCCAGTTCCAATTAAATCTTCAGCCTGATGAGTCAACTTTATTTCCACAAATGCCATCTGATTTGCCGAGCATTTTTATTGTTATTTCAGATTTCTCACCTCTGCAAGATTTTGATTTTTAACTAGGTCTTATTCAGATTCAGATTCAGATTCAACTTTATTGTCATTGTGCAGTGTACAGTACAGAGACAACGAAATGCAGTTAGCATCTCCCTAGAAGAGCGACATAAATATGAGCAGTAAATAAATAAATCTAATAAATCCTGGTGGGAGGAGTGTCCGGGGGGGGGGGGGGTGTGATTGGCAGTCACCGAGGTACAGTGTTGAGTAGGAAGCTGTTCCTGGACCTGCTGGTCGGCACGGAGAGACCTGTAGCGCCTCCCGGATGTAGGAGGGTAACAGTCTGTGTTGGGGTGAGAGCAGTCCTTGGCGATGCTGAGCGCCCTTCGCAGACAACGCTTGCTTTGGACAGACTCAATGGTGGGGAGTGAGGAACCGGTGATGCGTTGGGCAATTTTCACCACCCTCTGCAGTGCTTTCCGGTCGGAGACAGAGCAGTTGCCATACATACTGTGATGCAGTTGGTAAGGATGCTCTCGATGGTGCAGCGGTAGAAGTTCACCAGATCCGAGGAGACAGATGGACCTTCTTTAGTCTCCTCAGGAAGAAGAGACGCTGGTGAGCCTTCTTGACCAGAGTTGAGGTATTGTTGGTCCAAGAGAGGTCATCGAGATGTTGACCCCCAGGAACCTGAAGCTGGAAACACGTTCCTTATTTGCAGGCATGGGCCACTTCATTTCCTATGGAATTGATCAAAGTATAATCAAGGTCTGAGAATGGTCTCAACCCGAAACTGCACCCATTCCTTCTCTCCAGAGATGCTGCTGTCCCGCTGAGTTACTCCAGCATTTGTGTCTATAATCAAGGTACCATCTTGGCGATCACATAAAATAGGTTATGAATAAGATGGACATTTTTTTATAGGAAAGTAACTATATGTACTTGCACATGTATTCTCACAAATACACCAAGGAACACACGAACATGAAGAGAGAGAAACATGTTAATTTGCAACGTATTTAACAAGCTTAAACGAGGTATAGAAGTGCCATTTATAGAGATTAAAATAATTACGAATGAACACAAATTCAAAATTCTTGATTTTTCAATTAAAGTAATTTTCTAGCCTAACTTTATCCGTGCGTTAATTATAAATCTACCCCTCCCCCCCAATTTCTTTGGTTATATCACTGTAAAATCACTGCCTACAAAACCTTTGAAAGATTCCGCTGAAA
>CM075978.1:46967929-47216891 GCA_038087875.1 Malacoraja senta
ACCCTACCCCCCCTCCCCCACATAAAATACTTTTAAAAACGTCCTCCAAAACATACTTTAAACAAACTAAAAATTAAAAAAGGTAAAAAGACAACAGACTGTTGGCAGAGGTTGCCATCATGCGGCGCCCCTAGAGGTGAGTAGAGGGGGGCTAAGCACGCAGCCTTGAGGTGCTCCCGTACGGATTGTTAATGAGGAAGAAGTATTTCAAAGATAGGATCACAGGTCTGTAACTTGAGGACAAACATACAGAGGTGTTGCTAACCACATGGAAATTTTCAACTATCAGAAGGCAAAAGACAGTCAAGCTACAATGTTATCGGGAATATGGTGTTGAATGGTGTTATGGTGGTTGGATTGCTTAAATAAAATGGTCTATCGTTTCACCAATAAAGTTTACAATATCAATTTTATCTGCAGTAACATCTACAGAACTTTGCTTTAAAATTGACGGCCAAGTGGGACAGGCCCTTAAGAAATAACAAAGGAAGAAGACATAGTGACTATTCATAAACGATCAGCTGCCTGCCTGCCCTAGCCAAATAAATGTGTTTTTGTTAGGGTTCGTCTTTGCTTAATAAAGAGTGTTATGATTGTTGGATTGCTCAAATAAACATGCCAATTGTTTCACCAATAAAGTTTGCAATATGAATCATTGGGTGGTAATATCTCAGTAAATGTACAAATATTAAAGGAAGGTTTAAATAGCCAAGATCAGCCCTACAGAAATAAACAGCTGGATAACCATCACCGACAACTTCATCAATACTGGGACGATGGCTATCAGAGTAATTCCTTACAAATGCAAGCTTTTAGCAGAGAAATATAGACTTTTCTCGAGAGAAAGCCACTGATTTTATTGTTTGCAAAATGCAGATTAGGAAATTGGGACTGCAACGAGTATCGTGGGAGGAATAATTGATGAGAAATCATCAGTGAGAAAGTTGGGGATATTAAAACTTCACATTCAAAAGTCTGGGGTGTTATTTTAAGCTTTGACTAAACCTGCAGCAATTGAGTAGAGCACGAAGAGAACTACTTTTTTCACATTATGCATTATCAGGACTGGTTGAGATATTGCATTTAATATATATAAATTTTAAATTTGAGCACAGAATAGATGTAATATTCATGCCATGCACATTGAAACCAATTCAGCTGAAAGATAAAAACGGCACAATGCAGGATTCCTCAGGAACATGTAGAAACACCATCAATGTTGAATGACACTGCTGCTTACTTTGACTAAATAGTTTCACTTGAATGCCCAACACCTATATTAAGCACCTAGTTCAAATGTAAAGAAATCTCACGTGAGATGATTGTGTTTTCTACTTACGTGACAGAAAGTGCCTGTAACAATCGCTGAAAAAAACAATGTATAACACCACTTTGAAGATCGATGGTGACAGAGAATGCAAAATAAATATCCACCAAAATTAGCTTCTGCTTTGTGAGCTACCATTCTTGTTTCAAAGGAAATTGACCCATGGATAAACCGGTTCAATAACATTACTGCAGTCACCAAACTAAAGGCACAAGGTGCAATCTAATTACTTTCATTGTCATATGCTTCATTAATGCTTCTTTAATTTTGAGAGCACTATACAACCTGTTTTATTGCAATGCTGGGAATAGGAACTGCTCACAGAATAACTTGGAGCAGGGTACACACAAAACCAGGCACTTTGATAGTCAAGCGCTCTACTGCAGCTAATATTGTCCTTCTACCTTCCCAACGTGGATGTTTCTTTCCACCCACGCGCAAACAATTATTTTCTCTTATTCCCCTTTAATCAGCAATTCACCCAACTTCCAAAATCAGTGATTGCATTAGTGATTTTGGCCAATTTCCCTTCATCAATTACTCCCACAATTATTTTAAGTTCTTCGCCTTCACCTTCACCAATTCATCAGTTTCAGCCAAGTGAAAGCATCACATGCAGGGGATCTCCAATACTTCATTAAATGCAAGCAGCCATTCTTTCTTCTTTTTTTGGAAGAAGCCACCACAGTGTCAAGATGATTTGCCACCACACCAGTTCTGTGGGTCCACAAGTAGCTGATGTGTTCCGTGCAGGCCCTGTAAGATCAGCACAGATTGGGCAGGTGGTTCTCGAGGGACTGGATGTCATGGGATTCCCTGGGATGTCATGTATTCCTTCCATTATTTGCACTTGCTTTCCGTGTACACCTTTCAAGTTTGCCTAATGTTTTCCCAGATACTCTCCCTCCAATTTGTGCAGAGACGGGCCAGGGATTTCCATGAGTCAGTGTGGATGTTTCATATCCTCAAGATTTCCTTTTTGAAAGTCGCAAGAGCCTTCAACTCCACTAACCATGAAGGGCTTGGGAGGAACTTCCTCACATTTGGATGATGTCAAATGTGTTACCATTCTTCATTTGCTACACGGCCATATGCCCTCTGCAATCCCCACTAATGGGCCTACCCTAGACCCAATGCTGGGGCAGATGAGGATCAAGCAAGTCAATGTCATTGTGCCAACTTTCTACTCAATCCTCATGACAATACTGTCCTTCACCTACTAAAAAGGTCCTCACTTGAGTAAAGTTATTTTATAGGACAATCTGAAAAAAAGATGTATGCAATTGCAGACAGAGTGCTGTCATTGATTATAGTCCATAGCCAAATTGTTTGTTATTCTGATTAATCATCTATCGATATACATCCATAAGATGCACTGCAGTAATTCATTAAGACTTCTTCAACAACATCTCTTCAACCGGTGGTGATTTTTTCTATGATAAAAAGGATAAAAGCAAAGGCATGGAAAACTAGCACCACCGATCACACCAACCTGGGTTGAAATTATATTGCCATTCCTTAGTTGTCATCACATCTGAGGCCAGGAACTATGGATAAGTAACTTGATTTGGAGAACCCATAATAGTTCAAGGAAGCAGCTCAATTTCTCCTAGGCCAAGGAAGAATGATCAATAAAATCTGGCTTGCCAAATCCGCTGATGTTAATCTGTACCAAAAACCATATGCTTCAAATGGGAATTTGTGCAGTTACCAGGAGTGGGAATGTGGGAGTCACAGAGCTCATATTTATTTGGCTGTTCACGACACCAAAAACAACTCCAACCCTACTGCTAATTACATTCAAGGTCAAGTCATACACCAATTCTATCAAGCATCTTTACCTCATGTTATGAAGTTGCATTCAATGAGATAAGAAAATTCCAATGATTTATATAGACAAAACGACTAATTCATGGACCAAATGACAGAAACATGTTGCAGAGTTGAATTACTGCTTAGTTGAATCTGCTGACCTTCCCCGGGTCTTTGTCCTCCTTCATTCTGAAAACAAGCATCTTAACTTTGTCCCAGCCACAAAATGCAGAAGAGCTAATTTCAGTTGCACGGCTTCTGCTCATTAATATACTTATTATATCCAAAATAATTAAAAGGACCAGGTATAAGTTGCTGGAGTCAATTAGAGTCCCACTGACTATGTTATCTACGGTACAAATAAGCTGATTATATTCTTCCAGCTGGGATGATAATTTATTTCCCGTAAAACCTGATTGGAGAGCAATCTGCTTGCAAGAGATGGCTCTGATTTCATTCATCTTACTGGGAAGAATCAACAAATCATCCTCCCCATCTTCTTTCTGCAATGCTTGTTATTTATACCTCCCAATTTATAACGATTGCAATCAAACAAAGAAATGATGTGCAAACAGTAATTTACTTTAATATCTCCCTCTGTTATTTGCCGGTTGGGCCGTGCTTTCAGCACATTGGCTTTAGTCAGAAATAAGTTCCCCAATTATGGAGCTATCTTCTGTAGCTCATCAATGGGACGACGGGGCGGGTGGGGACATGGCCTGGAGGGGAATACTGATGCTTCAGTTATCTGGTGGATTTTCTGAGTCTGGAGATTATGAATGCTGGTGCCATTTGTCTTTCACACTGAGGTTTTGTTCAGGCCAAGATGGAGACAGGTGGGATGATAGTGTCATTAAGAATGGCACCGAGTTTCTGTCAGGGTTTTAATTCAAAAGGCTTTGTCTTCCCAAGGTTTAAATGGTAAAGATTTTTTTTCCCCAGGATTGAATTCCGACACCAGAGCGGCCAAAGAAAGTCAAGAGAGCTAATACTGAAGATACAGTAGGTGGTGAATACTAACGATAGACACTAAGTGCTGGAGTAAAGGGCCTGTCCCACGAGCATGCAACTGCATGCGGCAAGCGCGACCTAATGTGGTCGCTTGAGCCGTACAGCCTCGCGGGGCCGGTCCCACTTCGATCGCCGGAGCCGTATGGAGTTGTGCGGAGCTGCTCCCGACATCGCGCGGCGCTCCGAAAAACTGACAGTGTTCAAAAATTCCGCGCGGCAACGGCCTGTCGGCCCGCAGCCGCCTCGACGGCGTACGCTCCGCCTCGATGGGCGTGCGCAGCGTCTCGACGCCATACGCAGCGTCTTGACGCCGTACACGCCGTGTTGACGCCGTACATCACGCATGAACTTCCCGCGGACTTCGCTCGAACTTCACGTCACTCCGAGCGGCCCCCGCTTCCGGTTTGGTTGCGCTCGCCGCATGCAGTCGCATGCTGGTGGGACCGGCCCTGTACGGGGATCACTTGACCTCCGCGCGGCCCCCGCTTCAGGTTTGGTCGTGCTTGCCGCATGCAGTCGCATGCTCGTGGGACAGGACCTTAAGAGTCAAGAGTGTTTTATTGTCATTTGTCCCAGATAGGACAATGAAATTCTTACTTGCTGCAGCACAACAGAACTCAGAAGATCAGGCACCTTTGACCTTAAATCTATATCTTCATATTCTTGATTGCCCTATCTTGGGCCCCTACCAGGCCATTAAAAATTGGCAAGATCTTTGTAAATCTTCACTGCACCTTTTCCAGCTTAACGGCATCTTTCCTATAGCAGGGTGACCAAAACTAAACACAATGCCCAAAGAGCAGATTCACTAACATCCTGTACAACTGTAAGATAACATCCCAATTTCTATACTCAACTTCTATACTCAATTTCCTAACTGATAAGAGCCAGCATGCCAAAAGCCATTTTCACCACCCTATCTACCATTTACTAAAGACCATTTGCAAGCAACTATGACTTCAATGGAGCGGACAAGTTCAGAATGGAGATCAAAGGAAATGTAGGAACAGAAGTCCAGGATTATTTAGAAAAATGCAGATAGTAACAATCATGATTAAAATTCAACGTTCCTGGCTGGGTGAGGCTGGGTCAGAATGCGTTATGGAAGCTTGCATCTGTTGCGCTCAGAAGAAACATTTTAAGCTGGAGTAAGCTATTCAGCCCTTCTCTACTCTTCCATTCTATAAGATGAATGCAGCTCATTTATCTCAATTTGCTTTCCTGCAGTAACACTATTCCTGCAGCATCCTCTACTATCCAAAAATCTATTGATTCATCCAACCCAACAATTCAACTTCCACAGCACTCTTCGACAGAGAATCTCAATTAGGTGGATCATCCCAAAGATTCACCACCTTTCACTTTTGAAGAAATGTTTTCTCACCCCTGTACTGAATGCTGACCGGGCAGTAATCTATGCTTAGGAGCAATATGAAATCTTCCTTGCAGAAGTCAACAATGTCTGAACACACTTCATACAATTTAACCACAGTTGCTGATGGATGACTAAACCAATCGACTTCAGGCAGTGACAGGAAACATTTGTATGCATAAATGCTGTCAGGAAGAATGTATTGCTCACAAAGGATTGTGGTATGAGCCTCTGATATGAGGATTAAGCAGAAATGATCCTAGGAAATAAATGACCAAAATCCAGATGGTTGTAACAATGAATATGCAGTCCATGACAACATGACATAGGAGCAGAATTAGGCCATTCGACCCATTGAGCTTCCTCTGCCATCGAATTATGATTGATCTATTTCTCTCTCACACACCCATTCTCCTGCCTTCTCCGCCCTTGCTAATCAAGAACCTATCAATCTCCACTTTGAAAATACTCAATTGCTATTGATATTGAGCCATCTGTGGCAATGAATTCAAATAAATCTCAGACTTATTCGATGAGTCGATATGGAAGTGGCATATTGAGGAACATGGAAAGTGATCTTGGCTGTGCTCCAGATCAAAGATTTAAAGGGCACACGTGACACAGCAGGCAAGGATGGGAGGTGAATGTGGGGCAACAGTTCTTATACAAGAGAAATGTTGATGGAAATCAAGGAGATGAGTGGAATTAGTGGAGAGAATGCGAGCAAGATCCAAATTAGAGAACAGTGCCCGAGAGAGGAGGATAGAATAGTTGTGGAAGCAAGTGCGTTCTTTCCCACATCACAAAAGTGTGAAAATCACTTCATTCTGGGTGATTAAGGAAGGGCAGTTTTACAGCAGATATAAACTGTGCATCATTTACATGTGCAGGAAAGAGCTGCAGATGCTGGTTTAAATCGAAGGTAGACACTAAATGCTGGAGTAACTCAGTGGGACAGGCAGCATCTCTGGAGAGAAGGAATGGGTGACGTTTCGGGTCGAGACCCTTCTTCAGACTGATGTCAGGGGAGTGGGCGGGACAGAGATAAAATGGTGGGAGAACTGGGTAGGGAGAGGGGATGGAGAGAGAGGTAAAGCAAGGGCTATTTGAAGAGAGAAGGCACTGCTCATACCGCTGGGGTGTAAGCTACCCAAACGAAATATGAGGTGTTGTTCCTCCAATTTGCGCTGGGCCTCACTCTGACAATGGAGGAGGCCCAGGACAGAAAGGTCAAATTTGGAGTGGGAGGGGGAGTTAAAGTACAGAGCAACCGGGAGATCAGATAAGTTTAGGTGTTCAGCGAAATGATCGCCGAGCCTGCGTTGGTCTCGCCGATATACAGGAGTTGACACCTGGAACAGCGGATACAGTAGATGAGGTTGGAGGAGGTGCAAGTGAACCTCTGCCTCACCTGAAAGGACTGTCAGGATCCTTAGACAGAGTCGAGGGGGGAGGTAAAGGGACAGGTGTTGCATCTCCTGAGGTTGCACGGGAAAGTAACTGGGGAGGGGGTGGTTTGGGTGGGAATGACGAGTTGACCAGGGAGTTGCGGAGGGAATGTTCTCGGCGGATAGCAGAAAGGGGTGGAGATGGGAAGATGTGGCCAGTAGTAGGATCCCGTTGGAGGTGGCGAAAATGTCGGAGGATTATATGCTGTATGCGACGGCTGATGGGATGGAAGGTGAGGACAAGGGAGACTCTGTCCTTGTTACGAATGGGGGGAGGGGAGCAAGAGCGGAGCTGCGGGATATCGAGGAGACCCTAGTGAGAGCCTCATCTATAATGTAAGAGGGGAACCCCCGTTCACTAAAGAATGAGGACATCTCCGATGACCTGGTATAGAAAACCTCATCCTGGGCGCATGTGCGGCGTAGACGGAGGAATTGGGAGTAGATGATAGAGTTTTTACAGGAAACAGGGTGGGAAGAAGTGTAGTCTAGATAGCTACACAATAGAATGGGTTTGTAATGGATGTCAGTCGATAGTCTGTGTCCTGTGTTGGAGACGGTGAAATGTCGGAGGTGGTCCAAGTGAATTTGAGTGCAGGATGGAAATTAGTCGTGAAGTTGATGAAGTCAGTGAGTTCTGCATGGGTGCAAGAGGTAGCGTCAATGTAGTGGAGGTAGAGTTCAGGGATAGGGCCAGTGTATGCCTGGAACAGTAATTGTTCGACGTAACAAGTACAGGCATCCCCATCATCCAGCTGCCTCAAGAAGGAGGCATCCACCAAGTTCCGCACCTTCCAGCCCTTGCCCTCTTCGCACTGCTACCGTCAGATGGATGATAAAAAACCTGAAGTCTAAAACCATCGGATTAAGGTACAGATACTTTCTAACAACTATCAGGTTCTTGAACCAAGCAGTGCCACCATAATCCTACCTTGACAATGGAACATTATGGAGCACTTCTATTTGCAATAGTACAAACTTATTTTTTTCTAATTGTGTTTTATACTGACGTCTTGGAGATATTTTTGAACAGTATTTTTTACGGTCTTGTAAAATTCTGTGCCTAATTTACATACAATTTATGTTTTCCAATGTTTGAGTCTAAGTGCCTGTGATACTGCTGCAAGCAAGATTTCCACTTTTCCTGCATGTGCACGCACATAACACAAATGCAACTGTACTTGACCCACTCTGCAACTTCAAGCATGTTTTTTTTTTAATTTCTATTGTTCCGATGAAAGGTCATCAACCTAAAATGTTAACTGTTCCTCTTTCCACAGACATTGCCTGGCATGCCGAGTAATTTCAGCATTTGCTTTTGTTAATACAGTTTGACCTTTCCTTTCTAAGAATCATAATACTGTACAACAATTCTGAAAGATAATATTCTCAGCTATGTTATCATTCTTCATACTTTTATCATCTTTACAGGAAAACCAGAACTGTAATAGTTGATCCAATCCAAGTTCTGTAAAGTTTGACACATCTTCTGTTTTTCAGACAAATCTCTCTACATCGATCTCCAACCAATCCAATTAAAATAGCCCGCAACCTCTTCCACCCCAATAGCTATCTATACTATACTAAAATTCTCATCTTGTCTTCTTCCTGTTTGCGTTGTTTTAAAATTTGCGCAAAAATTGTACCGTATATCACTAGGATTCTTCGCCACCTCACTCACCGTTCTCCTCTGCTCCAAGTGCACCAAGTTATGTTCCAATCGGTGGAATATTACAAAAGTTATGAAGGTTTAAATATCATAAAATTAGCAGATTGGTCATCTCTCCTGTCTGTCACCGGGACGGTAACTCCCCTTCCGGCACCTGCTGTCAATTACCGGGGCGAGGAGATTAAAGTCCCGGAGGCCGGGCTGAGTCCGTGTGCCGTCCAGAAGCCGTCCGGAAGCGGTCCGCCAGCCGTCCGCCCTGAAGCCGTGAGTTAGTGAACTGTGAGTCCAGAAGCCGTGAGTTAGTGAACTGTGAGTCCAGAAGCCGTGACCGAGTGAACTGTGAGTCCAGAAGCCGGATGCATTTCAATATGCATTTCATCCTATGCAGGCCTGTCACATCTTCTGAAAATTCAAACATTGCATTGCTGGTGAAATTCTCTGTTAACTCGCAGCAATCTTTTCAATATTCAGCAGAAATGATAATGAGCTTTCAGAGGAAATGCAATATATATAGGAAGACAATATCATTCACAGGCTAATGCAAACGTAATCTTATTACAAAGTTTATTTGAATTTCTACTTTTCTCACATTTAATCCATGTCAAATTTAAATTGCACAATCCAATCAAATACAATTTATAATTGCATGCAAATGAAAGTTCTGCTTCTTCTGTAGTTGCTCAAGCAAAAACGCAGCTTATTTGCTTTTTCTTTAGATATTTATCAATGGCAAACCCATTTCACTGGAATGGAACTTCCTTTAAGACAAGTACAATTGCACAGGACAAAGTTTAAATGACTTACAATTCAACCAATTCATGAGTAAGAGACAAGTACTTGTTGAGGAGTGTCCAATCAAAAGGAAATAATTGTGTTCTTGGGCCTACAAGGGCAGTGATTGAGTTGTCAGTGCCATGCGTGAATGGTCCATGCCCTAATAGTATCTTGAAGGAAAGCACTAATAAAGGGAGCTACTGGGCCCAAACTAAATGATGCTTAATGAAAAGTAATTGAGCTCCAGGGTCAGAAGACCATAAACAACCGAAGCATAATGTTGTTGTTCAATCTTTGGTCTGTCTAAAAATTGTTGGCCTCTCAGCAGAGCAAGATATCTATCAGGGAATGTTGCTGACTGGCCCTTTTCAGATTGCAGGAGTGTGTGCTGAGGTACTCATTGAAGCTTGGTGCAGCCAACACCAAGGATCCGTGGGGGACGTCCACAGTCCTTCCGCTGCTGGACATTGAGGGGTAGAGGTCGGCGGAGATACCCCTCAAATAAAGGAAAAGATATTACCCCTGGGGGCCACATGGGTGCAAACACAACTGAATATGTCACTAATGAAGGTATAGATGCTGAGAATATCTTTAGAACTCAGCACAGTTTTTGTTTTGCATACATTTTTATTCTGAATTAAACTTATTTTTTGGAAAAATTTACCACAACGGCCACTGATCACAGAAGGCAAATACCAAGTAGCATATGTCATGAACAGTTACTCTTTAGACAAGGACAAGAAAATGAAAAAAAGACTTCCAAGATGAGCTCAGTATGCTTACTTTTGCATACTTCGGATGCTTCTGAAATCAAAATGCAGTTTCGTCTGGCATAGAACACATCAATCAGAAGTATACAATTCCATTCCAAGGAAACACACCGTACTACAGGCAAAAGGGGTCAATTTGTGGCACTTTACTGTATTAGGAAAGAACTGCAGATGCTGGTTTAAATCGAAGATAGACACAAAATGCTGGAGTAACCCCAGCGGGACAGGCAGCATCTCTGGAGAGAAGGAATGGGTGACGTCATTGCACACACAAAGTTAAATTTTGACGCAGGAGTTATCACAAGACAAATTTGCCAGGCTATCCGTACTAAAGTGAGTGAGGTTATCACAATTATCAAAACAACTTTTCAGCCTCTGCACTTGTTTAGTTCAACATGAAAATCATCAATCTCCTGGCTACACAGACTTTGTTCAGGTGTCCCCCCCCCCCCCCCCCCCCCCCACCCCCCAATTATTACCACAAGATTGCTCTATCTATCCCTTGGGTAACCAGGCAACGTGAGGAAAACAAGTCTGGCTGCAAGGTAATTTTTTAATCCATGTGTTAGTTTTAATTACAGCAACAACATTTCGGGAGCTGGTGGGATGGGGCAGAAAGGTTGTTGGAAATAACTGCTCAGTTCTACTCACTCCACCTGGGGGTACTTTGCTGAAAGCCAAGACAGATTATTTCCATCAGTCAGAAACAAATGCTTGACCAAGGACAAATCTATATTTTGATTATTTAGCAACAAATCAAAACGATTATTCAATTTCCACATCACGTGACATTTTTAAAATCGCCACATGGCATACAAGGACAAGACAAAATGCAAACGTGAAAACACTCATCAACCTTGCAGTTATTTTTTAAAACACCCATTCCAAATGCAATTTTATACCAAGGCTCTATTCTCAGACATACATGATATTTTCCACCAAACCATTCAAAGAGAAAGGCTTGATAATTGCTCCCTTACCTGTCTGAAGACAATTCAGCCAAGAGCTGTCCCTGATACAATTTTGTAAACATTTACTTGGGGTACAATTAGGTCATATAGTCATAGAGTGATAGTGTGGAAACAGACCATTCTGCCAAACCTGCCCACACCGGCAAACATGTCCCAGCTACAAGGTACACAAAAATGCTGGAGAAACTCAGCGGGTGCAGCAGCATCTATGGAGCGAAGGAAATAGGTAACGTTTCGGGCCGAAACCCTTCTTCAGACTGATAGGGGGTGGGGAGAAGAAAGGAAAAAAGGAAAAAGGCGGAGGAGGAGCCCGAGGGCTGGGGGAGGGGAGGAGACAACCAGATGGCTGATGAAGGGGAGGGGACAGCAAGGGCTAGCAGAATTGGGAGAATTCAATGTTCAAGCTCCCAGGATGTAGACTGCCCAAGCGGAATATGAGGTGCATTTCCTCCAATTTCCGGTGTTGCTCGCTGTGGCCATGGAGGAGACCCAGGACAGAGAGGTCAGATACGGAATGGGAGGGGGAGTTGAAGTGCTGAGCCACCAGGAGGTCAGGTTGGTTATTGCGGACCGACCGGAGGTATTCGGCGAAACGATCGCCAAGCCTCCGCTTGGTCTCACCGACTACAGCTACACTCGTCCTACCTGCCCACGTTTAGTCCATATTCCTCCAAACCTGTCATATCCATGTACCTGTCTAACGGTTTCTTAAATGTTGGAATCATCCCTGCCTCAACTACCTCCTCTGGCAGCTTTTTCCATACACCCACCACCCTTTGTGTGAAAAAGTTACCCCTCAGATTCCTTTAAATCTTTTCCCCTTCACCTTAAACCTATGTCCTCTGTTCCTTGATTCACCTACTCTGGGCAAGAGACCCCGTGCATCTACCTGATCTATTCCTCTCATGATTTTATACACCCAGAAATTGAATAAGGACCATGTCATCTCATTTTCATTGATGCTGACTGAGATAAAAAATATATATGGCCGTGAATACCAGGGGCAATGGCCCAAGAAAAATGTCCTGGTCAGCATTTTTGTCTCGGCCAACTAACTGAATGCACCAAAACACAAAGGACCTCAGCAGGCCAGGCCGCATCAGGTGCCAACCCTATTGATTCCTCCACTTAGTTTTTGCTCAAGATTCCAGCATCTGCAGTCTTTTGTCACTCCAAAATTAAACAACTTCATATTTTTTTGGTTTGTGGAAACTTACTGTTCACAAATCATCCAACGTTTTGCCGATGTAATTGTAGCTACATGCCAAACGGCATCACTGGCTTCAAATCATTTTGGAAGGTCTTGACAATGTGACAGATATAATACAAACACATTTTGAATGTAACTTTCCTGACCTGCATCTATCCCTAAATGCCACAAAACCACAATATTTCTGATGCTCGTTTCCTTATGTGGCCATACAAGGAGACTTTTGTACACCACAAGATTCCGCAAATACAAGGACTTGAACATGCAACCATCTGATTTAGAGTACCACCAAGTCACACCCGATATCTATCTTTGGATAGTTCGCTCAATAAATATAATTCACTTTAGCGTAATTAAAATGTTGTTTCCTAATTAGATAAGATTATCCTTCAGCGGTACAATAATACATTTAATCCAACAAACAATGGGGAATAATAGGAAGCAAAAATTCAATAATTCATAAATTCAAGTATGCGGTTCCCTGATTTATAACATGTTTTCAAGAGGGAAAGATTTAGCTATTAGGGCTAACGGAATCAAGGGATATTGGGAAAAAGCAGGAATGGGGTACTGATTTTAGATGATCAGCCATGCTCATATTGAATGGCGGTGCTGGCTTGAAGTGCCGAATAGCCTACTCCTGCACTTATTTTTCAATGTTTCTATATTTAGGAATAGGAATACTTTATTGCCACATGTGACTAGGCACAGTGAGATTCTTTGCTTGCAGACAAAATGTATACAAATAGCAGCCACCTATGGTGCTGACAAAGTTACAAAGCACACCGGCTACCCCTTTTGTCCCCCCCCCCCCCCAACAGTTCCCTCACGCTGTGTCCCCATTGTCTTTTGTTCTCCCCCCAACTCCCTCATGGCGGTCCCCCTGCGCCGGGTCCTCCATTGTTCTTCCCCTCCCCTCACAATGGTCCTCCATGCTCTCATTGACCGTCGGCCACGGGTCGACCCGCGAGGCATCGCCGCTAACGCGAGGCTTCACCACCGCCGAGGCCCCATCGTTGCGAGGCTTCACCGCTGCCGCTGCCGAGGCTCACCACTGCCGACGCCCCACTTCACACCTCTGTGGTGCCGACCCAGGTGCCACGTTTCTGTTTCTTTGTCAGTATTACACAATGGACAGTTGGAAATGACTGTAGTTTGAATTATGTGGTGCTAACCAATCCAGAACTTTGATTTCATGTGCATATTTCATGAGCTTTTTGCTTTTGAAGATTCCCCAACCCGAGCACTAGGAAATTTGAACCTAGGCTATAGCCTGTGCTATCCCATTGGTGTTGACAGGCGTCCAAGAGCTAGTCATTTTGAAGCAGACTGCACTTGGGTTTGTGCTCGAGAGTCCAAGCTTCCACTCACTTAAGAACATAAAAGCTGTTTGTCTAATGGGAAGGCTTACCTCAAGAGTCAAGAGAGCAACGAGTGTTTTATTATCATAGGTCCTGAAATGGAAACTATTCAATTATTAAATTAGATGTACATCCTTTAATATCTATGTCCGATTGTCAATGATTTCAACTGACTGGGTAGTTTGAATTGCAACAGCACTAAATGGGCTCCAATGCTCTTTTGCAATTATTCACAACAGCACAAACTCATCTTGCCAATTGATGAGAAATAGACTTGAAATGAGAGTTAAACATATAGTCCTTTCACCTCAGCATATCCTGGACAGCCTGTGTCAAATTTTAATCTGCAACCATCACCAACATCATTATATATAAGTTTGCAAATCAAGTTTTACATAAACCTGAGACCTATGAATATCTAACAACATCTCAATTGCAGGACATTTTTAAAGTATGTGTTTTGTGGTGGGTTTTGAGTAGTTAAAATCTGTAAACATGGCGGATTCAAGAATATATCAATAGAGCCAATTTTGTAAATTATTCAATAGTCACACAATGCATGAAAGCAAAGTTGTCCATTGGTTTCCAGTCCCAGCCCATTGCTCGCTGCACAGATTCAATTTATCCTTCACCTCCCAAAAAAATAATCTCATCTAAGTTTAAAAAAAAATGTGCACCACATAATTACACCAAAATTACAGTCATTTCCAGCTCTCTATTGTGAAATACTGACATGTTATAAATCAGGGAGGCACATATTTCAATTTCAATATTTATCAAAAGCTTTGGATTAACAGTAATTACCAGTGACTAAAACTGCACAGGAAAAGTAATTTAAACAAAACGTGGTGAGCCCGGTGCTGCAATTGGGAACAGAAGTGAACAAAGTGCCTTCAACAGAACGAGTTGATCTTTGATAATGCATACAACTAAAATAGTTCCAAACAGGCAAAAATTAAGAGCTCTTTACAACAAGCTTGACGCAAGGCATACTTTAATTGATCCATCAACATGTCGTACTGTGGTGATAGTTCTAGCTCAAATATAAAATTTTACAGGAGTTTTCAGGGCAACCAAAATCAAGGATGGAAGGGCGGAAAGTAGGGAAATGGCAAACAAAGCAAATGTATAAAGACCAAGAGTAAAAAGTCAAGAATCAAGTGTATTTAATTGTCATATGTACTGATAAAGAAACAATGAAATTGCTTCAGTTTAACAAGCCTGTTATCACTAAAAACGCAACTAATTATATAATACAACAAATTGTCACAGCAACATCAAAGCAATAGCCAAAAAAGCACATCAACGCCTCTACTTCCTTTGAAAGCATTGGAAGTTCGGCATGTCCACCAACAACTCTCACCAACTTCTACAGATATGCCTTAGGAAGCATTTTATCAGAATGTATCACAGCATGGTTTGGGAACAGATTCAGGGACAGTTTCTTGCCAGCTGCTATCAAGCAACTGAACCATCCTATCAACAACCAGAGCACGGTCCTGACCTACCATCTACCTCATTGGAGACCCTGGGACTATCTTTAATTAAACTTTATTGGACTTTATCTTGCAGTAAACATCATTCTCTTTATCTTGTATCTGTACACTGTAGACAGCTCAATTGTAATCATGTATAGTCTCGCTGCTGACTGGATAGCACACAATAACAACGTTTTTCACTGTATCTGTAACTGGCGTCCAGTTTTGCATTATTATTGTTCTTTCGTATTACTGTCCACAAGAGATTATAGTTGTGACGGTACAGATTGTTGTTGTGCAGTGTTCAAGTTAGTTGTTGCAAACAAGCCATTTTTGAATCTGGTGGTCATGGTTAATGTGTACCCATACCTTCTTCCCGATGGTAACAGCTAAATTAATGTGTGTCCAGGGTAGTGTGGGTCTTTGATTATATTGGCTGCCATTTTCTGGCAATGCCTCCTGTAGATTCCTCCAATGGTGGAGAGATCAGGACCGGTAATGGACTGGGCAACATCTACCACTCTCTGCAGCCAACTTAATTTCTGGGCATTTGAATTGCCGAAGCAGGCCGTGATGCAACAAATCTGTATGCTCTTTACCATATATCTGTGCAAGTATAATAGCTTATTCAGCAATGTACTGAATCTTCACAATCTTCAAAGAAATTAGAGGCATTGATGAACTTCCTTTTTTATTGCATCAATAAGCTGGGCCCATGACAGATCTTCAGAATTGTGCACACCCAGGAAATTAAAGCTGTTGACTATCTCCACTATTCATGAAGACCGATTCTACCTACACTCCCTTTCCCTCCCCCCCCCCCCCCTCTGTCGTTTACCAGCTCCCCAGCTCTCCACATTGTATCCCTCTTGAGTTCACACCTTCCCTGGACCGGGGTCAAGGAAAGAGCGTGCACGTTGCTGCCCTGTTTCCACCAAACTTTCCACCACTGCACACAAGAAGCACAAGCGACAAGACCCCATTGTATGCAGATGCCGAGAACAACTTCTAATCATGTGTGTGGACTCGATAAGAAGAAGAACTTTCCTAGCCAACAATGGACCCACCAGGACACCACTCTGCCCGAGGTCATTTGTGGATGGCAATGATCTTTTCTTGCCTCCAGCTCTTCAACCAAACCACTCCCCCCACCCCATGCTTTTAGTCTGAAGGGACCCAACCCAAAACATCACCTATTCTTTTTGCCAGAGTTTACGCCTGTCCCGCTGAGTTACTCCAGCTCTTTGCGTCTCCCTTGGAATAAACCAGCATCCGCAGTTCTTTGTTTCTACAGCACTCATTTGAGCCAATATAGAGATGCAACTAAGAGGGGGAAGGGATGCCTTTTAATCAGGGAGGACATAGCTACAATGCTCTGAGGGGATATTCATGGGGATTGTCCAGTGAGCCCATTGGGATTGGGCTTAGAAATGAGAAGAGAATGATCACTTTTATGGGACTGCATTATAGGCCACCCAATGGTCAGTAGGAATTAGAGCAGCTGCTGTGTAAGGAGATTGCAGATTGCAGATCGCTATAAAAAATAGGGTAGTGTTAGCAGAAGATTTCATCTTCCCAAGTGTAAAAGGCTTGGATGAGATTGACTTTGTTAAATGCACTCAATATATGGAGGATCTCTACTGGAAAGGATGTAACACCGGACTTCCTCTCACAGGACGAGAGGGCTAGTGACTGAAGTGTCAGTGGGAGAGCACTTTGTGACAAGTGACTATAATTCTGTTAGTTTTAAAGTAGTTATGGATAAGGATAAGGACTAGCCCACAAGTGAAGGTCCTAAATTGGGGCAAGGGTGATTTAGGAGGCATTAGATGGGAACTTGCATAAATCAATTGGGAGAATCTGTTTGCAGGGAAGAAACGGCACATGTCAGAAGACTTCAAAAGTGAGTTAACAAGAGTATCAGGGCAGCATGTTACTGTGAGCAATGCTGCTTTCATGACCAGCTTCGTACCAGTACTGGTTTTACAGGAAGATTTAATCTCATGTTCGACTCAACTGCCTCTCTTCATTTCATGCAAACAATAATTTATGAAGAAATGTAACTGTTAATATCAAATTTATGAAAATATGCTGGTGGCAATTGCTTTCACTAACATAATCAAAGGGACCCAATAGTATTAGAATATATGATAAAGAATTAAGACACATTGACAGTATGAAATATTCCTAGACGATGCCCATCAATTTACTACAATACTAAATTGAAAAATAATGTTTACTCCATTGGTCAAAAGAAGTGTTCTCCTGCATCCTCCAGTCTCCATGACCAGCCACCTCAGTTTCTGCACCAGCAATATTACCAATTTCATCCAATGCACTGAACATCACATAATTACCTACCGGAACCACTTCTGAACTTATGATGCAAACTAGAATCACTTTGGATTTATCACCAACTGAGAGAGATTTTGGCCCCATTCTTCATGGCTGCATTTGAAACCAGAGTAAAGGAAGAACATACAAGTATCACTCTCTTAAACAGTGCCTTTGAAAATTAAGGGTAGTTGTTGACAGCACCATGACAGCCAGAGTTGGAGTAGAGTGGGTAACATGACTCAAAGCAAATAAACTCAGGTTACACAGGATGTCTCCTTGAAAAAGCAGAAGAAATAGAACATATGACTAAACCAACACCAATTTCTCACACCAAAGGCAGGGGCCATTTGTCCAGGCAAATGCAATAATGGAGGATAGTTACAATGTGAACTAGGTGCAGAAGGTCAATCTCAGCCACCGCATGCAATGTGATCACCAAGTTTGGCCGACAAGGCAATTCCTCAATTATCTACATTCTGCCAGGCGATAATCATCACTAAATACAACCTACAAAATTAATAGTTCATACATTGTTACAACTAAAGTTTGATTCTGATTACAAAAATTGTTCTGGGGAATTTATAACTGTTAAGAAATAACAGTGGAGCAATCAGTTGTTCAGCCTGCTCTACCATTCAATAAGATCATGCCAACTCTGGGCCTCAACACCACTTTCATGCTCCCTCCTCAAACCCTGAGGCTCATTCATCACATTGTACATATTCACTAACTCCAGCTCAAGACTCCTCTGAGGTAGTGTATTACAAAGAATCACCTTCAATCTAATATTGGGAAAGGACATTCAGCGGTCTCTTGGTTATAAAATCTAGTGTCTGTGCTATGATAAGCAACACTACGAGTGAACTGAATAACCGCCATAAGCCTTCAATTATCCTGCAGATGCTTCAGTGATTCTTGAATATTTAATTTTGCAGCTCTATCTGAAATATCAAACATACATTTATTTCCCTTGTGAAAAGGAAAGAAACTGCAAATATTTTAGCTTTATAGCGGCAATTTGAAATATTCACCAAGCACCAAGTACTCTGATTTCTTCACTCACATTCAGATTCCCTAGCACTAAAAGCAAGCTCCAAACATAGTTTGTGACACTGTTCTATAATTTATTTCAAAAGGAGAAAAAAGTTTAATTTCAGATGCTAAAAACATCAAACAAAATGATGAAAATACTCGTCCGCCAACAACTTTGGAAAGGGAAACAAAGCTAGCATTTCTCAGTTAATCTTTCCACAGATACTGTCTCACCTCTTTCATGTCTGCAATCAATATTCATTTGCAGACAAGGGGAAAAAACAGAGCCTTTCAAAAGTTGGCACTCGATTACATGTCAATATGTCACCTAATTGTACCTTTAAGCCCTTGCTGCCTCTGCCAAGGTACATTTAAGAGAAGGAGAATTTTTAGTCTATGGAGATTAAACAGCATGGAGATATATGAGCATTCCTTTGCCAAGCTTAACTGAATCCTCATAATTTATTGCAAGGTGCTCCTTTTTTGTCAGAAGGATCTTCTGTACGATCCTGCACATTGGACTGTATCTCCATGTACAACGTTGTTATCTACAGTTCGCCTTCATTTTTCCAGAAGCTTTTCTTGGCTGGTTTCATGGAGAAAGGACTTCATGGCCAGACACCAATTTAACTTGAAGCATTCTCAAGGGTAATTCCTAGACCATACTTGTGAGGGAGTAAACTTATTTTTCATTTACTTATGGGACATGGGCATCACAGGCAAGGCCAGGAGTTTCTTCCCAAGTTGTTGCATGAACTGCTTCTTGAACCACTCGGAGCACTTTAAGCATTTGAGCCATTTTAGAGGGCAATTAAGAGTCACATTTTTATGAGTTTTAGATATACCTGGAATATATAATCAGGTTATATCTGTTGCAGGAACGTTTTGGAGGGGGGGGGGGGAGAGATTATTTTTAATTTAGCTTATTATTGTCATATATAACTGAGTTACAGTAAAAAGCTTTTTATTTGCATGCTGTCCAGTCAGCTGAATGTCTATACATTATGACAATCAAGCCGTCCACAGCATACAGATACAGGATAAATGATACAGGATATCGGATTCATAATTTAAATTCCCTTAATATTATTGTAACATTTGAATTTGTAAACATCAGGATTACAAATCCAATAATTTATCCTGCCTTTAGTTTGTTGCAAGGAACAGACAACTTTTGCAACTTTGTCAACGCCAAAACTTTGACGCCAAAAATTAGGTCTGCTATTTAATTTTACCGGGTTGTATGCAAAACAAAGCATTTCACTGTACCTCGGTACATGTGACATTAAAGTATAATTGATTCATTTTATTAGTTTAATTTTCAAGCAAACAACATGGAAGGAATCCCCTCATAATCATTCCTGCTGGAGCAGAAACTTACAGCAGGCACGGAGGTAAGATCCATGTCTATTAGACTGCTTTGCCCACCAAAACAACAGATCCAAAGAAGGCCGTTTCATAAGGCATCAGTGCAAATATTTCAATGGATCTGACCAAAATGTAGCCACAGATCATGCAAAGACTTTTGAAAATGCCAAACTATTAAATAAAATGGATAGATAGATTATATACACAATTTAGCATGATGTAATGCAAGATGTGATTATTCTGGTAAACTAAATCAGTCAAACTCTTAATGAATTCATTCATTAGCCCTTGCCTAGCCAAAGAATACCAAAGATTTGCCTAGCCAAAGAATACTTAGTACAAGTTATATCAAGATAAGAAAAAACAGTCAATTTCGAAAGGAATGCATGGCAAAGATGTGTTAAGTCAATCTGAATGTCACCATGGTGATCCAAAAGGATTGTTTTCCTCATGCATCATTTGATTCCTGGCATATAAAACCAGAACCATGCAGAAGACTGTTTTCTTCGTGTCCTGAGGCAATTGCATGCAATCAACGGGCTGAATTTCCATTGACATTGAACCTCAGGAAATTAAAAGAAGAGGACAGAAATCATCCATTCTCCAGGGATAGTTCGAGCATCATTACAACTTCATCTGTTTGGAACAGATCTCGACCCCTGCCTCACCACCTGAAATGACAACCACTGATGACAATGTTGTGTAATTATAGACCAAACAAAGGCTCAATTATACTCTACATCTGATGCTTAATTTCATCACTGCCAAAATTAATCAGAATCCATTTGGGGATTCAGGTTGGGGAAAACACACAAAAAGGGCATTTTCCTTCTGAACATAATTCGTAGCCGTGAGCAGCACAAGCAATAATCCTTTTTTGCCAAAATCCTGTTTGAACCTGAACATTCTTTCTTCGAAACACAGTTTAGTGATTTTATGGGAAATATAAGGCCAAGTGCACAACATCTAAACAGAATTAGGGTTTTAAGTGGTTGTTATTGTCATGCTTCACCCTGCTGTCTGAATGACTTTTACACAGTGTGACACCGCAACGTTTCCACGCGAATTTTCTGGGTGTAGCTTTGCCCAATGCCGCTATGCTGTATTGTGTCTTTGACCTCCAGCTAAGCGGTAATAAAAATACTTCATTAACTTTTCAACAGTAGGTTTCCATTAAAATTTTGAAACATTTGATTTGAAGAGGAATAGATCGGGAAGACACTCAGAATCTCTGTAGGGGAATAAAGAACCAGAGGACATACTGCAGGTTTAATGTGAGGGGGGAACAGATTTAATAGGAACCCCGAGGGGGGGTTTTCACACAAAGGGTGGTGGGTGTATGGAACAAGCTGCCAGAGGGGGTAGTTGAGACAGGTACCATCGCAACGTTTAAGAAACATTTTGACAGGTACATGGATAGGACAGGTTTAGAGGGATAGGGGCCAAACGCAGGCAGGTGGGACTAGTGTAGATGGGACATGTTGGTCAGTGTGGGCAAGTTGGGTCGAAAGGCCTGTTTCCACACTGTATGATTATGACTCTTTATGAAGGTTATTTTTTCCACACAGTTCAAAAACTGTATAATTGCCACAAAAGTTTTTTTTTTTAATTCTTTCACAGCAGGTGAGCATTACTGACCCAGTGCACAGTTGGAGGGCATTCTAATTGCTTTCTATGCCAAATTAGACAAGTTACGCAAGGACGTTCGAATTTAAGAAAATAGCTCAAGTCGGCCACTTAGCCCCTTATCCTGGTCCCACCATTTAACATGATCACGACTGACGAAGCTGGCAATCTGTCCCCGCTTCCAGTCGAGTGCAGATTCAAGGGTAGGAACTGATCCTTGGGACATTCCACTAGTTGCATCCTTCAACCATGCAAAAGACCCATCTGACTCCAATTTCCTCATGATAACTAATCAGGAAATTCAAATGCACATTTTTCTGTAGGTTCCCCTCTGTTGACCCTGCTTGTTCACCCCCAATGAAATCCAGAAAACGTGGTTTACTTACTTTCATTAAACAATCTTGACTTAAATTGATTGCATAAAGAGGGCGGTGGAGGCAGGTTCTCTGGATGCTTTCAAGAGAGAGCTAGATAGGGCTCTTAAAAATAGCGGAGTCAGGAGATATGGGGAGAAGGCAGGAACGGGGTACTGATTGGGGTTGATCAGCCATGATCACATTGAATGGCAGTGCTGGCTCATAGGGCCAAATGGCCTACTCCTGCACCTATTGTATATTGTACAATAATCTATAAAGCTCAGCCATCTTGCCAACAACAGATATTAAGATAGTTATCCATTATCTGCCTGTCATGAACAATCTATTGGCATCCTCCTGGAACTCAGCAAGTTTTTGGAAAAACCTGGACCATTGTTCTACAGCCACGTATTTTAAAGTTTCTGGTGCAGGCAATGGGGCCCCAGAGACTTTTCTGCCTTTAAACCCATTATTTCCCCCCAATTTTTGTTCTAGTGAAAGGGTTTGTCATAAATATTTCCATGCTACTTGAAATTAGCCACCATGTGCCAATGGGATAATTGTAGAATCCTCCACCATGAAGCCAAAAGCAAAGCATTGATTGAGTTTCCAAATCAATATTCAGGCTTTGACTAAGGAGCATGATTATATCGCTTTCCAGTACAATGGCATTCAAAGCATACTTAAAGAGTTCATATACATTAGTGGGTCTGTCATCTACCCAAAAGACCTGTGTACCGAGGAAACCCATATAGTCACAGGAAGATTGTGTAAACTTCACATGGAGGTAGAGAGCTCAATTGCATGGCATCAAGAAAACAACATCTCCATCACGATTAGCAATACAAAGGAGTGGATCGTTAACTTCAGGAAGCAGGGTGGAGTACAAGCCCTGTCAATGGTGCTGAAGTGGAGATGGTTGAGAGCTTCAAGTTGCAAGTGTAAATATGCTAAAAGCAGTGAGTACTGAATGGGAGGGCTTGGACACAGCACAATAAGTGATAGGAAAATCGGGCTCAGTAGCCGCAGTGTTCAGCAGGTTAAACTTGTAATTATAATAAACATACTCATTTACCACAGGAGTGACAGAAAAGTCCAAATCAGTTGGCAAGTAAGAGGTCATTTAATAGTTTTTTAAAATATTCTTAATCAATCTTATAATTTCCTCCACTTATGTCCCCATCTTGAAAGGAGATTTTTATAAAAAAACTATTTTTTTCCCTATTCACCTGAGTTTACCTTTTTGTTTCAGATTTCATTGAATTAGTTGGATTCAAATGCATCTTCTGATGGGATTGGATCCAATTCCATGACCTAAACAACAATACTACATTCCACTGGAGAGTAGTCAAGCAGTCTGTTATGTTACCACATCCCACTCCTTCCAACTCCCCCCCCCCCCCCCCCCACCCCTAACAATTTATTCCAATTGGCTGTGGTCCGTAGAAAAGAAGAAGTTTGTTCTGATGCCTCTGCATGAAGATGGCAAATTGGTCCTTTGCTTCTGGTCATGTATTGAATATCAGCTCTGTGCCCGTCAGTATTTAGAAGACTTAGAAGATCAGGAACAAGGGAGGTTACCTCAGTACCATCAAGTCCCACCTTGCTCAATCCTCATCAAGACTTTTTTCTTATGTTTGAGTACTGAAAGGTTGAACTATAATTTCCCACAAGAAAATATAAATTGTTGGCTGAAGAGAATTCTCAGTGCTTAAAGTCCAAGATGAATTCCAACATGTATCAAATGGAAGACAGAAAAGTGAGAAAGCTACACCTATTCACAGTGGTCCCAGGATCAGATGGTGCTGCTAAAGGCAACGTGGCAAGTTGCGTACACCAGTATTCCACACTTTAGGAAACATTTTACAGCGGAGCGAGAGCAAGGAAAAAAATCACAACAAGCCGAATGCGAATGATTTGCAACTGTTTGACACATTGCCCGTGTGCCAACAAAAAATAGGCTGATGCTGCAAGACTTTAAATCTGCCTTCTGGTCTGGAATTACCTGACATCACTTTGCAGGACACCAGAAGGGCTGCAAACGCACAGCTTGGAAGCACTTGATGCAAAAACATGCAGTTCAACACAACGCAGCTTGAAACCCATTTACTGCCTCGTACTGAATCATGCTGGCACCTGGAATGAACCTTTCCACTTTATCAGCAGGCTTACTTGTTCAGTACATTAGTTATTCCAATGTGGAAAATGTTTCTTTAATTATTTGTTAAGATTAAATATCCCATCAGATTTATTGTGGTGGCATAAAGGGCAGCAAATAGTTACATCATATATTTAGTTTAGTTTAGAGATGCAGCGTGCTAAGAATGACCGAGTTCATGCCGACCAACGATGATCCATACCCCAGTTCTACGTTGTCCCACTTTCTCATCCACTTCCTACTCACTTGAGGCAATTTACAGCAGCCAATTATTCTACAAGCCCGCATGCCTTTGGAATGTGTGAGGAAACCAGAGCACCCGGAGAAAACCCACATGGTCACAGGACGAACGTACAAACTTCCATATAGACAGCACCCACAGTCAGGATCGAACCTGTTCCTCTAGAGCCGCAAGGCAGAAGCTCTACCAGGGCACTACTGTGCCACTCCTACGATATTTTAGAATAGTGACTATGTCATGGGATTTGACCGAGATTCCAAATGAAACCCTCACTGTAACAAGCTGTGAAAACAAATTAAAGTTGATAAGTCAGTCATCTGAGTACAATTATACTAAACAATAAATCATACAAATTAAGGAGCCCATCACCCCAGGAAATTGACTAACGAGACATCTGCCCAGTGTTTTGAACTCTCCAGGACTTTATATTGTGCCAAATAGACATCCTTTTGACAACCTCAGAGTAATCAGTTCCAAAAAAACAAGTTGGGCAATATCAGCTTCTAATTATAACCATCCTCTCCATGGACAACATTACCAGCAATAAGCCCTAATACACTAAATCGGTTGTGTTGAACATGTCGCTTCATTTACATACCCAACACCGTACTCCTGAAATAGTACCTGATCTCCCGGTTGCTAAACACATTAATTCTCCTTCCCATTCCCACAATGATCTTTCTGTCCTAGGTCTCCTCCATTGTCAGAGTGAGGCTAAATGCAAATTGGAGGAACACCAACTCATATTTCGCCTGGGCAGCTTCCAGCCCAGTGGTTTGAATATTGATTTCTCCAACTTCAAGTAACCCCGGCATTCCCTCTCTCTCTCTCTCTCTCTATCGCTCCCCCACCCAAGTCTCACCAGCTTCTCATTTTCACCCAACAAACAGCTAACAATGGCATGTTTCCTTTATCATCATAACTTTTTTGCATATCTTTCATTCATTGTTCTTTATCTCTCTACATCACCGTCTCGTTTTCCTTTTCCCTAATGAGTCTGAAGAAGGATCTTGACTCGAAACGTCACCCATTCCTTCTCTCCCGTGATGCTGCCTGTCCCGCTGAGTTACTCCAGCTTTTTGTGTCTGTTCTGAAATAGACGTTATTCTCAGCTCAAGAACAGATTACCAGGCTGACAGAGGGAAAAAGATTCAAAGGTATACTTAAACCACCATTGAGGAAAGCAACATCACCGCTGAACTTTAACAACTCTGACCCATCACTGCACAAAGTGAGGAAGATGCATTTGGCATGCATTGACGATCTGGAGTGTTCTGCTTTTTAAAAAAAAGTAGCTTTGCACGACCTTAAACTACACACCCATCCAGTCAGGAATCGGCATAGCCTCCATCAATCACCTCAGAATCCATGAAACCAGAATGGAAGCAAGTCATCCTCAATTCTTAGCGACAGCCTAAAAAGATGGGTGATCATTATTTGTGAGACATGAGCACAGGACCCTCATTAATCTTGTCCACAGTCATGGAACATTTACTTTCAAGAAAGAACGCAGCTCAATAAAGTTCAATATACACCTTAGCTGATAATAGGGAAATAACTTTCCATCAGAATTGATGACTGTTTACAGTTTGAAATGTTAACTATGTTTCTCTCTGCATACAGTATGCTGTCTGAACTGCTGAGTATTTCCAGCAAGATTTGCTTTAAAATTGCAGACTTGCAGTATCAGCAGTGTTTATGCTTTTTGCCAACTGTTCGGTTGGCTTTGAAAGAGAGAAAATTCCAGTCCTATGATCTTCTCTTTAACCATGGCATTTGCACGTCCAACCAAAAACTGCACTCTCTCAGGGATAAGAGCTGAAGAACTTGGGAGTCAAGTGTGTAGGTAGGAACTGCAGATGCTGGTTTAAACTGAAGATAGGCACAAAAAGCTGGAGTAAGTCAGCGGGATAGGCAGCATCTCTGGAAAGAAGGAATGGATGACGTTTCGGGTTGAGACCCTTCTTCAGACTGAAGGGTCTCGACCCGAAACGTCACCCATTCCTTCTCCCCTGGGGAGTCAAGTACCCCATTTCCGCAGCCCAGCTTAAATATCAAAGTTTATCTCAAACCACCGACCTTTAACCCTATGGTTGAGCCTGACCGAACAGCACATTATGTAGTAAATTAGGCTGGAGTAATAAATTCTGCCTTATTGTGCCAGAGTGTACATTGGCAGACGGCCAATGGATATCGTCAGTGCAGCAAACATGCTTGGAGAATTGCAAGTCCTGCCAATGAAGCAGTCCAATACCTGCCGTGGCTATCGAGCAAATCACCAGTAGAAAATAATGCATCTGCCTCAGCCTGTTTCAACAGCAGCTGGAGCAGCATCTCACACAGCAGCTGGAGCAGCATCTCACACAGCAGCTGGAGCAGCATCTCACACAGCAGCTGGAGCAGCATCTCACACAGCAGCTGGAGCAGCATCTCACACAGCAGCTGGAGCAGCATCTCACACAGCAGCTGCACTCCAGCGGCTGCACCATTGACTCAGCACACGGGATGGAAAGCTTCAAAACACGAGCCTGCAGAGGCCGAATAAATGCTATAAAAATGATCTTTTTACCACAAATTTTATATCTATTCCAGTCAATACCGATATACTTACCCCCCAAATTTTTTTAAAAATTGGATGCTGATATTACAAATTTTATATGGGACTATAAATCCCACAGAATCCAAAGAAAACATTTGTGTAAACCTAAGGCATTTGGTGGATTATCACTCCCCAATTTTTTATATTATTATTGGGCCACAAATGTCAAAAATATGATTCACCTGTTGGACAATTCGGCCCAGCAGGTGGATTGGATAGTAATGGAGAGAGAGGACTGTTCCCCTTTTAACATAGGAGCGATCCTTCTCTCACCAATAAAAATAAAGAATACAATATATAGTAAAAATCCAATTATTCATAGTACAATTAGAATTTGGAAACAAATAAAATTAACGTTAAAATTAAGAAATCTATCACTTCTCTCACCTATAATGAATAATCCTTCGTTTAAACCTATGATAGATAGAGCTTTTATAAATTGGGAAAGAGTAGGAATTAAAACGTTTGGAGATATGTATGATAATGGAAGTTTTTTAACATTTCACCAATTACAACTTAAATACAACTTGAATAGTAATCAATATTTTAAATATTTTCAACTACGTGACTATTTGAAAAAGTATACACGAGAATATCAAAATATGCCTCCTGACTTATTAGATGGGATAATGAATATAAAAGCGGAATCAGCTAATTTATTATCATACCTATATAATTCCATTTTAAATATAGAAATTCCATCATCGGACAGGATCAGAAGAGAATGGGAACAGGAACTAGCTATAAAAATCTCGAAAGAGAGTTGGGATAAACATCTATTATATGTGCATAAATGTTCGATTAACGTAAGACATTGATTCAATTTAAAATTTTACATAGATTATATTATTCAAAAGCTAAATTAAGTAAATTTTACCCAAATACCTCTGCTAATTGTGATAAATGCCTAGTCCAAGAATCAACTATAGCACATTCTTTTGTTTTTTGTATAAAAATTCAAAAATTTTGGAATTAAATTTTTGAAATTTTCACTAAATTATTTAAAATAAAACTGAAACCGAAAGCAGAACTATTTTTGGAACAATAGAAGCAAGTTTGGAGCTGACTGCGTTTCAAAGGAGTTTTCTTAGTTATGGCTTAATAACGGCAAAAAAAATGATACTGAAATTTTGGAAAAATGCTCTACGCCAACAATAAAAATGTGGACTTCTAATATGTCGGAATTGTTACATCTAGAAGATATGAGATTCCTCCTAGCAGGTAAACAAGACCAATTCCAAAAGATTTGGTCTCCATATATCGACTTATTACAAACATAGGGTGCAACAAAATGTTGATAATAAATGGTTTTAGGACCTGGCGAGGGGTGAGTAAAGATAAGAAGTAGGTACATCCCTTTCACATTGTCCTATTTTATTTTATTTTTTCTCTTTTTTTTCTTTTCTTCTTTAACTACTTCTTGTGGTTAAGGTTCACATGTGTGTTCCTGGACCACTTTCTCACTCATTCACTGACTGTCTTTGCTAGCTCTTTCTATCCTTTTTTTCTATTAAAGTTGAAAAACAGAAGTGGTACAAGAATTGTATAAATTTACGTTATTGCAGATTACTGTAATGTAAAATACTTCTAATAAAAATAAATTAATTAATTAATATAAAAAACACGAGCCTGCAAGCGGAGAAATATACATACTGAAGATAGACACAAAATGCTGGAGTAACTCAGTGGGCAGGCGGCATCTCTGGAGAGAAGGAATGGGTTACGTTTCGGGTCGAGACCCTTCTTCAGACTAGATACTGCATCTGTTGATCTTTCTCTCTCAACTTGTCGCCCAACAATGTGTCGCCCATTTTATGATTCCTAGACGAGGCCTTTCCAATTGACAATATTAAATATTGCTATACACTCTGACCAAATTTGTCCAGGTTATGCTGCAGTGCTACCTGAGAGAGTCAGACCAGAGTCTGAAGAAGGGTCTCGACCTGAAACGCCACCCATTCCTTCTCTCTAGAGATGCTGCCTGTCCCGCTGAATTACTCCAGCGTTTGTGTCTATCGTTGGTTTAAACCAGCATCTGCAGTTCCTTCATACACAATATACTTACTAACATTATTCTCAAAGGACAGTGATGTTTAGCAATGTTGCTGTTTCATGCCTGTTTGCATCATCAACGAACCAGCAGCATTGTAGTTCTTGCCTGGACTACTTGCTTAAACATAGTTTTTGTAAGATTTCTGTCAGAAGATATTAATTTAATTCTCAGTTTCCTGGCTTCTGAAGCTGGCCCATACTGCAAGACAGGAGGATCTATCCGAGCTCAACAAGAACATTTACATGCATAATTATTTATTATTAGAAAGCCTTTCAAAGTGCCAAGAGATAATTATTATTATTCCTATTTGGCTTTCACAGTTTATTGCTATGTTTCATCATTATCTCAGGCCATCTTGCACATGTCTAAAGTGTGTTGCTGGGGAATGACTTGCTCATTAAATCCAGCTCTGAATCAAGGAAAATAAACGCGTGATATGGGTAAAACAAAGCTCAATGGACACGTTAGGAAGAATGCTGCAACCTGGAGAGATGCCAGGCTAATTCCTTGAGGTGTGCCAAGGCCTAAGGTGATTTATAAGCAGAGGTGCCACGGAAGTACAATATTCATCATCTGTGATCTGTATTTTCATATGAAATGTTGCCAATTTTACATGTAATTGACAGCATTTCACCAAGTACACACTCACTAATTTGTACTCAAATGTAGAATTTCCAAATCCATTAACAAATACTCACTGGCATTTTTCTGGCCACGTTTTGAAGTGCATGAGAATGCACATTTCTGATGGCTCCAACAACCGGGACAAGGTTGGACCTGATGCGGCGAGCTCCTTTACATCCTTGTTGGTGGATCAGCACTGACCACAAATGATGCTGACCACAACACTGATGGGCTTGTCCTTGCTGAGTTTAAGCTTCACAAGTGCCATTGCTAATCTACTAACCTGGGCAGGTGGAGACTATTTTAACATATACTTAATGGTAGATTGGAGAATCGCTTTGGGGAGTCGATGATATTTATTGAAGAAATACCTCACTAAAACCCGGTGTTTGGAGGTGAAAGATCTGGAGAATCTTCTGATCAAATAGACAAGCTTGTAAACATTTGTGGTTTTGGTAATGGTTACATCTTGCACGTTAAGATCATTGGTCAAGATGGCCATCGTCCGGTACTTGGACACTGCTATTTTCCAAATCTCACGATCCAGACCACTTCACTTTATCAGATATTGCAAATGGTGTAATTACTAAACTTCTTCATTTCTGAAACTTATTGAGTAAGTGATTATAAATAGTTCAACCAAAGACATTCTACTGAGGAACTGATGTAAGAATATCCTGAGATAATTGGTCTCCAAAAATTAAAACAGTCTTGCTTTGTTCTAGGTATGATTCCAATCTGTAATTTCCTCTTAAATTCCTACCAACATCAATTGCAACACAGCTTTCCACAAGTCCCAGACAACATTTACCCTTGGGCTTCTCAGAGGCAAGTAATATTTGTGCTGCATCCCGACCTACCTGTGGCATTCACCCAAAGTTCAGCCCACGATACACATTTCAATGACAAATCTCTCACCAAGGACAGAGGCAAGAAAACACCTCCAGACATCATTGTTTCAATTGATAGATGCACAATGCTGAACTTGTCCCATTATTTCCAAATCATTGACCAGCTAATAGCCACACCACAATGCAAAATAGCAAAATTGTTCAATATCTGTGCAGTACCATAACTTGCTATAATCAGGTCAAAAGGAAAACCAACAAACGTGACTAAACAGGAACACCTAATCTTCTTTCAGTCTGTGATCAATGGCGAGTTCAGAATGGAACCCACATGTACTTTAATCAAATGCATTAAATAAGCAGAACAGCTATTTCCTGTGATGCCCCATTTTGTAAGTCATAAAAAAAAATTGTGGTGGGGAAATCAAAAGCATATACATACAGCCGAGAGAGATTTAAAATAAAATAATCACCACTACAATTTTGATATTGCAGTTGATTTTAAATAAAATTTCTTGGCATTCCTGGATACATTGGACTATGTTAGAAAAATAGCTTAGCATGCATTTCATTTCCTGAAAAACGTGCATGCAAAAGTCCTTCATTATCCTTGAAGAGCTTTGTGTTATGCTGAGGATGTGACAGGTACAATAGAAAATGTAGGACATTTCAGTCGAAGTTGCAAAGATAAAAGCGCATCGCAAATCAAACATTAGTGGCTTGCCACAGCCACTTACCGTCCACAACCCCCAAAAAAACGTGACAGAAATTAAACATGCTTCGAATGTCAACTTGGAGTGAAACCTTAAACGTTGGCTACAATCGTCTGACTATCGAAAGACTGCTCTCTGTCACGTGTAGCAAGGAACTGCAGATGCTAGTTTAAACCGAAGATAGACACAAAAAGTTGGAGTAACTCAATGGGAGTTCAGTCTGAAGAAGGGTCTCGACTCGAAATGTCACCCATTCCTTATCTCCAAAAATGCTGTCTGTCCCGCCGAGTTGCTCCAGCATTTTGTGTTATATGCTCTCTGTCATACTTGCCAAGGATATGCGCCCAAACTATACTTGGTTCAAGAGACTTGCACGTTGGTGGGCTTAGTGATTCACAGCTTCTTCTAACATGTTCAGAGGTCTATGCCCCAGGAAAGTTTGTGACTAAATACAGCTGGGGTTAATAACCCGGAACAGTAAGCTGTTAAAATCATTCCATACACAATCACTATTACAATCACAATAATGCTTTATTAGCCATGTACAGTGTGTTTTGCAACACACGAGGAATTTCATTTGCCAAGTCAGTCATACAAATAAAAAGCAACGGAACACACAAAATACATTTTAACATAAACATCCACCACAGAGACTCCTCCACATTCCTCACCGTGATGGAAGCCGAAAAAAAGTTCAGATCTCTTCCCTTCTTTGCTCGCGGTCAGGGGCCTCGAGCCCTCTGTTGACGGGACGATCTTGACTCCCGTAGCCAGCGGTGTTTGGGCCCTCTGCATCGGAGCAATCAGCTCCTGCATCGGGGGGGGGGTGGTGTCAGCTCCCCCACGCCAGGCGATTGGACCCCGCGTCAGGGCTGGTCGAACCTTCTGCGTCATTGGAGCTCCCGACTCGGCCTCTCCCGACACTGCGAGCTCTTGATGGTAAGTCCGCAGGCCGTGGTTGGAGCGATCCCAGGCAAGGCATCGGCTCCGATGTTAAGTCCATGCCCGCGGTGAGGCTCAAGTCAGTCCGAGGAAGCTTCTAGCTCCGTCGATGGTGGGTCGCAGAGCGACCGGAGACTGACCCGGAAAACAATTGCATCTCGGGCAAGGTAAGAAACTGAAAAAAAAGTTTTCCCGACCCCGACCACCCACATAAAACAAACCGGAGAACATTTACACAAACTTTTAACACACTAAAAAATTTTAAAAGATGAAAAAAGATGAAAAAACAGACAGACTGTTGGCGGGGCTGCCAATCGTGCGGCGCCGCTGGTTGAAGGACCTGTTAGGGCTGTGCTGTTCTAACTGGTGCCCTGAAAACCGGTAGGAATGGGGAGGAAGAGGCAAATCGGACATTTGTTAATTGAGCGTTAGAATGCAGTTTGTGCTAAACATCCCTAATACTTTAGGTTTATTCAGATGAGTTTTTTGTATTCTATGTGATTTATAGTCCCATATAAAATTAGTGATACCCGAGTCGAGTTTTTTAAAAAACTTCTTTGGTAAGTATATAGGAATTGATTGAAATAGGTATAAAATTTGTGGTAAAAAGATCATTTTTATTGCGTTTATTCAGCCTATTAAAGACATCGGGAGCGTTTTCAAGAATTTAATTAGTGTGTTTAATTTATTAAGTAGGGGGTCAAAATTTGCCCTAAACATACCTTGATATGGTCTGGTAATTTCGATTCCCAAATATTTAAATTTTTCTGTAGCTATTTTAAAAGGGAATTTTAAAAGATGTGTTGAATCTTTCGGTTTTATTGACATAATTTCACTTTTATTCCAATTTATTCTATATCCAGAAAAAGATCCAAAGTCTTCAATTAAATTTAATATATTTGGTATAGTGATTTGAGGTTTTGTAATGTACAGTAATATATCATCCGCGTATAAAGATATTTTATTATATGAATCTTTAGTATTATATCCATGGATATCAGGGTGTATTCTAATTTTTTCTGCTAGCGGTTCAATAATGAGAGCAAACAGCTGTGGTGATAATGAGCATCCTTGTCTATTTCCCCTTGATAGTTGGAATTTCGAGGATAATATGTTATCAGTTAGTATTCTAGCTGTAGATTTGTTATGTAGTAACTTGATCCATAGAATAAAATTCTCCCCCAGTTGAAATTTTTGTAATACTTTGTCCATATAATTCCATTCTACTTGATCAAATGCTTTTTCAGCATCCAGCAAAATAATTGATAATTCTTCATCTTCAGATTTGTGTGAGTGCATTATGTTGAGTAGATGTCTCATATTGTTAGATGAGTATCTCTTAGGGATAAACCCCGTCTGATCTGGGTTTATTAATTTACTAATGTATTTACTTAATCTTCTAGCTAATGTTTTCGCTAATATTTGTTGATCTGTGTTTAACAATGCTATAGCTCTATATGAACCAGGATCTTCTAAGTCTTTATTTTTCTTAGGTATTAATGTAATCGTTGATTCCGCTAATGTATCAGGTAGTATTCGTTTTTTAAAAGCATATTGGTACATTTTTTGTAATCTTGGTATTATTTTATCATAAAAGC
Organism: Malacoraja senta; assembly: GCA_038087875.1. NCBI lineage: Eukaryota > Metazoa > Chordata > Chondrichthyes > Rajiformes > Rajidae > Malacoraja > Malacoraja senta. The sequence goes on from CM075978.1 coordinate 47,001,628, forward strand.
TTTTATAAAATTCATTAGTAAATCCATCAGGGCCTGGTGTTTTTCCATTCTTTAGTGAGTTTATTGTATCTTCTAATTCCTTAATTGAGATTTGTGCACCCAGTTCCTCTTGTTCCTTCAGCTCTAACTTTGGAAGATTACAGGTATCCAAGAACTTTGTGATATTATTGGAATCAATTGTCGTTTTAGATGTATACAAATTCTCATAAAATTGCGCAAATCTATTATTAATATCCTTCGTTGTTAATAATTCCCCTTTATCTGATTTGATCTTTGGTATAGTATGTTCCTTTTCTCGTTTTTTTAGCTGGCGAGCCAAAAGTTTATGCGGTTTATCCCCAAATTCAAAGTGCTCTTGTTTTGTAATTTGAAAAAGTCTTATAAGTTTGGCAGATAATAATTTATTTAATTTAAATTTCAAAATTATTATTTTATTATGTTTATCTATTGATGAATCTTTAGCATTATCTATATCCATTTGTCTAATAAGTTCTTCTAACTGTCTTTGTTCATTCTTATTCTTTTTATTTTGAAAAGCTTGATATGAAATTATAATACCCCTAATGTATGCTTTAAAAGATTCCCATAGTACAGTAGGCGATATATCTGGAGTATCATTTATTTGAAAAAAGACCTCCATTTGTTCTTTTAAATATATACTCGCTTGTGGATCTTTTAGAATTTGAGAATTAAATCTCCAAAACGATTTATTCTTAGACAATCCTTCCAGTTTTAAAAAGAAAGTTAGTGGAGAATGGTCTGAAATCGAGTTTGTGTGGTATATTGTATTAGATGTTTGGGGGATTAATTTTGTATCCAGCAGAAAGTAGTCTATACGTGAGTATGTCTTATGTACCATTGAGTAAAACGAGTATTCCCTGCCAGTTGGATTAACAATTCTCCAAACATCTGCTATATTAGTGTTGTTTATATAGGTATTGAGAAGTTCCCCAGTTTTCGATTTCATATTCCCTCTCTGTTTTTGACTTGATTTATCTAAGTACGGATCTAAAACACAGTTAAAGTCTCCTCCTATTATAACATTTTGATAGTTTGACTCTGCAATTATGTTGAAAATTTTATTGAAAAAGGGGGGGTTATCAAAGTTAGGGGCATATATATTTACCAAAGTGGAGTGTCATGGATTTCTCCATTAACTATTAGGTATCTCCCTTCTATATCTGTTATGATATTCTTTGCTTTAAATGGTATACCTTTTCTTATAATGATTGACGTACCTCTATATTTCGAAGTAAATGAAGAATGGTATGTTTGACCTATCCATTTCGCCCTAAACCTAACTTGATCCTGAGATTTTAGGTGTGTTTCTTGTAGGAAGGTAATGTCGGAGTTGTACAATTTCAGCTGAGCTAGTATCACTTCCACCTGACGTGGTCTGCATTTATAGAATTATTACAAACATAGGGTGCAAAAGTACTTAAAAAAAAAAAATTTGAGGTCAGGTAAGGGGGGATGATAGTTGAAGAGTTGGTATGTCCCATTTACGTAATGCTCATAAAATATTTGTTTCTCTCTTTTTCCTCTTTCTCTTTCTTTTCTAGGGTCTATTTCTTAACTCTTTTTCTTTTGTTTTTAATTTTGCTCTTATACGGTCTTCGTCCTTTTTTGTTGTCACATTTCCTACACTTTCACTTTTTCCTTCACTTTCTTCTTTCTTTCAATCTTTTCCTTTTCTAGTGTAAAAAATAAATGGAGTACATTAATTGTAAGAAGATATAAATGACGAGTACTAATGTATGTGGTTGTAATGTAATGTACTTCTAATAAATAAAAATTAAAAAAAAAAAAAAAAAAGAATGCAGTTTGTGGAATTAACAAAACATCAGCAGTCAGGAAAAATGTTAAACCATCCAATGCTCCATTAAGCATAAAACTAATTTTGCTCAGACATCATCTAAAATAACACAACCAAAGCCGAAGCTGTACAAACTGTAAATAGAGTCAGGGTCATACTGCATGGAAACAGGCCCCTTGGCTCAACTTTGTATGCCACCCAAGATGTCTGATCAAAGCCTACCACATTTTCCCGCATTTGGCCCACATTCCTCTAAACCTTTCCTACCCATATACCTGTCTGAAATTTATTTTAATAGGGAAAAGCTTTGGGCAGGGTGGGAAGGGATGAAAAAGCTTCAGAGAAAATATTGTCCAAGAACTGCAAGATCAAACATTGTTGCCAAATCACACCGTTACCAGATCACAGCCTTTTGGATGGTGGAGAAACAAAGGCCAGCAAGTAGAATTGCAGAACCACTGGGTTCTAAGAGGTGACAAAGGGTTTCATTAAGAGTGGACAGGGTGTGATGGGGGCTGGAGCGAGTTGTGCTGGAGAGGTGGACATAAAGGACCTGGTGATGGTTGGGATCGAAACAGAACTGCCCTTCACGTGGTGAGGTTCAATATGTGCAAGCCGCTCATCTGGAAACTCTCTGCATTGACCTGGTGCCTCCAGAAATTAGGTGACTAGAGGATTTAGACTTTAGAGATACAGTGCAGAAACAGGACCTCCGCCCCCTCGAGTCCACACCGATCAGCTATCACAAACACCCACCAACACACTAGGGTCAATTTAAAACATGTTCAGAAGCCAATTAACCTACAAATGTACATGTTTTTAAAATGTGGGAGGAAACCGGAGCACCTGAAGAAAACCCACGCGGTCACACGGAGAACGTAAAAACTCCGTACAGACAGCACCCGTAGTCAGGATCGAACCCGGGTCTATGGCGCTGTAACGCAGTAACTCTACTGCTGCATCACTGCGCCGCCCGAAATTTTCCAGGTATATCCAGGTATACTCTGAAGAAGGGTCACGACCTGAAACGTCACCTACTCCTTTTCTCCATAGATGCTGCTTCACCCGCTGAGTTTCTCTAGCATTTTTTGTCTACTTTATGAAAACTCTTTCAAGTATTCCAATTCACAGAATGCAAACATATTTTTTCACACGCAAACACAGAGGAAAACATACATCCAGGTACCACCAGGAAAGATCTTAACATCAGCTTCAGAACAAGTTCCAATGTATAATGTGGAATCGATGTCAGCCCTGGCACCAGAATATATGTGTTAGTCTTGTGGATGTGCACCAATGAGCCATATGGCATGATTTCAAATGGATAAATTGACAACCAGGCAACATTACAGGGTGGACAAAGGCAAGACAAGGGAGAAGCCATCATCAATAAAAGAATCATACAACCTTTCTTATTACACCTTGAGAGCAAGATTGTTGCTCAGGCATCGTTCAATTAGACGATTAATCTTCCTGCTATACTCTGAGCCACAGGTAGGGTAGTTAGAATCTTTTCTCCCCTGGATGGAAATGTCAAATATTAGAGGGCATAAGCTTTGTCAGAGGGACAATGTTTAAAGGAGACTAGACCAAGTGCAGACCCCTTGGGTCTGCTCCCCCAATGCAAGATTCCACCACTCACCCGTTCCCCCAACGCAAGCCGTTCCCCCAACGCAATATTGCACCACTCACGCATAACTCCCAACTGCGCAGGCGCGGCTCATTTCCCCTCATCCCCCAGCCCTCCCTCCTCCTCTTCACCCTCCCTCTTCAATCCCTAGAGAGGGAGGGGGGGACAGAGAGGGAGGGGGGGACAGAGAGGGAGGGGGGGCAGAGAAGGATGGGAGAGCAGAGAGGGAGGGGGGGCAGAGAGGGAGGGGGGAGCAGAGAGGGAGCGGGGGTGAAGAGAGGGAGGGGGGCAGAGAAGGAGGGGGGCAGAGAGGGAGGGGGGGCAGAGAGGGAGGGGGGCAGAGAGGGAGGGGGGCAGAGTGGGAAGGAAGGGCAGAGAGGGAGGGAGAGGGAGAGGGTTAGAGAGGGACGGTGTAGAGAGGGTGGGAGTGAGAGGGAGCAGGGGCAGAGGGAGCAGGGGCAGAGAGGGAGCGGGTGCAGAGAGGGAGGGGGGCAGAGAGGGAGGGGGGCAGAGTGGGAAGGAAGGGCAGAGAGGGAGGGAGAGGGAGAGGGTTAGAGAGGGACGGTGTAGAGAGGGTGGGAGTGAGAGGGAGCAGGGGCAGAGAGGGAGCGGGGGCAGAGAGGGAGGGGGGCAGAGTGGGAGGGGGGCAGAGTGGGAGCGGGGGCAGTGGGAGGGGGGCAGAGTGGGAGGGGGGCAGAGTGGGAGGGGGGCAGAGAGGGAGGGGGGCAGAGAGGGAGGGGGGCAGAGAGGGAGGGGGGCAGAGTGGGAGGGGGCAGATAGGGAGGGGGGCAGAGTGGGAGGGGGCAGAGTGGGAGGGGGGCAGAGTGGGAGGGGGGCAGTGGGAGGGGGAGGGGTAGAGAGGGAGAGGAAGGGGTAGAGAAGGAGAGGGAGGGGGTAGAGTGGGAGAGTGTAGAGAGGGAGGGGGAGGGGGTGAAGAGGGGCAGAGACGGAGGGGTTAGAGAGAGAGAGATGGGGTAGAGGGAGGGGGGTAGAGTGGGGGAAGTAAGGGCAGAGAGGGAGGGAGAGGGAGAGGGTTAGAGAGGGACGGTGTAGAGAGGGTGGGAGTGAGGGTAGATAGGGAGGGAGCATCTCCCTCCTCCACACCCCCAACCCGGACTGGAGGGCGGCAGCTTCGGCAGCTTCGACCACCCCGGGCCGCGGAGTTTGAGCCGGCCCGTCGCGGAGCACGGATTCGGGCCGCGGTGTTTGAGCCGGCCCGTCGCGGAGCACGGATTCGGCCGCGGGACTGGCTTACCGTCGCCCGGCGGGGTCACAGCATCAGAAGCCTGGATCGCCTCAGCGCAGAGGGAGAACAAAGCGGGAAGAGACAGAGACTTTAAGACTTTTGCCTCCATCACAGTGAGGAGGTGCCTGGTGAACTCACTGTGGTGGATGTTAATTTGTGTTTATTGTGTGTTTTGTCATTTATTATTATATGTATGACTGCAGGCAACGAAATTTCGTTCAGACCGAAAGGTCTGAATGACAAATAAAGGAATCTCTCTAATCTCCCTCTACCACCCCACTCCCTCCTCCCCTCACTCCCATTCCATGCCCCAGGACCTACCCAGGTCCTGGGGCCTGGTTCTCACACTCGGCCCGGCCCTGGCTGCAGACTCCAGCCGTCAGCTCGGCCACCGCCTGGGCTATAGTGCAAACTAGGACTTCATCTCCGGGTTCGTCCCTGACCACGGACCCAGGCTCGTCCTTGGTTCCAGCGGCGGCTTCTTTTTTTGCCCCAGTCACGGCCCCATCCCAAGCCCCAAGCTCGGCCCTCTCTCCAGCTCCAGCACCACCCTCCCCACCGGGCGTCGGGCGCATGCAGCGGCCACCACGTGAACGCTGGAGTGCCCCTCTCTCCCGGAGTTTCCCCGTCTGGCCTTGCAAGTGCATTGTGACGTTTTTTTCCTGAAATGGGCGAGTTTTCGGGCTGTTTTTTTAAACTAAACGATTAATAAGTTCAGAAATATAGGTGGGAATGCGACGGGAAGATGTTTATCACCTCGACGGGAAAAATGTGAGTAGAATGTGTGAAAATTGGAAGGCAGTGGCCTAGCGTTTGGAAGAAAACAGGAATTAACCAGATTGTGCCAAGATGACACACACATATATATCCACACAAACAAGAGAAGAGTTTTAGTAATATAGATGTGCAGGACATGTTATTTTTACACAGAGTGTTAGGAGCCTAGAATGTACTGCCAGGGGACTGATGGAACCAGGTACAATAAAAGCAGCATTTAAGAGGCATTTAGGCAGGCACATGGATATGCAAGAATAGAGAAATATGGAGCATGTGCTGGTGGGGGGGTTAGTTTTATTTGGCATCATGTTCGGCACGGACATTGTGGGCCGATGGATCTATTCCTGTTCCTATCCTCTACATCATAATCAAGAGGACAATGCACCAATGCAACAACAGGCTTTGATCAAGGATGGTTTGTGAATGTAGGACTGCTAAAGCTCGACTGGAGGGATGAATTAAAAAGTCACAAAATGCTGACAGGAGATGATAGACGATCAAGATTATGAAGCGCATCAATGAAATATGCATCAACCATTACTGCTGTCGAGTAGAATACTTTACTTGAGAACAGGCACAAAGGTGGAAAAGTGTGCTGAGGGTAATTGACTTATTTCAACTTGCTGAACACCCATTACACTTACTTTGATTTGGGTAGGGATGTGCGTGTGGGGGAGGGGTGTGTGAAAAGAGGGAAGGAGGAAAGTTTGACAATGACAAGCCCAACCAGGGTCCACTGGGAGTGTGGATGAAGGGGGGGAGGGAGGGAAGGAGCAGAAGGGTAGAAGGCAAACAATAGGACAAACAAAAAATGGATTTGGTTTAGTTGAAGGCAAGACCAGCATTTTAGCACAGTGGTGTAGCGGGTGAGATGCTGCCTTACAGCACCAAAGACCCGGGTTCGATCCTGATTACAGGTGCGTGTTTGTACGGAGTTTGTCCGTTCTCCCCATGACTGTGTATGGGTTTTCTCCGGGATTTGCGGTTTCCTCCCACACTCCAAAGACGTACAGATTTGTCGGTTAATTGGCTTGGTATAATTGTAAACTTGTCCCCAATGTGTGTGAGATAGCGTTAGCATGCAGGGATCGCTGGTCGGCACACACTCGGTGGGCCGAAGCGCCTGTTTTCCGCACTGTATCTCTAAATTAAACTAAACCAGCATTTCATAATGGTCTCAAGATTGATTCAGCAATATCATTTACTCCCAGGTCTATATTACACCAGCAACACTGCCAAAGTACTGTTGCAGGGGGGATAATGTAATTTAATGGGACCTAATTAGAATGCTTGCTCTATAGATCAGAGGCCTTTTTCTTCAGCTGGTTCTTCGCATTGACGAGAGATGTTGCTTCGCATACCCCACACAGGATTATGTGTATGTTCGTGCCTGTGGACTAATGAAAAGTCAGCCCAGGATACTAGCACAGATAGAGAGCAACAGAATGAAGGGGAGATGGCGACAGACTGCAGATGTGTGGGGTAAGGTGAATGAAAGGCAATGAAACTAGAACCATGATTAAGTGTGCAAGGCAAAGTGCAATAGATGCAAGGCAAAAGACTTGCCAGATTTTGGAACCTGGAGCAAAAACAGAAGCCTAGATAGAGTTAATGCACATATTGCTTTTCCCAGGATAAGAGAATTAAGAGCAAAAATACATAGGTTTAAGGTGAGAGGAGAGAGATTGAAAAGGAACTGGTGGGGCAACTTTATCCCCCACACAGAGGGCGGTGGGTATATGGATTGCGTTTTCAGAAGAAGTAATTGAGGCAGGTACAATAACAACATCTAAAAGACATTTGGACAAGTACATGTATAGAAAATGTTTGGAGGGTTATGGCCAATTGCATGCAAATGGGACCAGCTCAGATGGAGCGTCTTGTTGACATGGACAGGTTGGACCAAAGGGCTCACTCTGTCACACAACATGTCAAGCAGCATCTGTGGAGACAAAAGATGCCAGTCAACATTTGAAGGCCGAGATCTTGCATTGTTCTGGGGAAGGACTGGAAAGTTTGCAAATATACAGCAGTCCTTACGGAAGAAGGATAGAGTTATAATCTCACCCTTGGACAGTGGAACCACAAAGGCCATATTGTTGAGCTGGATTTGAATCGGTTCATTCCATAAGACATTTGCTTCACCAAAATCAATACTGGCTGGGGCCATTTATTTGATAGCAGTCCCTCACAGAAAGTATTTTCCCAAAGAAAATTTCTTGACTCCCTCCAGGTCAATTGATCATGACAGACAGATTGGGGACCCAGTCATGTTTTAACTGGGATATAAGATGAGCTGAAAGGTCGGTGGAACAACTGCAGTCTGCGCACTTAACAAATTCCATCTGCAAAAATGAGTAGCTTTCAAAAGTACTTAATTAGTTGTTAAGTGCTTTGTGATGTTCCAGGGACATGAGGCAATATATAAATGCACCTTCCTTTAATTGAATTCTGTTCTATTGATATTATCTAATAAATGCAGCTTTTTTTCAGCTAAAAATTCCCACATCACCATTGGTGACATCACTTAATTTACCTTACTGAGATATTTTACAGCGAATGAATGACTCAAACAGCTGTACCTCAAGGGATCGGCAGAGTGCTATTTCATCTGAAATAAGTTCTGAAAAGATCCTGAGCAAATTTGTGATATTTAATCATGTGAAAGTTACAAATCAACAACAGTCAATGACATTAAAAAATCATGAAAAATCACTGGAAAATGCAAACATTGAAATTTGTTGCGAGAGTCAGGCTTCAGTTTCTGAATTTGAATTCCGCAATGGTGGCAAGCTGCCTTCTGGAACTGCTACTGCACATCTGGTTGATGGCACACACATGGATATGTGCCAAGAATATGAAGAAAATTTTAAAAGTGGGATTAATGCAGGATTTGTGCCATCTCATCAGTCCCGCCCGAGAACATAGAAACATAGAAACATAGAAAATAGGTGCAGGAGTAGGCCATTCGGCCCTTCGAGCATGCACCGCCATTCAATATGATCATGGCTGATCATCCAACTCGGTATCCTGTACCTGCTTTCTCTCCATACCCCCTGATCCCTTTAGCCACAAGGGCCACATCTAACTCCCTCTTAAATATAGCAAATGAACTGGCCTCAACTACCTTCTGTGGCAGAGAATTCCAGAGATTCACCACTCTCTGTGTGAAAAATGTTTTCCTCATCTCGGTCCTAAAAGATTTCCCCCTTATCCTTAAACTGTGACCCCTTGTTCTGGACTTCCCCAACATCGGGAACAATCTTCCTGCATCTAGCCTGTCCAACCCCTTAAGAATTTTGTACGTTTCTATAAGATCCCCCCTCAATCTTCTAAATTCTAGCGAGTACAAGCCGAGTCTATCCAGTCGTTCTTCATATGAAAGTCCTGACATCCCAGGAATCAGTCTGGTGAACCTTCTCTGTACTCCCTCTATGGCAAGAATGTCTTTCCTCAGATTAGGAGACCAAAACTGTACGCAATACTCCAGGTGTGGTCTCACCAAGACCCTGTACAACTGCAGTAGAACCTTCCTGCTCCTATACTCAAATCCTTTTGCTATGAATGCTAACATACCATTCGCCTTCTTCACTGCCTGCTGCACCTGCCTGCCTACTTTTAATGACTGGTGTACCATGACACCCAGGTCTCATTGCATCTCCCCTTTTCCTAATTGGCCACCATTCAGATAACAGTCTACTTTCCTGTTTTTGCCACCAAAGTGGATAACCTCACATTTATCCACATTATACTGCATCTGCCATGCATTTGCCCACTCACCCAGCCTATCCAAGTCACCTTGCAGCCTCCGAGCATCCTCCTCACAGCTAACACTGCCCCCCAGCTTCGTGTCATCCGCATACTTGGAGATGTTGCACTCAATTCCCTCGTCCAAATCATTAATATATATCGTAAATAGCTGGGGTCCCAGCACTGAGCCTTGCAGTACCCCACTAGTCACTGCCTGCCATTGTGAAAAGGACCCGTTTACTCCTACTCTTTGCTTCCTGTTTGCCAGCCAGTTCTCTATCCACATCAATACTGAACCCCCAATACCGTGTGCTTTAAGTTTGTATCAGGTTTGAACAATGTATCAGGTAATATTCTGAAGCAGCAAAGCATTGCTTTGAACCATTACAAAACCCTGGATGAGAAAGCACACCCATGGATGGCACACCCACACCATTGACCTGCTATCAGACATCTGATAGGGTTCTGGCTAAGGGTCTTCAACCCAAAATGTTAATGCCTTTTCAATTTTCTTGGATGCTGTAAAATGACTTGGTTCCTACACAGTCTTTTACTGATGGTTTATTATATCACTAACACACACTATGCAATAGCTGTCCGTGGTCATCACTGGAGCTAGAGAGCGGGCTGGAGGTGGGGACCTTACAATTATACGAGAGACAATGGGGAGTGGTTAGTAGTGGTGAGGTCACTAAGTTAAAGGAACATGCACTGATCTACAGATGCCACCTGAGCTCATAAATTATTCTAGCAATTACTGTTTTTAGTTAAGAATGATCAAGCCATTTTAATTCAGACCCCAACTGTCAACAAAATGAAATATTATCCTTTCAACCAGTCTAGCTGAATTCAAATTTACATAGCTAAATGTAACCAGTTTCCTTCCACAGATGCTCCCTGATACATTGAGTTCCTCCAGGTAACCATGGTCGAGTTGGTAGTACTGTTGTCCGAGTTAGAAGTTTATGCATTAAATTTCACATCATAGATCAGAGCACAAACGTCTGGATTGATAATCACACACAAAAAAAATTCCAGCATTTGCAGTCTTGTCTCTTCATTTTACTGCTCCACTACAAAATCCCCTCAAAGAACGCCAACTTAGAAGTTGTTCTCCGGCAGATGGGTCCTGACCTGAAACCCCATCTGTTCATTTCCTTCTACAGATGTTGCCTGATACATTGAGTTACTCCAGCAATGCGTTCTTTTGATCAAGATTCCAGCATCTGCAATCTCTTGCATCACCACAAAACACTGCGTACCATGCCAAAAAGGATGTCATGTTTCAGATAAAGCATTACATAGATTGCTCTGTTTCCATAGGTACAAACAACAGATCGCATTGCTGACCAAGCTGATATTTATCTGTCAACCAACTTCACTGTGAAGTGTCTGATCATCATCATAACAAAGTTTGTGGGAGCAAAGTGACTGATATTTATTCCACTTTAAAGATGCTCGATTGGCTGTAGTGTTTTGGGATGGCCAAAGGTCATGAAAAGGTACTTGACATGCTGATCACTTTCACCACAGACTTTGAATGAGTGAACCCAAAAAAGCCAAGACTTTCTTTACAATATGATTTATTACACAATTTATTCCCGATACTTATCATCATATCAAGTAATCCTGGAACAAAACAGTTTCAGAAGATGCTTTCTCCAACCCAAGTAAAACCTACTGCTTACACTTTAAACCCAATGTAGTTTTTTTTAAGCCTGCATTGCCCTCATTTCTCTATCAACTGCAGCCTACCGACTCCCATGGCTATCTGGACTACACTTCTTCCCACCCTGCTTCCTGTAAGGACTCCATCCCCCACTCCCAATTCCTCCGTCTATGCCGCATCTGCTCCAGGATGAGGCGTTCCACACCAGGGCATCTGAAATGTCCTCATTCTTCAGGGAACGGGGGTTCCCCTCCTCCACCATAGATGAGGCTCGCACCAGGGTCTCTGCCATACCCCGCAACACTGCTCTCTCTCCCATCCCCCCACTCACAACAAAGGCAGAGTCCCCATAATCCTCACCTTTCACCCCACCAGCCGTCACATACAACAAGTGATCCTCCGTCAGTTTCGCCACCTCCAACGTGACCCCACCACTCGCCACATCTTCCCATCTCCCCCATGTCTGCCTTCCGCAAAGACCGCTCCCTCCGTAACTCCCTTGTCAATTCTTCCCTTCCCTCCCATACCACCCCCTCCCCTGGTACTTTCCCTTGCAACCGCAAGAGATGCAACACTTGTCCCTTCACCTCCCCCCTCCACTCCATTCAAGGACCCAAGCAGTCATTCCAGGTGCGACAGAGGTTCACCTGCATCTCCTCCAACCTCATCTATTGCATTCGCTGCTCTAGATGCCAGCTGATCTACATCGGTGAGACCAAGCGGAGGCTTGGCGATCGTTTCGCCGAACACCTCCGGTCAGTCCGCAATAACCAACCTGAACTCCCGGTGGCTCAGCACTTCAACTCCCCCTCCCATTCCGTATCTGACCTCTCTGTCCTGGGTCTCCTCCATGGCCACAGCGAGCAACACCGTAAATTGGAGGAAATGCACCTCATATTCCGCTTGGGCAGTCTACATCCTGGTGGCCTGAACATTGAATTCTCCCAATTCTGCTAGCCCTTGCTGTCCCCTCCCCTTCATCAGCCATCTGGTTGTCTCCTCCCCTCCCCCAGCCCTCGGGCTCCTCCTCCGCCTTTTTCCTTTTTTCCTTTCTTCTCCCCACCCCCTATCAGTCTGAAGAAGGGTTCCGGCCCGAAACGTTACCTATTTCCTTCGCTCCATAGATGCTGCTGCACCCGCTGAGTTTCTCCAGCATTTTTGTGTACCTTCGATTTTCCAGCATCTGCATTTCCTTCTTTAACACTTAGGTTACAAACAAAACTTGGAATCACATTGAATAATAATGGAATTTGACATATTCCATAATCAGAATAAAGAATGTTAACATACATCCTCACTCAACGTATGTGGCACAAAGTCAAGTGAGAAGAGGAGAAATATAGAGTGACAAATTGACATGAAGTATTCCAATTTGGATTCAGCTGAACAGCAACAATTGAATTATTGTAACATATTCAATATTTATTCAGGTCTCTCATTACAAATCTTTTGCTTGAATAACATTGCACTATCAGAAAATCACGAAGGGTTTTGCTTACACCTTTTTCCTTTCTCTCCAGGGCAACCAAGCACGTTCAACCAAAATGGAATGGGTTTTACACTGCTCTCATTCAACCATATCAGAATATTCTGAAGAAGACACAAAGTGCTGAAGTAACTTGCAGCTTCTCTGGAGAACTAGGATATGTGACACTTTTGGTCAGGACCCTTCCTCAGACATCCTAACCTGAAACATCACCTATCCACGTTCCCCAGAGATGTTACCTGGCCCGCTGAGTTACTCCAGCATTTTGTGTGTTTTTCTTTGTAAGCCAACATCTGCAGTTCCTCGTTTCGGAATATTCTACGCTGATAAAATGACATGACAATTATTTTAAGCTGCCAAAAGGAAATGTAACAAAATCTAATGATGGCACGAAAATCAGAGGAAAGACTAGGCTGTTGGTTAATTTGATCAGCAGTGCAATTACTGCTCTTCATAATGCCACAAAAATAGGGGTTACCTATTAACCTGCCGTTATAAAATTGTCTAATTGCATTACATGCATTGAATCCACCTCAACAATTACCATTGTATTTGTTATATGAAGCATGGATTACTAACAATGGTACACTTAGTTAGGAATTTGAGGTTGGGGAGGTTTCATAGCCAAGGGAAGAAAACATTTGGAATAAAGGGTAAGGACATTCTGTTTGTATCCAAGCTGTACATTTTGCCTCTTAGCGGAGAATATGGCAGGATAGCCAAAGACAGGTTAAAAACCGAGGAACAGAAAGGAGGGAAATACAAGGAGGGAAGAGACAAGGACTAAGACTTTTGCCTTCCATCACAGTGAGGAGGTGCCTGGTAAACTCACTGTGGTGGTTGTTAAACTGTGTTAAGTGTGTGTTTTGTTATTTTATTCTATGTTATGACTGCAAGGTATACAATTTCGTTCAGACTGAAATGTCTGAATGACAATAAAGGATACTTTACTTTACTTTAAAAGATAGGGAGCGGTAACCTTCGGGAAATACCTCCTCAGTAAAACATTGCAATTTGGTGTGAAGGTTTCCTTATCTGAGGAGGGAGATAAAGATAAATAGGCATAGCTACAGGTAGGATTCTTGAAAACACATTCAAACAAGTGCATGCACTTGCGTGCACACACACACACACACACACAATGATGTGCTTAAAACGTCCTTGATACACTGGAGAGAATGTCAATACCAGTAAAATGAATCACATGATACTACTGCTCCCAGTGCTGCAGTTCACACAATCAATACCTGAATCCACAGCCATTAATGCCGCCTTGTACAAGACTGAGGAAGCCCATCAAATGTCAACTGTCTCTGTACCCACTGACTCTGCAGCTAGAACGAAACCTGCATCACAGGTCTTTACCTCCCCTCTAAAATGCCCCACTTAAAAAGTTGAAACTCAAAAACAAAACGTTGCTGCATTGTCTCAAAGAATAACTAACCTGCTGTGGGGTGGGAGATTGCAACCTTCACGTGGTCCACCCTGTTTTGACGAATGCAATCAACCTGGCGTGCACAAACAGAAGATCAAACAGAACAAGTTGTCTTACAACTTTAGGCTGTGCACGCCATACGCAAGAAGACTAACCTGCTGACAGACCATTCCAGTTTTTCGTATATATTTTAATCAACAGCCAACAGTGATCATTTTAAAACATGCACGAGAATTCCGAGAAGAAATTGCCATTCAAAATGAGAGCATAAAGCATGTTGTGGGATTTAATAAATACTTAATTTGAAAGCTTTCTATAACATTAAGCCTCTGGTTTCCTTTCCCATCAAGAAAGTAATTAGCAAACATTGTTGCTTCTGCAGGAATAGGTTACCATAAAAGGGACACATTGGAGAAAATGCATAAAAAGGTCCAATGATCCAAACTCTATGTTCTCAGCTATTCAACCTAGCAAAATGCAAATTCCTTGTGTATCTCTATTTCACTATGTCAGCTCAAGTAGAAATTAGCCCAATTAGTTTGCAGCACAATTGAGGTTAATCATCTCAATGTCTGTGTTCTTATTTTGAATGCTAATATAAGACTAATCCCACTGCCATACTCTCCCCATTGGTCTTGTACTTCCATCCTTTCAAATATTCTCCAGTTATCCTTTAATATATGCACATCATGGAGCACAGTACAGAAACAGGCCCTTTGGCCAACCAGTCATTCATATCAACCTTGGGTTAGATACAGCTCTTAGTGCTAAAGTTCTAGCCTGCCCAATCCTTTACTATAACTCAGAACCTCAAGTCCTGGAAATATGCTCATAAATTTACCCTTGAAAGAGCCCCAAAGTCGCCATAATTATGTAATAAGCAGCCCACTAAGATCTTTAACAGCAAGCAGCATTATGCTTATAATGTGTGGTAGCATTGAATTTACAAAAAATGGGTTACTTGGCTCTCAAAAACTATTAAAATTGCATGTTTCATTCAATATAGATTGTTTTATTTTAAATACACTGAAGTTAGCAGTTCCAAAACTCTTTTTTTTCCTGATTTCTTCCACTGTAAATATTAGAAAGGGGCTGTGAGGTTATAATAATATTAAAGACATTTGGCCACATAGTTTATTTAAAAATATATTTAAAATGAGAAACAGAAATTAAAATAAGCTCAACATATTAGTCACAGCCAAAGGAACAGCCTAAATTGTTTATAATGAGTGGCCCAAGGTCTAAACTACAATAATAACAAGTCTAACATTTATATCTTTCCTGTTCCACAACCAGACTAATAAAACAGAATTTTTAGCCCGGACATTCTTTCTGCACTTATCAAAGGGAACAGACCTCTTTTTCCTCGTCTATTCTAACCTCATACCTTCCACCAAACTTTATCCGATATTAAGATTTTAATTTCCATCATGTCTCTTCCCCTCACCACCACCCCAGCCCTTCAGGCATCAGGCTAGATTCTACCCCAAGCTCTCACTGTGTTCCTGATATATTTTTTTCCACTTCATGTCAACACTGTCGGCAACTTATCACAATGTAACAAAATGACAAAATAAATCCCCGTATTCTACTCCTTGATCCCAATGGAACAAGATTAAATTTCAAGAACACTCATTTCTGTACTCATTTTCCACATGGTTACAAGTAAAGGATTTATGGGTTAAAAAGAACAAAGATTAGCACTAGCTTCAAAGCATAACCTCAGCAAGGCAGGTTGTAACTCATTATTTAAGATTCAACTGCACAAAATAAAACTACTTGTGATCATTGGAACTCACCATAATTGCAAGAAAACCTCATTCCAAATTCAGTGGTGCAGCTGGTAGGGCTGCTGCCTCACAACACCAGAGACCCGAGTTTAATCCTGACCTCAGGTAGAGTCTCGAGGAATTTGCACATCCCTAAGACCTGCGTGCTTTACAATTAATCGGCCTCTGCATAATGTTTTTTAGGGAAAGTGGGATAACATAGAACTAGTGTGAACGGGTGATTGCTAGCCAGCATGAATTAAATGGGCCGAAGGGCCTTTTCCATGTTGTATCACTGAACTCAACATGAATAAACAGTGCTTAACCCGAAGAAGGGTCCGGACCTGAAACGTCACCTATCCATGTTATCCAGAGATGCTGCCAGATCCACTGAGTTATTCCAGCACTTTGTTTTTCCAGGAACTCTACGTATGATAGAATGACAGGTACTAGGTATGTTACAAAACTTACCTTCAGTCGCGCTGTAATTCTGCCACTGGCCGTGTGCGCGATTTTGGCGCCTTTAAGGGGGGGGCGGGGTTAAAACGCGGTTTCTCCTCCCTTGTCCTGGAAATATTTCGTTGGAGTACAAAACTTCGCTGACAAAATCGTTCCTACCGCCGTTTTGTGAATTTTTTTTTTTAAATTAAATCGTCAATGTCAGCGCTAGAGTAGTTTTAAAAGCAGCTCCTGAAGCGTCAACGCCAATAACGGGGATGGATTTCACACAATGGACAGGTAAACGAAAGTGCTTTCTTTAAATGTATAAAAGTGCTTCTTAAGAAGCCTTTAATTCACATTTTGTCATGCGACACGGTGATTTTATTCCCCGAATTAACGGCAGTATTTTTCATGCCAATACGGGGTTAAATTCACCGCAAATGAACGTTCCAAAAGATCGCGTTCCAGAAATTCTCACTCGCAAGATGAATTAAATCCCTATTAATTTACAGGTATTAAACATTCAATTTCTTCCATTTGGCCTGTAAATTCATGAAAATTAGATTTTAAAATTATGTTATATTGTGAATTATTGTGTGAATGTTATTTGGACACTTAGGCTATTTAAAAATGTTAATCTATTCTTAAGAAATTGATAGATGTTTAGATCTAGTAATTGAATTTTGTAATTAGCTACAATTAGGTAACTAACTAATTATATGCTTTACTTTCATGTGTTCGAAGTAAGATTGTTTCATATTTGTTTCAGAATGCTTCAATCTATAATACCTGAAAATTTCTTTCAGTTACCATAATTTTTAAGAAAGTTATGGGCTTTTAACTGTCCTCGATCACAGCTTTTGTGTTAAGTCAATGGAAAAGCAATAGGGAACTAGATGCTAATTTCTGAGTATGATAATGGCCATAACTTTTTTAATACTGAAGATATGAAAGTGAATTAAGTGTCAAATTAAACTTCTTTTTATGCTTTATCTGATGGGATAAATTGCAGACTTTATTTTTTAAATCTCAAAATTTTGTAACATTGCTACAGGTACTTGTACTGAATAACATGAAAGGGCAGAATAATATTAGTCTGCCTCCAACACAGCGCCATTTCTATTTTCACTTTCACCACCTTCCTTTGTAATATTGATCACATACTTTAAATGTTTATTACACAAGTCATATTAATATCTATTACATATCAATAGATGCCCTGTGGGCTTTACCCAATTTTAAAATAATGTTGCTGGAAACAAAATACAGCAGGGAACAGGACACAGAGCTATTTACACAAGGCCCAAGATATAATTATCAATCCTCAGATTTCTCTAAGTGATTCAGATTGTTACATATTGTTGTGGGATAACCTCAAGCCTGTTTTGTCAACAGGTTAACCAGATTTCTTGTTCAATATTGGGGTGTAAAAATAAAACAGAATGGCTTTAACTATTCATAATTCTGGTTAAGAAAGTCAGAGATAGAGGAGAGGGATTTAGCTCAAAAATGTGTGAATCAGACGTTCGACAACATTTAAGTACTCCACATGAAGCAGGTTCAGATATTGAGCTTCCTCAGTCAGTAAATATACACTCAAGTTATAGATTGTGACTGAACTCCTGCTTTTAGAAGGAGTATTCAAGGGTGTTGCAAATGCGAAAGCATCCATAAGATTAGCAGACAGTGCATTAACTTGTTACAGATGGAGGGCATTCAGACCATTGGATCCATGCTAGCTCCCAGCACAACAATCCAATAGGTCCCATTACCCCTCTCCCTGCACCTCTGCAACTTGTTCTCTCTCACGTGCCCATATACTTCCATTGGATCTTCTTTCTACTTTGCAACATGCTGATGAACCTGAATGATTGAATACTTTATTGTCACATGTGACAAGTCACAGTGAAATTCTTTGCTTGCAGACCCCCAGGGTATGCAATAGTCGCCACATAAAGGGCACCAAAAAAGTTACAAAATATCCCGCGTCAAGTCCACCTTTGTTCTCCCCCCCCCCTCCCACATCCCCCTCCTCTTGGCAGTCCCCCCATGCCGGGTCCTACATTGTTCTGCAGGAGTCACTTCATCCACCAGCATATATTTGAGACCTATAAACCAGTGAGATCTCTGAGCACACTTTGGATCACATTAACTGAGTGGAAGTTATATTTAATCACTCCAGTGCAGGAATGTCTATATTTTAGCCAGCCATTTCCACCTGGTCTGGGGCTTTGCTTCACTGGCCTGGCATCGTGACAGTATCAGAATATCAAGGAAGGCTCTGGTAATGAGGAAGCCGTCCTCATTGCTTCTTCTATTTCAGCACTCCATTGAGGTGCAGCAGAAGAAACAATACCTGAACCTCATCATTTATTTATCTATTCCATCTCCTATCGTTGCCGCTGAACAGAATTAATCTGGGACCAGAAAGCCAATAAATAAATTAGTGAGATGCATTTTAAAAGCAAGGGCTAATTAACGAGTTTCAACGTTATCCGCAGTAGGTTCACCAGATGGGTAATTTCTATTAAGTGTTTGGATAGCTCCATTTGTCTTGTGCCTGTGATGATGCTACAAGTTTTTCCGTTGCACCCGTATCTCTCCGTCTTTATTCATTTGACAATAAACTTAACTTGACATTTTTTAATAGATTTACAACCTGAATTTAATATTCGGCTGTCAACATTCACTGGACCTCATAAGTTTGTGCACAGTGTGATATTTCACATGCGATGCTACAATGGATACAAACACATGGGTACACAACACACACATACAAACCTTCTGACCCAACCGCCTTTATGCCCTGGGGTACCTCCCGCAGCTGACCTTGAAGGCGTGATAGGATAGACCCATTCTTTGAGCTTCATTGTTGGAAAATGCAAGAATAAATCCTGAAAATCAATACAGAACCACAAAAATGCATGGCTCCTTCCAACCGACTTCAATATAACTAGGCCCACCACGGAAGTTATCCTGATGAAGCTTGCTTTTGCAATTTTGCTTCTGACTTTTCTTCAAATTACAGTAATGTTACCATTTAGCAGTTGGACAAACAAACAAGTGCAACTCAGTTTTAAAGTAATGGTTGCCACAATTGCCAAACAAATTTGACACTGCAGAATGTTTGCTGTTTGTTGCAAGTTAATTGCATGCTTTGTTCAATTCAATTGGAAAAACAAAATACCACATCAATGCCCAAGATTGAGTAGAGTGTAAACAGTTGGCATAAGAAAAAGAAAACACCAGAGTGAAAACACTTTCAATTATTTTATCCATAGGTACTGCTGACCCTAGAAGGCTGGGGCGTCCATCTCAACGCTGTTTCATCAATCATCTCTCCTGTGGCATAGCTGGTACAGCTGCTGTCTCACAGTGCTAGAGACCCCGTTTCAATCCTGACCTCAGGTTCTGTCTATGTGGAGTTTGCACTTCTACCTGTGACCTCTGGGTTCTCCAGTTTCCTCCCACATCGCAAAGACATGCATGCTTGCAGGTTAATTGGGCGCAGTAAAATTGCCACTTGTGCGTTGGAAGTGGACGTAAGAGTGGGATAACAGTTTGTTATTGAACAATCTCCTCTTTGTGGTTAATGGAAGAACCGTCATTGAGTGTCTCAACATCAACATTCCAGGTGTAACAATTTACCTGAGATTTAGCTGGGTAAATATTGTAACTTAAATGTGTGCAGCTTCACTAATATTCAAGCCACTCAACACCATCTGGGACAAAGCAGCAATTTGACTGTTATCCCGAATTCAACAATAAACTTTCCAGTAAACATGTACAGCATGACTGCAGTGTGAATTATTTATAAGATGCATCAAAGCATCTTCTGCAACAATTCCTAAAACTATAATATCCATTACTTGGGTGAGTAAGGACAGCAGATGCATTGGAACATCAGCTCCATCTTTCCTTGCAACTCTCGTACATATGTTGACGTAAATATATTGCCATTTCTTTAATAAAGTCGTATTCCTAAATGCCATGAATGAAAAGAGATTTAAAGATTTCAATAACCCAATGGAAAACTGACTTATTGATCATATAATATTATTGATAAAAGCAATTTGGAATCCACCCATGCAAGAAAAAAAAACAGAAGATGCTCAAAACATTCAGCAGGTTACACAGTATCTGTGGAAAGAGAAACAGGGTATACGTTTTAGGTCTGAGACTCTTCGACAAAATTGGGAAGAGGAGAAAACCTGTTCATTTGTTCCCCTCCCTTACAGCATTTGGAAGGTTTCATTCTCTTAACATTATAGCTCCTATGAACTGTCTTCAATCTGAAGCATTAAATCTGTCTGTCTATCTTTCTCCAGACAATGGGTGATCTGCCGAATGTTCCCAATATTTTTCCATTTTTATTTCAGATGTTCAGCATCTGCAATATTTTAATTTCCTCAGGAATTGGAAGCCTTGTAAATCGTCATTTTACCCTCATAAATCAATGAAGACATTGTAGAAGTATTCACATATTCTGAATACATAAAATGATATGTGAAAAATAAATTGGATTTGTGTAGCTTGTCCAGTGTGGGAACTTTGATAAAGAAAAGAACGTCTAACAGAAAAGTACAAAAAAAACTTTAAAATGCTGGAGGAACTCAACTAGTCAAAGAGAATTTATGTAGGGAAATGGAGAGACAACGTTTCAGGTAGGACACTGCTTCGGACTGATGGAGTAAGGGTGTATAAACTGGAAAAGAAGGGGTTGAAAAAGGAAAGAGGGGTTGAATGATAGACAGGCAGTGAATTGGAGACAAAAAGGGTGTCAGATAACAAAGGAAGATGAACAGTGAAGCACGCAACATTCTGGAGTAACTCAGTGGGTTAGGCAGCATCCCTGGAGAACGTGGATAGGTGATGTTTCAGATCAAAATCCTTCTTCAGCCTCCAGCACTACACGTCCTTATTTGTACAGGAACACTGCCTGACCCACTGAGTTATTCCAGCACTTAGTGGCTTTTTCTGTAAGTCTAAAGAAGATGCCTGAAAACAAAACATTACCTATCCATATTCTTCAGAGATGCTGCCTGACCCGCTGAGTTACTCCAGCATTTTGTGTCTATCTCTGGTATAAACCAGCATCTACAATTCCTTTCTACACAAAATGTTACCTATCCATGTTCTTCAGAGATGCTGCCAGACACACTGTGTTACTCGAACATTTCGTCTCCTTTAAACTACTGAGTTACTCCAGCACTCTGCAACCCACAGTTTCTCCGGCACTTTGTGTCCTTGCAAACAAGCATCTAAAGATCCTTGTTTTCACAAGATGAACAGTGAATTGCAGAGCCTGTATCCACCAATCACTTGCTAGTGCTTTGCCCCACCCCTACCTCCGTTACCTCACTCTCTCCCCTACTCCATCAGTCTTAAGCTGTGTCCTAACCCAAAATGTCATCTGCCCATTTCCCTCCACAGTTGTCATCTGCCTGACCCACACAGTTACTCAAACACGATATTCTTTGTTCAAGATTCCAGCATCTGCAGTCGCTTGTGTCCACTAACAAAAACGGTAATTAAAAAGAGGATTTGGTCAGTTTGATCATTTTAACTACTGGGTTCTAAACTGATGCACAGCATTCCTAGTCATTGTAATCTCCATATGTAGACCCCAATATTATTGCAACAAACTTAATATCACAATAAACTCTCAATGTTTGATGAACATTACTGATTTTAAATACATTCAATATAAATAAGGTTATCAAACACCAATATGAGTATTGCAAAATAAATGACTTTTACTAACACAATCTCTGCATATAGCTGGGGTAATGATTATTCTGGAGATGAAATGGAATTAAAACAAATATTTGTTTTGAGTCAATGTGCAGAATATAGTCCCAAGCCAAATTTGAAAAATAAATTAAACGCCTTACACACAGAGGATAATTTTGCTTTGGGATGGGAGAGGGGAATAATGGAGGGGAAAAAGAAACATTTGCTGGTCAAGGAATAAAATGTTTGCTTATTTTTAATTGTGATCATTATGAGAGACAAACTGCATTGTGTGGCAGGCATTTTAGCACAAACAAAGGTTTTGTAAAACCTAAATGGAATAGACTAAAAGATTGAAAGTCATTGCACACATCCCAAAAAGTGAACACATTCATGAACCTTTCACCAAATTTAATTACAATCATTGTATTCTGCAATAGTTACTTGCTCCTTTAGCTCCAAAAATTACCTTGAAGGCTGAAAGTGACTTTTGTTTGTGTTGCAATCTTGAAATTCTACCACTCGTATTGTACTGTAATCTATTGTAAATAGCCCATGGCAATTTTTAACAATACTTGCCAAAAATCTTTGCCAGTTTGGACCATTCAATCTCCATCACTCAAACCTGTTCCAAAGTGCCATTTTTTATTGTCTCAGATGGTCACCCACAACATCATAAAAACCTTTTTACTTCAATCATCTGATCTTTCTGAATCCCACTGCCCATCCTAGAGGAAGTGATTGCATTTCAACAGTATTTGGATGGCTGCAAGGTATTTCAGATACATCAGAATCACAGAGATGTACAGCACTGAAATGGGCTCTTCAGCCCAACTTGGCCATTGCCAACCAAGATGCCTCTCTAAGCTGAACCCATCGCCCTGTGCTAGGGCCAGGTACTGTCCAAATGTCTTTCAAACATTGTAATTATATTTGCTTCTACCATCTCTGGCAGCTCGTTCCACGTACCCACCAAAGTGAAAAACCTGTCCCTCACATTCCGTTTAAACTTTTCCCCTCTCATCTTAAACCCATGCCCTCTAGTATCATATTCCCCTTGCCTGACATTCTGCCCTATTAATGACTCATATTTTTTATGAACTTCTATATGGTCACCTCTCAGCTTCCTCTGCTCAAAGGAACACCCAGCCTATTCAATCTCTCCCCACCGCCATGGCCTCTACTAAAGGCAACATTCCTGTGAACATTTTCTGCACCGTCTTTAGCTTAAATGACATCCTTGCTACAATGGGGCAATAGGAACTGCACACAATACTCCAACTGCTTCCTAACTAATGCTTTGTACCACAGTGTGTAAGAAGGAACTGCAGATGCTGGTTTAAACCGAAGAAAGACACAAAAAGCTGGAGTAACTCAGCGAGACAGGCAACATCTCTGGAAAGAAGAAATGGGTGACATTTCGGGTTGAGACCCGGTAATGTGGAGAGATAAAGAACGACGAATGAAAGATATGCAAAAAAGTAACAATGATAAAGGAAACAGGCTATTGTTAGCTGTTTGTAGGGTGAAAATGAGAAGCTAGTGCGACGGGTGGGGGAGGGATAGAGAGAGAGAGAGAGAGGAATGCCGGAGCTACCTGAAGTAAGAGAAATCAATATTCATACCACTGGGCTGTAAGCTGCCAAACGAAATATGGGATGCTGTTCCTCCAATTTGCGTTTAGCCTCACTCTGACAATGGAGCAGACAGAGGACAGAAAGGTCTGTGTAGGTACACAAAAATGCTGGAGAAACTCAGCGGGTGCAGCAGCATCTATGGAGCGAAGGAAATAGGCAACGTTTCGGGCCGAAACCCTTCTTCCGACTGATAGGGGGTGGGGGGGAAGAAAGGAAAAAAGGAAAAAGGCGGAGGAGGAGCCCGAGGGCTGGGGGAGGGGAGGAGACAACCAGAGGGCTGATGAAGGGGAGGGGACAGCAAGGGCTAGCAGAATTGGGAGAATTCAATGTTCAAGTCCCCAGGATGTAGACTGCCCAAGCGGAATATGAGGTGCATTTCCTCCAATTTACGGTGTTGCTCGCTGTGGCCATGGAGGAGACCCAGGACAGAGAGGTCAGATACGGAATGGGAGGGGGAGTTGAAGTGCTGAGCCACTGGGAGCTCAGGTTGGTTATTGCGGACCGACCGGAGGTGTTCGGCGAAACGATCGCCAAGCCTCCGCTTGGTCTCACCGATGTAGATCAGCTGGCATCTAGAGCAGCGGATGCAATAGATGAGTTTGGAGGAGATGCAGGTGAACCTCTGTCGCACCTGGAACGACTGCTTGGGTCCTTGAATGGAGTCGAGGGGGGAGGTGAAGGGACAAGTGTTGCATCTCTTGCGGTTGCAAGGGAAAGTACCAGGGGAGGGGGTGGTATGGGAGGGAAGGGAAGAATTGACAAGGGAGTTATGGAGGGAGCGGTCTTTGCGGAAGGCAGACATGGGGGGAGATGGGAAGATGTGGCGAGTGGTGGGGTCACGTTGGAGGTGGCGAAACTGACGGAGGATCACTTGTTGTATGTGACGGCTGGTGGGGTGAAAGGTGAGGACTAGGGGGACTCTGCCCTTGTTGTGAGTGGGGGGATGGGGAGAGAGAGCAGTGTTGCGGGGTATGGCAGAGACCCTGGTGCGAGCCTCATCTATGGTGGAGGAGGGGAACCCCCTACACAAGGTCTGTGTAGGAATGGGAAGGAGAATTAAAGTGTCCAGCAACCGGGAGATCAGGTAGATCCAGCCGGGCTGAGTGAAGGTGTTCCGTGAAGAGATCGTCCAATCTGCGTTTGGTCTCGCCGATGTATAAGAGTCCACATCTTGAATAACGGATACAGTAGATGAGGTTGGAGGAGGTGCAAGTGAACCTCTGCTTAACCTGAAAGGACTGTTGGGGTCCCTGGACAGGGTCGAGGAGAAGGTATAGCGTCAGGTGTTGCATCTTCTGCGGTTGCAGGGTAAGGTACCTGGAGAGGGCGTGGTTTGGGTGGGAAGGGATGAGTTAACCAGGGATTTGTGGAGGGAACAGTATCTGCGGATGGCAGAAAGGGGTGGAGATGGGAAAATGTGGCTCGTGGTGGGATCCCATTGGAGGTGGCTGAAATTTCGGTGGATTATGTGTTGTATGCGACGGCTGATGGGGTGGAAGTAAGGACTAGGGGGACACCGTCTGTGTTGCGACTCGGGAAAGGGGGAGCAAGGGCGGAGCTGCGGGGTACCAAGGAGACACGAGTGAGGACCTCATTTATGCTGGGAATGCGGGGACCCCCATTCTCTAAAGAATTAGGACATCTCGGATGTCCTAGTGTAGAACACCTCATCTTGGGTGCAGATGCGGCGTAGACGGAGGAATTGGGAGTAGGGGATAGAGTCTTTGCAGGAAGCAGGGTGAGAAGAAGTGCAGTTGAGATAGTTGTGGGAGTTAGTCGGTTTGTAATAGACGTCAGTCAATAGTCTATTTCCTGTGATGTAGACAGTGAGATCAAGAAAGGGGAGGGAGGTGCCGGAGATGGTCCAAGTAAATTTGAGTGCAGGATGAAAATTGGTGGTGAAGTTGATGAAGTCCATGAGTTCTGCGTGGGTGCAGGAGGTAGCACCGATGCAGTCATCAATGTAACGGAGATAGAGTTCAGGGATAGGGCCAGTGTACGCCTGGAACAGGGATTGTTCAACGTACCCTACAAAGACACAGGCATAACTGGGGCCCATGCGGGTGCCCATAGCTATGCCTTGGACTTGGAGGAAGTGGGAGGAATCAAAGGAGAAGTTGTTGAGGGTGAGGACCAGCTCTGCTAGGCGGAATAGAGTGTTAGTAGTGGGAAATTGGATGGTTCTGTGGTCGAGGAAGAAACGGAGGGCTTTAATTACAACAGTACCATGACGACCAAACTCTTCTGCTCAATGCCTCGGCTACGAAGGCAAGCTGATCATGCGCCTTCTGCACCAGTCTTTCTCGCTGTGTTACCATTGTACACCCATCTCATTGTTCAAATAACACTCGCCGGGGCCCAGCCATTCACTTGTTCTGAAGATAGCCAAAAAGCTGGAATAACTCAGCAGGTCAGGCTGAGCTATTCCAGATTCTTGTGTCTATCTTCAGTGTAAACCACCACCTGCAGTACCTTCCTATACATTCACTTGTTCTGACCCAAAATGCACCACATCGCACTTCTGAAGTTTAAATTCTGTCTGCAATTTCGATACCAAATGTTCATTTATATATCCATCGCGGAGGCATGTCAGGCATTCATTACCTGGGAAGGATCTGTACTCTCTGATTAGCAAAAGTGCAGAACACCAAGTTTCTCCACTGAGAGTAAAAACACTTAAATTATTGAACAAGACAGAAGCAGCTTCATTCAGTTCTATTTCTGATTGCTTTTCTATAGATTGCTGAACAAAATCTTGTCTAGATGTTTAGAGAGAAGCAAGCATTCATCAGTACTTTTTCCACACAAGAGAAAATCCATCAAGTACTCTAATAGTGGAAATCTAAAATAACTTGTGTCGTCCAATTTCAGACCAGACGCATCCTTGTGTACAAAAACAATTCAGAAAGTAGGGGATTTAGTTATAGCAATGGTTCTTAACCTTTTTGGCCCCATGGCCCTATCAGACATTCTTGGTCAGTACCGTGATCCCAGAAACAAAAATTGGAAAAAAAGCCCGATTTATTAAAACATGTCTGCCAATATCCAGTCAATGGGATGGCTGAAATTGCTTCGTAGCCATCAGGCGATCAAAACGAGGACGAATGCTCGACAGGCAGCACCTCATGTCAGCGTCGATCACAAGCCTATTGCGTGCCTTCGTTTTCAGAGTTACTATGGTTGAGAATCCAGCCTCACAGCGATAGGTTGAGGGGGACTGGACCAATCGGGTCAGGGCCCTCTTAGAAAGACAGGACAGTCCTTCACTTTCAGCCAAAACATGGCGAGCTTTTGTTCCATGAATTCACTCTTGAGCTGCGCATCTTCACGAATTCAGTAAAATTCAACCTTCGCAGCCACGTCAGTATCGCTGACGGCACCGTCTTCAACGGAAAAGGGTCGGTCAATCCACTCATCACGAGAGCGGTCAAGAAGGTGGGTTGAGATCTCCTCGTGGAAGTGGCATTCAGCATCTGGCGTAGCATCCAGGAGAGTCGTCATCTCAGGGAAGATAGTTGTGTCACCATCCTGGACTCTTCTCTGGTAAAGGTTCCTCCTGAACGCTGCCACTTTGTCACGAGCCATGTGTAGCATTGGGAGATTTCCTTGAAGTGACAGTTTCAAGGAATTCACCTCGGCGAAGAGGTCAGTCAAGTAAGCAACGTTCATCACGAACAGTTCCTCCGGCATCTTTTCATGAAGCTGATTCTCCTTCTCGGTACTCGGATCAGCATCCAACCATGGAAGGTGCCCCATCTGTACACACCCCAACAAGGCATTCCCAGCCAAGCTCATGTTTGATGAGGAAGGCTTCCAGCATTCTGAACACATCTTCTCCCCTAGTGGTAGTGGACAATGGCTCCGAGCACAGGTACTCCTCCTTCATGGCTTCTCCGTCGAGGTAATGAACGTAGACTAGCAGTTGGGAACATGAGGCAACATCTGTTGACTCGTCTAGTTGCAGTGAATACACTGGACTGCTCTTCACAGCGCTCACTACTTGCAGCAGAATATCATTACTCATATCCGAGATTCGACTTTTGACTGTGTCATTCAAAAGGGAAATCTGCCTGAACTTGTTTGACTGCTGTTCCCCCAGCACCAACTTCGCTGCTTCGACCATGGTTTGATAATTTCTTCACCGATGCTGTGAGGTTTCTTAGTCTGTGCGATTCGATAAGCAATCCGGAATGAAGTCTCCAGCGCTGCTTCATTTTTCATGAGCGCAGTGACCCGTCGAATTGATGCAGGAACCCTTGAGTGCGGCTTCTTTTTGTTTGAAATAGTTCACGCCCTTCCCCGCCAGGTCGCTGTGACAAGACTCCAAAAGGATCTTCAGTTATGCTCTCGTGGCTCAAAACCTTGGCACAGATAACACATTGCGGCTTGACCACGGATTTTTGAACAATGCTTGTGAAGCCGAACTTGAGAAATGCTTCACTAGACGTGCGCTTCTTGGAAGACATGGTTCACAACACGCACAGTTCATGTGCGTATACGTACGCGCATACGCAAACAAAATACTGTGTGATATGTACCTTTGTTAGGTTCCTAAAAATGGGCTCAACAAATTGATATGTTCTTTATGACCACTTCATGACCCCCGGAAAACCCCCAAATAACCCCTATGGGGGTCACGACCCCCAGGTTAAGAACCGCTGATTTAAATGGAGGAACTTGACAGCTTCTCTCAGTGTTACCTTCACATGTACAACCAGCATTTAAAAACACTAACAATTTTAAGCAGGAATGTAAATGGAACTTTGGAAGAGTGGGCTGAAAGATGGCAGATGGAGTTTAATGCTGATAAGTGTGAGGTGCAAAATCTTGGCAGGACAAATCAAAATAGGACGTACATTGTAAATGGTAGCGAATTGAGGAATGCAGTTGAACAGAGGGATCTAGGAATAACTGTGCATAGTTCCCTGAAGGTGGAATCTCATGTAGGTAGGGTGGTAAAGAAAGCTTTTGGTGTGCTGGCCTTTATAAATCAGAGCATTGAGTATAGAAGTTGGGATGTAATGTTAAAATGGTACAAGGCATTGGTGTGGCCAATTATGGAGTATGGTGTACAATTTGGTCGCCAAATTATAGGAAAGATGTCAACAAAATAGAGAGAGTACAGAGGAGATTTACTAGAATGTTGCATGGGTTTCAGCAACTAAGTTACAGAGAAAGGTTGAACAAGTTAGGTCTTTATTCTTTGGAGCACAGAAGGTTAAGGGGGGACTTGATAGAGGTCTTTAAAATGATGAGAGGGATAGACAGAGTTGACGTGGATAAGCTTTTTCCATTGAGAGTAGGGAAGATTCAAACAAGAGGACATGATTTGAGAATTAAGGGACAGAAGTTTAGGGGTAACATGAGGGGGAACTTCTTTACTCAGAGAGTGGTAGCTGTGTGGAATGAGCTTCCAGTGGAAGTGGTGGAGGCAGGTTCGATTTTATAATTTAAAAATAAATTGGATGGGTATATGGACGGGAAAGGAATGGAGGGTTATGGTCTGAGTGCAGGTAGATGGGACTAGGGGAGAATAAGGGTTCGGCATGGACTAGAAGGGCCGAGATGGCCTGTTTCCGTGCTGTAATTGTTATATGGTTATATGGTTATCTTGCACTAAATGATATTCCCTTCATCATGTATCTGTACACTGTGGACGGCACAATTGTAATTATGTATCGCCTTTTCGCTGACTGGTTAGCATGCAACAGAAGCTTTGCCCTACCTCGGTACATGTGACAATAAACTAAACTAAAAAACTAAATGCAGTCTGCATTGCCCAGTTTGGATGAGATACCATTTACCAATCACAAACCAAAATAATAATGACCTAGAAGAGATGATCAACAAGAATGTTCACAGTCTTCCTTCCCAATATCAATTCTTGACATCCATACAATTCTCTGTGGTCACATAACTATGTGTAAACAAGAACAATCCATATTTAAATAATGTTCCTAGCCAGGCATCCCAAAACATCATTTGAAGCTCAAATTATACAGCCATTTCTGGAAATATGGGGCAGAAGCGGTGTCAAGATTTGGGAAACATCCTAGTGGAGTTCAAGTTCAAGAGTTCAAGAGAGTTCAAGAGAGTTTATTGTCATGTGTCCCTGATAGGTCAATGACATTCTTGCTTTGCTTCAGCACAACAGAACATAGTAGGCATGGATGCAGAACAGCTCAGTGTGTCCATATACCATTATATAAATATATATACACATGAATAAATAAATTGATAAAGTGCAAATAAACAGATAATGGGCTATTAATGTTCAGAGTTTTGTCCGAGCCGAGTTTAATAGCCTGATGGCTGTGGGGAAGTAGCTATTCCTGAACCTGGTCATTGCAGTCTTCAGGCTTCTGTACCTTCTACCTGAAGGTAGCAGGGAGATGAGTGTGTGGCCAGGATGGTGTAGGTCGATGATGCTGCCAGCCTTTTTGAGGCAGCGACTGCGATATATCCCCTCGATGGAAGGGAGGTCAGAGCCGATGATGGACTGGGCAGTGCTTACTACTTTTTGTAGTCTTCTCCGCTCCAGGGCGCTCAAGTTGCCGAACCAAGCCACGATGCAACCGGTCAGCTTGCTCTCTACTGTGCACCTGTAGAAGTTAGAGAAAGTCCTCCTTGACATACCGACTCGCCGTAATTTTCTCAAGAAGTAGACGCGCTGATGTGCTCTCAAGGAATATCTCTCAAGGAATAAATTCCAGAGCATAGACCAGAAGCAGCTGCTTCACAGTGCTACAGGAGGAAAAAAAGGAGAGATGTGCATGTAGAAAAACATGGAGGGGGACTTCTATTGCAGGGATCTTGTTGGGCTGGAGATGACAGCGATGGGAAGGAAAAGGCTATGAAGGAATTGAGATGATGCGTGATTGTGGAGAGTCAGAGATGGGTAGAGTTTTTGGAGCAGTAACACATCATTCTGATGTTCCTGGTTGAGCAAATAAAAAGATCAGAAAAAGCAATGCAAAATTAAAAAACCATTAAAATGGCAGCAATTGAATGCTGCCTTTCCCCCCTGCTAATTGAATGATGCAATCCTCTGAAAATATCACGACAAAAAACAACTTCTAAGATAATGTACGGAGGAGCTGTTTGTTTTGAAGATGGAACTCTGTCATCAACAATCACCTTTACAGGGATTTACGGGGAACCATGACATACTGCTTTAATTAAACACACCAAGCTTGGAAAGGCTGTCTAATTAGGGCCTTTACAGGAGTGCTTGGTTTTAGCATTCCCCTGCAACTCCATCCATTTTTCAAAAACAGTGACACGCTGTCACCCTGGTATAAAAAGAGAACAATCATTAATGCGGAATTGTAGAAAGTGGTTTCGAGAAAGTGTCTAAGCGTTCGGAAGTTCCAATTCCAAAGCAGAGGCACCAAGAGTGTTTAATTGGCATATATACCAGGACCAGATCAACAAAATTCTTACCTGGTGCAGCTTTCCAGGCACATTATATGCAACAACACAGCACATATACAATAATTCAGTTATTCCAGACCAGAAGTTCATAAGTTATAGCAGCAGAATTAGGCCATTTGGCCCATCAAGTCTACTCTGCCATTCAATCATGGATGATCTATCTTCCCCTCTCAACCCCATTCTCCTGCCTTCTCCCCATAACTCCTGACACCCATGACAGTGCAAGCCAAAGTACATTGTGCAACTTCAGTACAAAGTCCATAGGAGTTCAGTGCTGGGGTGGTGCAGGGTTGTTTAAGAGACTGATACTTGATAGAACGAAACTTAGTTTGGTTTTGAGATACAGTGTAGGGACAGGCCCTCCAGCCCACCGAGTCCACGCCGACCAACAATCACTAAAACACTACTTCTATTCTGCACACTAGGGACAATTAACCTACAAACCTGCACATCTTTGGAATACGAGGGGAAACCGGGCATGGGTGCTGTCGGCATGGGGTTTGTACGTTCTCCCCGTGACCTGCGTTGGTTTTCTCCGGGATTTCTGGTTTCCTCCCACACTCCAAAGATGTACAGGTTTGTAGGCTAATTGGCTTGGTAAAAAATGTAAATTGTCCCCAGTGTGTGTCGGATAGCATTAGTGTGTGGTGATCACTGGTCAGCGAAAATTCCATGGGCAGAAGTGCCTGTTTCCTCGCTGTATCTCTAAACTAAACTAAAAACAGGAAGTAAACTTGGAGAGATGGGGAATTATGATATTACTGCAGGTACATTTAAATTCAGTTCAGAACTTTACACAATAGTTTTGATTAATGAAAGTCAAAAGTAACTCTTACGGACCTCCACGCAAAATGAGGAAACAAGTGCAGCTAGGAATGAACTAAAAATGTTAAAGAAGGAACTGCAGATGCTGGAAAAGAAGGGTTTCGGCCCGAAGCATTGCCTATCTCCTTCGTTCCATAGATGCTGCTGCACCCGCTACGTTTCTCCAGCATTTTTGTGTACCAAGGAACTAAAAATGATGGCCTTACTCCTTTCACTGGAAACTCCTAAATGACTACTTCATTTACCACCTCTTTCTCTGCCAAAATGTAGAAACAAAGAACTGCAGACGCAGGTTTACACCGAAGATAGCGGGTTTGCTCTCTCTTTCTCGTCCATATCATTCCAGGCAACTGGACGGGTCAAAGGGAGCACAAAAGATGAGCTTGTGGTGCCTTACCTTATCAATAAGCCCTGGACCTTGGCAAGAAGAATGCACAGTATCAACCATCAGTGCAATTATTCTTACAGGCATATGCTAGCATGCATTTTCTTGGCTTTGTATTGATCTCTGGACCAAGTTTGAACTCTCTTTATTCACACCCCATAGTGGGAATTTGCAGCAGAAGCAATCCCTAATACTTGGAAAAACCAAACCCGCCCATGAAATTACAGAGGTGTGGCCCTTGTCCCCCCTGCCAGTTGTTAACAATTATAAATGCCGCCGATAGCTAGAAATATTTCAAAATTATTAAAATTACACGAACGTTAAATTAAACAAAACTAAAAAAATGAAAAGTTAGAGCATGGAAAATAAAGCATTCAAAGCAGCGAAAATAGAGCATTCAAAGAAACTCATTGAAAAACAAAAAAAATCATCTTAATCCCCAGCAGCTCTGGCCTTCTATAGAAACCAGGTGAGAAACTCTTGTACCAGCTCAAACGTGGAGCAGCTTTTCTGAGCAGGTGCCCCTCTGTGAAAAGCAGTATATTGACAGTAATTCACCGGGGGACACTGGGCTCCATAGGGAATTCAATCTTAGCATTCGGTTGGAGAAATGCTGGTGAGCAGCTGTCAACTGCTTTGAACATCCACACTTAAGCTTGCATGCAGGTCAGTCACAATGTTGCTGTTACTCTGGCAAGAAAAATGAAGCAGTTGAGTGTGGAGCCATTGTCATTGCTCTGCAAAATGCAGCCTGGTACATCGATCTGAGTGTATGTGGAGGATGTTTACGCTAGTGGAAGAGTGTAGGACCGGAGGCCATAACCTCAGAATTAAAGGATGTATCTTTAGAAAGGAGCTGCTGAGGAATTTCTTTCGTCACAGGAGTGGTGAATCTGTGGAATTCACCAAGGGGGAAAGATGGATCAGTTATGATTGAATGGTGGAGTAGACTTGTTGGGCTAAATGGCCTAATTCAGCTCCTGGAACTTATAAACCTGTATGACTTTCACTTGTTGAACAAGCATCATTGAAATAGAGCTAAGCACAATTCCAATTATAATTTAAAAAAAGGAATAGCAGATGCTGGTTTATACCAAAGATAGACATAAAATGTTGGAGTAACTCAGAAGGTCCAACAGCATCTCCAGAGAAAATGGATGGGTGACATTTCATGTCAGGACCCTTCTTGAGACCCGAAACATCCCAACACGAAACGTTACCTATCCATTTTCTCCAGGGATGCTGCTTGACCCACTGAGTTACTCCAGCACTTTGTGTCTATAAAGCACAGCTCCCTCCCTCCAAGCTTTCAAGGAAGAACAAAGAAGATTTATTTTTAAAAATTAGAAGTTAGAAACATAGAAAAATAGCAGGAGTAGGCCATTCGGCCCTTCGAGACAGCTCCACCATTCAATATGATCATGGTTGATCATCTAAAATCAGTACCCCATTCCTGTTTTACCCCCCATATCCCTTGATTCCTCTAGCCCCAAGAGCTAAATCTACCTCTCTCTTGAAAATATCCAGTGAATTGGCCTCAACTGCCTTCTGTGGCAGAGAATTCCACAGATTCGCAACTCTCTGGGTGAAAACGTTTTTCCTCATCTCAGTCCTAAATGGCCTACCCTTTACTCTTAAACTGTGACCCCTGGTTCTGGATTCCAGCAATATCAGTAACAGTTATTTTTGCTCAATATATATTCACAAGGGAAGATTAAAAGAACAAAGTCACCATCAGTAATATCAAGAGCTCGTCACCAACATGGATAAATGGTGCAGAGCGGATGATATGTTATGCAGATTGCACTTTGAGCCATCAGATAGGTAATATGTACAGACCTTGCATATACTGTAATCGGAAACTAAACATAGAACAGTACAGCATAAGAACAAGCCCTTCGACGCACAATGCCTGTGCTGAACATGATGCCAAGACCATCAGATCAACCTCCACATAACCCATATCCTTCCATTCCCTGCATATCCATATGCCGATCCACAAGTCTTAAATGCAACTAATGTATGAGCTTCAGCTACCAAACCAGTCAGTGCATTCCTGTCACCACCCTCTGTAGAAAACCTGCCCTCCACATCTCTATTAAACTTTGCTCCTCTCACCTCAAGCCTATGCCCGCGAGTATTTGATTTTTCCATCCTGGGAAAAAGAAGTCGCAAGGCTGAGTGTCATGCTAGATCAGTAGTAGATGTGCAAATAGGAACTAAGTCAAGCCAAATAAAGAGAATAGTAGATTTGTTCCTCTTTAAAATGGCCCTGAAGCTCAGATATTTTTTTAACATTATCAGTAACTTGTAAAAGGGGAATATAATTGCAATTTTAATGTGTAGAACCTCAGATATATTTTAAGTCGACAGGAAAGTAGGCACTCTTGAGGAGTTTAATATTTTAACAATCTGACTGGGATCAGAGCGACTGTAGAGATACAGCATGGAAACAGGCCCATCAGCCCATCGACCAGCAATCACCCCATACACTAGCACTATCCTACACACTCAGGACAATTTGCAATTTTACAGATTTTTTGATCTACCAATTAACCTATAAACCTGCACTTCTTTGGAGTGCTGGAGGAAACCGGAGCATCTGGAGGAATCCCATGCGGTCACAGGGAGAACGTACAACTCCATATAGACAGCACCCATAGTCAGCATCGAACTCGGGTCTCTGGCGCTGTAAAGCATCAGCTCTACCGCTGCGCCTTCCAAAATTGTTTAAACTAATCTGAAGAAAAGCTTCCTGAAGAAGCCAATGAGAATTTAATGTCTAGAAAGCTAATTCAGGAACAATTCTGGAACAGCTAATTCAGAAACAAACAAAGTGGATGCATAATACGCCAACACCATCATGGGGCATTAAGTCCAGACATTTACCAACGAGCCCTGCTATCAATTAATAACATATTCATTCTATGATTGTTTGATTACAAGTGCACTTTCCCATTCTGAGCTAACTCAGCTGGTCGCAGGGAACAATGAATGTCTCCTGCTACTGAAAGTGAAAGCTAATCAGTTAAATTTCAGGTGAGGCAGAATCTAAGGGACAATAAGCAAGCATTACAAACAATTTGTATTCCATCAAAGCCTTTAATACCATTAAGTTGTGCCAAACAATTTCACAGGTGTCAAATTTTGATGCCAAGCCACATAAGAGTTTTTAAAGCAGGTACAAAAGCTTGAAGAGGCAATAGATTGCAGGGAACACATTTTTTAAAGAATGAAACTTAGGGAATTAGAGAAATTTAAGGATCTATTTTTGAGTTTTTTGTCTACACCAAAGACGACAACCACTAGGAAAGCAAGAGATGATTTGGAGGGGGGGGGGGGGGGGAGGGGAGAGTGGTATTGGCTGGCCAAAGTGGTTACAGTGACAAGGAGGGATGAGACTATTGAAGCAAAAATGACAATTTACAAAACGAGAGAAGAGGCAACCAGGAAGAGAGGCAAGGCACGTTGACAGGAACAGGAATGACCAAACCACATACGGTCAGGCATAGTTGCAGCCCCATGCATGGAGGTCTGCGGGTCCCACCCTGGCCTCAACAGTCAACTGAGAACCAGAAAAGTCAACATGGACCCTGTTCCTGACACTGAGAGACAACCCAAGAAGGCAACAATATGAACCTACTTCAGAGCTCCGCTCTATGATCTTTGCTACAGTGCCAATAGTTTCCCCAAGGTTTGTTTCAAAGCAGATATAAAGTAACCTTTTTGTGAAGTGATGAAATTATACAAAATGTAACACATAAGGAGACTGCAAATGCAACAATATAACAGATCTCAATAAGTTATCTCACATGAAGGCAAGTGGGAAGAACAAAAATGTTATCAGAAAGCGAGTCCATTAATTTACCCAAATATTCTGAGTGACTTTACTAATGAAGTGGACATGGATTTTTTGGAAGAACCAGGAGTGCAGGAGTTTCCATTTCCATTTTATTTGTCATGGAAGAGGGAACGCCTCACTCTGAATAATGGATTTCTTTTACTTTGTCTGACATGAAGTTGATAGGATATCAGTTATTCTACCTGTGACAATGCTAATTTAATTTTTATTCCATTAAATCGAATTGGATAAGTTAAAGGAAAATACCAAGCTTTAAGTTGCAATCTTCTCAATTATTTTTTTTGTGTAGCATTGTCAGATTTAAAACAACTGGAAAAAAAGATTTTTATGGTAATCCCAACTGTACAGAATCTCATGTGTCTGTTTCCACAGAATGTCAGCCAACTGTTCACAGGCTTCGTTTTAATAACAAGAGGTTTCATGGAAAGTCCTTCTCACGTTGTAACATGTTGCACCGTCTTGCTGGCTGAGGTAGGCTTGGACAACTGTGCACTCACTGAATCTGGGACTTACTGCCAGATTCAATATATGCATTGATCACCTCAATCTTAGCTTAACAAAATAGGAGCAGAAATAAATCAGAGGCACCTCCAGCCCATTCCACATGATCTTGGCTGATCTGGTGTCATCTCCTCTTCTACGCCAGTTCCCCCAAAATTCTTAATTCTTCAATTTTGCAAATATTTATCTATCTCCACCTTAAATATCTCTAAATGACCTGGCCACCACACCTTCAGAGATTTCTCTGCACCTCAGTTTTAAATGACCTGCTTCGTATTTTGCAGTTACATCTCCTCGTTTGTGACTTTTCCACCTGTAAAAACATCACAATATCAACCTGTCAAGCCAATTTAGGAACTAATGGATAAGGGCACCCCTCAATCTTCTAAACTAAGGAGTC
Source organism: Malacoraja senta (assembly GCA_038087875.1). Lineage (NCBI taxonomy): Eukaryota > Metazoa > Chordata > Chondrichthyes > Rajiformes > Rajidae > Malacoraja > Malacoraja senta. The sequence continues at coordinate 47,038,424 of CM075978.1, forward strand.
CAAACATAGCACAGGAATATTTTAATTTATTTGTTCCAACCACGTGGCTGTCAACTAGTGCCCATTTCCAATTGTCCCTTGAACTACAATGCTGTCTTGGGGGTGACAGAAATATGGATGTGTTTTTCAGTAAAGGAGTGGCGGGGTGGGGGGTTGAGAGAATCAACAATGTCCCAACATTATAATTTAGCGCACTTGGGATTTACAATACACAGCAACTTGGGAAAATACTTGTAACCTTTATGCTTATTCAAGGATAACAGATGAGACAGAAAAACGATGTCAGGGGCAAATGGAAAAAAAATGTTGAAAAGGGACCTTTAACTATTATTAGGACCATTGTTTTAAAATACACTATTTACAAAAAGCATTATTTGCATTTATCATTGAGGCACAGTTAAAATCTGTTGTTGTGTCAACGTGATTGTATCATGCCGAGCATCTTATAAATGACTGTCAGGTTGGAATGGATGGAATGGAATACTTTATTGTCACAATCAGGGCAGAGTGAAATTCTTTGCTTGCATACCCAATGTATACAAATAGCGGCCACCAACGGCGCAAAGTTACAAAGCATGCCGGCTCCTCCATTGTTCTTCCTCCCTCCCGGCGGTCCTCCACACTCTCATCGACCGCGGGTCGACCCGCGAGGCATCGCCGCCGCCGCGAGGCTTCACCACCTCATTTTCACCGAAGTTCATTTGTCAAATATTTTTAAGCACATCCATCTGTACCACAATAGAAATACTGTACATCACAGCAAACATAGATCATTACATGGTCACAGAGAGAAGACTGCAGCTGAATATTTCTCAGTAGGACATTCCTTAGAATGTACTCAGATTGTTGTGCTCACATTTAAACAACTCGCCTGACTTAATTATTTAGTTAGACTCTCCAAATCTCATTAATGGTGCTGATGGAAATGTGGCGGACAAGTTGTTGAAACATCAGTCTTACAAAACGGTTATTAGTAGAAAGAGGAAGGAGTGTTGGAGGCACGTGCTTATTTTTGTGCAAATGTCTTTGTTCTCTGACCATTAGGTGCAGGAGTAGGCCATTCGGCCCTTCGAGCCAGCACCGCCAATCAATGCGATCATGGCTGATCATCCCCAATCAGTGCCCAACTTTCCAGGTCTGACAGCAAAGGGCAAGGGAGAAGGAGGGACCCATGACTACTCCTGATGCACAATTAATGCAGTGCTCGTGACAAAGAGGCAGTCACAAGGCTATTCTCTGTGAAAGAAATAATATTAAGAAATGAAATTTCAAACGATTTCAGCGACGTCTTTGGTAATGACTGCAACTGCTCAACGTTTCCAGGGGTTAACTGCTTTTAATGATGTGCAAACTCGAGCATAAACATCAGTTTTAGGCCATTCAGCCCCTTGTGCTCACCTTGCCATTCAATACTATCATGGCTCATATTTCCTGTACCATCCCCAAGATTCCTGGCTTCCCTTATAATACTCAATAATCCACTGATCACTGATTATGAATTCCATTATTCACCACTCCCGAGATGAGATAATTTCTTCTCAACTCTATTGTGTATATCCAATCCTTTTTTTCCCCCATGTTCATACGTTATAGGAGCAGAATTAGGTAATTCGACCCATCAGGTCTACCCCGCCATTCAGCCAAAGGCATCCTTACCTCCGGCTCAGCAACGACAGTTTAGCACGATGATATTCACAACTCCGTGCATTCTCACCACCCCAAACATCAGAATGCAGATACGGAAAAAAAAAGAAAAAATACACACCTGACAAAATTTCCCCTTACATGTATTCTGCAAATTCCTATTGCTTTTCCCTACACAATAAGCATCTATCATTAGCTTTCAGTTCTTTCCTTTCTCTGCTGGTTTCATCCTTTATTTCTTTTCAGAGAGTATTGGAGACAACTTATCGAAAATAGACACAAAATGCTGGAGTAACTCAGCAGGTCAGGCAGCATCTCTGGAGAAAAGGGATGGGTGACGTTTCAGGACAGGACTCTTCTTCATACTCAACTTATCGAAACTTGCATCAGCACAGCAATTTGTAAAGAACCTTCACTGAGCAATTCAAGACATGTGGGGGGTAGATTTAATGGGAACCTGAGGGGCAACTTTTGTTTTTAAACACAAAGGGTGGTAGAAATATAGAACAAGCTGCGAGAGGAAGTCGTTGAGGCAAGTACTATCACAACATTTTTAAAAGATATGGACGGGTTAGGATAGGACATCTTTAGAGGGATGGGGGCCAAACACAGATGGTAAGACAAGTGTAGATGGGGCATGTTGGTCAGTGTAGGCAAGTTGGGCTGAAGGGCCTGCTTCCACACTGTATGACTCTACAACAGTGAAATGCAAAATAGAGGAATACTTATTAAATGCAGAAACAACTTTATGAAACACATAGAACAAAGAACAGTGCAGCACAAGAATTGGCCTTTGGCCCACAATGTCTGTGCTGACCAAGAAGCCAAGACCATTATTTATCTATCTGTACATAACTGATATCTCTCCATTCCCTGCATTTCCTTGTGCCTATCCAAATATCTTTAATTTGCCAGTAACGAATCTGCTTCAACCACCACCCCAAGCATCGCATTCCAGGCACTCGCTACTGATAAAAAAAAGTATTCTGCACATCTCTTTTAAGCTTTGCCCTTTGATCTTAAAGATATGCCCTCTAGTATTTTACTTTTCCATCAAGGAAAATTTCTGAGGTAGCAAAGCATACTGAGAAGTTTTAATCCACATAATTTTACATTTTGCCAGAAAAACAACGAGGAAATATAGGATAGTTGAGCTCATGCTTGGTTAAAGATAAGATCTTTCAAGTAGTGTTTTAAAAAGAGAAAGAAAGACAGAGGAAGGAGAGGTTAAAGAAAAAAGATGTCCACAACTTGGGTATAGGTCCACATTATGAAGCAGCTGTATAGCTGGTCAGATGTGGGGAAGAGCACAGATAGGGATTATTGGAAACAAAAGGAAAATTAAAAAAAAATCCCCAGCATTATTCATTGGAAGCCAAAGTTTTGGCAAATAGAGGAGGAGTGGGGAAAACCGGATTTGATGCGTTCACAGGTGGAATTCTGGATGCGTTTTCCAGAAGGGTGTGTTGAAAGACAGAAGTCACACAGAAGTAAAATAGTTAAATAGGTAAAAACAGTCTTAACAAAAGGCAGGCAGAGACATTTATCCTTTTTTTCCCCATGGAAGAAGGGCAAAACTTCAGCAGAGTGATGAAAAACAAAACAAAAACAATCATGAAACTTGAATTGCACACAGTAGCACTTATTTAAAATTGACTTTGGCAGAGAAAAATGAACAAATTTCTAGCTAGTATGGTCACACTCATGACGTTGCTGATTTAATCCATCTTTTCCAATTGCTTTGACCATTTACCTATCTATACAGAGCCGACCACTGCCCCATACAGAGTTGCTTTCACCTTGAACCTTTAGCTCTGCCCAAGACCATCCACCTGTACCCGCTTGAGGTAAAGAGAATGGTCGACCCCGTGGCGCAGCGGTAGAGTTGCTTCCTCACAGCGCCAGAGACCCGGGTTCAATCCTGACGACTAGTGCAGTCTGTGTGGAGTTTATATGTTCTCCCTGTGACTAATCCACCGGGTGGCGCCAGCAATGGCTGCCTCGCCAACAGTCTGTCTGTCCCTTTCTTCTTTGTTGTCTTTTTAGTATGTATGTTTTCAGTGTTCTTTAGCTTGCTTTATGTGGGGAGTGGGGGAGGCGGTTGGAGGAAACTTTATCTAATCTCTTACCTCGACGGAGATGCAATTCTTTTCCGTATCATTTCTCCGTCCGCACTGCGGCCTAACATCGAGGAGTTGGCGGCCTTTGCTGGAGACAGACCTTGGAGCTCTATCATGGGAGCCTGCGGGACTTTAACATCGCGGAGCCCGCGATCCCTTTGCCAGGGATCGACCTCTCAGCTCTACCACAGTTGCCTGCGAACTTTACCAATGTGGAGCCTGCGGTCTCTAGTGAGAGACCGATTTCAGGAACTCCAAGCCGTAGGAGCTTCAACTCCCCTGACGCGGGAGCTTCAATCGCCCTGACAGATGGTTCGACTGCCCCGACCGCGGTAGAAGAATGAGGGAAGAAGATTGGACTTTACTGCCTTCCATCACAGTGAGGAATGTGGGGAATCCGCTGTGGCGGATGTTTATGTTAACTTTTATGTAGTTGTATACCCTGTTTTTTTTTGTTGGTATGGCTGTATGGTAATTCGCATATCACTGTACCTTAATTGGTACACGTGACAATGAAAGACCTTTGAAGCCGAGTGCGCCAGTTTCTCACACATTCCAAAGACGTGCAGGTTTGTAGGGTAATTGGCTTCTGTAAATTGTCCCTAGTGTGTAAGATAGAACTAGTGTATGGGCGATTGCTGGTCGGCATGGCCTCGGTTGGCCAAAGAGCCTGTTTCCACACTAAAAGTCTTGTGGATACACAGGACAGAAAAGTCAATTATCAAGAGGTGGTCTCATTTCATAACATTTTTTTATTTCTCTTTCCTTCGTATGAGAAGAATAGCACCCACTGCTTATAACCAGGTACAGCAAAGAACAACCAATTGCTCAGAAAATATCTGGAATAATCAACAATAGGCAGGCAGCCAGCCACAAAATGCAGTCCCAGCTGTCTTTTTCAGCTTGCTACTAACTTTTTCAACTTTGTACGAACACAGTTCCACATAGACAGCAACTTCCCCAGATAATCAGGGCGTTTCCCTTCAATATTAACATTTAGATCTCAGATCCTACAAAGCAGAACCAAACCCCAAGAACAATCACAAAACTTTGACTGCCTGCAATGCATTGTCATATCATCACAAAACCAGAATCTCGTTTAGTGAAACAACTCCAACCACAGCCAGGTACTGACAGGTGCCAGCTATTTGTATTGACCCTTCAGCAAACAGTAAATCCTTAATTTCGGTTACACCCTCTCAAGTAAAACATTTCATCTGTTAATAGGAATTTATTGTGATTGCTGACAGAGTATATGTGTGTGCACTTATATATTTGGCATCTTTCATTGCCCAAATAAGTTTCCATATTTTGTTTAATTTAGAGATACAGTGCTGACAGCCCCTTTGGCCCACTGATTCCGTGCCGCCCAGCGATCCCCGTACACCAACACTATCCTAAACACGAGGGACAATTTACAATTTTTACTAAAGCCAATTAACCTACAAACCTGTACACCTTTTGATCATGGGAGGAAACTGGAGCGCACAGGGAAAATCCATGTAGTCACAGGGCGAACGTACAAACTCTGCACAAACAGCACCCATAATCAGGATCGAACCCGCGTCTCTGGCCCTGTAAAGCAGCAACTCCTCAGCTGCACCACCGGGCCGCCCATTTATTAAATGACAAGAGGGTCTATACATTATATACTTCCGTTCATAAAATGGTTTAAGACATCAACAAGTCACCAGAGGTGCTGATATAAATACAGATCCTTCTTTTTACATACCACTAGGGCGGCACAGCGGTAGAGTTGCTGTTTTACTTCGGAGTCAAGTGAGTGACTACGTGAAGAACCCGCCAGCACGCACGCGCGTTATATCATCTAACGCATTGCCCAACGACGGGCTGGGGGAGCGCTGCTCCACCAGCGGTCAAACCCGAAGGTAAGTTTTAAACTTTTTTTTGCAGGTTTGTTTTCTCCTTGCAGGAAGCTCTTTAGAGAGTTCCAGCTGGAGACGTTCCGGGGTCGAAATCCCGGCTCCACCCGGCTCCCTTCTACAGGGACCGCGGGGGAATCCCGGCTGCGCCGGCTCAGGGGAAGCCCGACCACAGACATCGCGGGGAAGCCCTTCTTCAGGGACCGCGGGGGAAGCCTGGCCACAGACATCGCGGGGAAGCCCTTCTTCAGGGACCGTGGGGGAATCCCGGCTGCAAGGGGAATGCCGGCTGCAACAACCGTGGGGATACCGGGCTCGGGGGAAGCCCGGCTGCGGGGACCGCGGAACCCGGCTTTTGGGACCGTGGGAAGACCGCGGGGTAACCCGGCTCGGGGGAACCTCGGCTACGGGGACCATGGGAAGACACGGCTACGGACCGCGCAAGTGCGGGTAGCCGGCGGCGACTTCGGACTCCGGCAGCCCGCAGAGGGGAAGAGCCAAACGGAGTCTGAGAGGCCTAGACTGAAGTCAGGCCAGGAGGGTTCCCCTCCGACATGGGTACGTCCTCGGACGTTTTTACCCAGATGGAGCTTGGATAGCGTCCGCAGGGCGTTTATCCCATTAAGGTAATGCTCCATCCTCAAATGGTCCATGGAAATCTCCCTATCTGTGAAGGTGAGTGCGAGGGGTCAGTTAGTAACTGACTCCAAACTCAGAAGTATGTCCGGGAACATACTGAGTACATGCGTGAGGTTCCAGAAATTTATGTCATGGCATCAAGGGTTGCGATATCCGCGCAAACGAAGGAGCTTCTGCTGGAAAAGTTTGCTTCCAGCCATTGGCAGAAAACCTGGAGGGGCCAGAGTTCTTCTCACGGAGCAGCAGCTACCTCATGTCACATCATTATAGGAACAGGTGAAAGGGTTCCTGAAAGTGCCAGCAATGAATAGCGCTATCTGGAATCTTGATATGCAAGACACACTTCAAAATGAACATAATGCTCAGTAATGCTCAGCAGCCAAATCATCTCGTCACAGAAAACCTGTTCAAACAGGTAACACCAGGATGAGGGAAAAAAAGCTGTCGGACTAATCAAAGTATCAACGATGAGCAAAGCTTCATTGTGTCAGCGACAACACACCCCACGCCTCTATCAGCAGGAAGCGGTTCACTGAAGCTGGTGGCAGGTTGAAAGCTGAGCACAGGTCTTTTAGGCCAATGCCCAAAACCGGTCCCAAGGGAAAATATGGGATCCACGTACCTCAACAGTCCTACTCTCCAAATCAAGGATGGAAATAGAACCCTCATCAGGGGCCTTTGGGCTTACCATAAAACCACCGATAACCATGAAGGTAAGTGGGTCTTGTTCTTTCCGAAACATGGGGTATGTGGACCATTTGCAATTTTATTTTATTTATATTTATTTATCATTATACTTATGGGCGCCTTTCAAAGACTCTCAAGGACGCCTTGCAGATAAGCAGATTACAAAACATATAAGCAGAATTAAAAAAATTAAAAAAATAGTAGGGACATCAACAACATCACAATACACAAATTAAGGACAGAATTCATTCTAAAGGCACAAAAAAGAAAATCAGAAACACAATTTGAGGCGAGAGCAGCGGCAGCTAGACCGCGCCAGCGTCCACTCTCCCCTCTGACCGCCATCTTGAACACAGACTAACAAAGACACAACACACAAAAATCATCCCCCCACAATGATTACCACTGTGGGGGAAGGCACAATGTCCAGTCCCCAACCCCAATTCACCCAAAGTCAGGCCTATTGAGGCCTCCGCTATTGCCTCTACGGAGGCCCGATGTTCCTGGCCGTTTTCACCGGGTGATGTTGCCCCGGCGTCGGGAGAGTCCACTCAGCGGCTGGGCCACCTGGAACGGCCGCATTCCTTACCGGAGGCTGCGGCTTCCGAAGCCGACAAGGCCGCGCCGGTTTGGAGCTCCCAGGCTCCCGATGTTAAAGTCGGCGCCGCCCACTCCTCTCCGCAGCCCCGCAGCCCAGAGGTGTCGAACTCACGGTCACAGCTCACCGGAGCTCCAGCGCGTCGATCCAGCGCGGCGACGCAGGCAAGGCATCGCCCGCTCCGCTCCGCGATAGCGCTCCAGCGCTGTGCCGCCACTGAAGCCGAGGTGCTGAGCGGCCCCCGCCAGGAAACGGCACTCCAAGCCCGCTGGTAGGCCACGAGGACGGGTCGACGGGGCAGCCCGGAGAAAAAGCTGCCTCACCGACCAGGTAGGCACCTAGAAATTAGGTTACCCCCTTCACCCTACATTAAAAGTCGGATTATTCCCACAGGACAAACGCAGGACTCACTAAAAACTATTAAAAAAGTGAATTAAACGGACGGCTGCTGGTTAGCATCTCTCCCCCAAGATGGCTCCTCCTCCTCCTTGGTAATATTTACACTTGTTTTTGTACAGATGACAATGATAACATAAGATTCAGATCTGTTTATAAATTAAAATGATAACATGAGATTAGTTTATACTGCACAGTATACAAGCGAGACAGGCGCAGAATTTGGCCAGAGTTCTCAGAAATATTGCTGAAGTTGCATTTCAAGGCAGGCTCGCAATTATGGCAGATGTGGCCTGTTCATTGTCAACAGGTTCAACTCACATGTGCAGTATAGACATTTCTGAATAGGAATCTTCGTGACTGTTTAACTTCCATGGGATCAGTTTCCATTCACGGGGCACCGGAGATATTTGAAATTTAGCTGGATGGGGCAATGATACAGTTAAAAGCGTTGCAAAATGGGCTAACTTCAGCTCCCAGGTTATTTACCAAATTACTAAAACCAGTGCTTCGGCTGCTCAGAGCTAAAAAACAATTGTTATGGCTGACAGATAGCCATAATTAGCTGTATCAGCAACCAAACTATATTTGAGAAATTGGGTTTCTCATCCATCCGGTTACATTTAAGTTGATACCAACTGAAATTATTGATTATTGGGATTTACCTTTAATTCTATTAATTTGTCTGGGACTCCGCCCTGAGGCAAGAGATTAGAATTAATTGAAGCCTGTAACAACCTTGTTGTTATCAAGCAGCCTTCTATTCATCTATTGTAATTGGCAATATATTGGCTTTCAGCTGTGCTATTTGGGCCTTTGCATTATTAGAACAAAACAGCGTGCAAAGGAGTAAGCTCTCAAGTACCATGTAGTTTATTGTTACCAGACATACGCTATTCCCAGCTGAAACTATTAAAGTCACCATGGTGGACGAACAGTATTCAGCATTGCTCCACTAACTTTTCATCAGTAAATCTTCAGTTAATTACAAACTGATGCTATTGCTTAAAGATGGAAAATTACCAATACTATCTCTAGTTACGGAGGCGGATGGGATTGCATGAGTTGCCAATTCTTCAGGTATATGGTATCAACTACCTATAGACACTAGGTGCTTTCTGTGGATTAAAGGTTTTGTGCGAATATGCATGATCTGCATGCTCAAGTCCAAGTTGATGCACTTTGGTGGTGGTATTTGTTAAATCACATGGGTGCAACCAAGTCAAAGTATCCGGTGATAGTTTACCTAACCTCATTTGTTACTGGTGTATCATCATGTAAAATCAATGATAACACAGAATGGATGTTGGATCACAAAGTATTTAATGACATTGTGGCTCGATGGAACAATAAAAGATCGAGATGTTTGCATCCAGGCTCAATCACCAGTTGCAAAAAATATGGCATATCAGTGGTGATGGATGCATTCTCGCTACACTGGGGAGGAATGTTCTTTTATGTCTTCCTCCATTTTGCCTCATCAGATGGGCCTTGCAAAAAACTCAGCAAGTTCCCACTTCAGGTTTTTCATAATGCCTGATGGCCTTTACAGCCATGGTTCCCGCTGATGTGGGGAATGATTATGGAACCTTATATGGTTATTTCTAGACACAAAATTTGCTGGTTTAGCCATGACTCAGTAAACCATCCTCTGCATGATAAAATCAATTCAGTGACTTGCAGACTCTGAGAAGACCGTGCCTGTGGCTCGGGTTGTTAAACCAAACCATGGGCATGCTCACTGCAGATTGCAGGGATAGCACCAAATAAGCAGGATTTTTCCTCATAAGGAGATGGGAAGTAGTTTGTTTTATGCTAATATTACATATAATTCGGCACGGATGACCGACGTCTTGAAGTTCAGTTTTATATGGGGATTTGACAATTATTAAGTTAAAGTGCCATTTACTGTGCCGAACGTGCCTTCTCATCATATTGGCTGCTGGGAGCAGAATCCACTCTGTCGGGTCTCACCATCTGATATCTAAATTATGAAGGGTATCTTCAACTCGAAACCTCCCAGGCCCAGGTACGCAGAGATATGGAATGTTAACATTGTGCTAATGCCACTTTGCCGGTGGGCTCCAGCTACATCCCTGTCAAACTCACTTACAAAGTGGTTATGCTCATGGCGCTTAATCCAGCGCAACGGGTCCAGTCATTGCATAAGCTGGGACTGGACAGGATGATTATATCTGCAGGCAAAATAACATTTTATGTTAATGTCTTAGTCAAGCAGAATAGACCAGGGGCATCAGGTCTTAAACTAGATTTGTTGGCATATCCCATGGACATTCGGTTGTGTGTGATCACACATCTACACCAGTATGTTTAGGTCACTAAGAGCCTTAGAGGTTCTGAACTAGCAATGTTTGTTAGTTACATAAAGCCTCATAAGAAGGTATCACTGCAGACCATCTCTAGGTGGTTAAAACGGGTTCTGGCTTATACAGGAGTGAACATTGACATTTCAAGTCTCACTCCACCAGGGCTGCAACAACATCAGCAGCAGGGTTATGGACGTTTCGCGCCACCACATCCTAGCAGCAGCAGGATGGTCAAACGAACGATCTTTCCAAACATTTTATTACTAACCCATTGCCAGACCGGGGGTATTTGCCAACTCCATGTTAGGTTCTGTTTTATAATTTCCTCCCGGTTGAGGGAGGTTACTGTTATCAATATTTGTTCATTAAAAGCATCAACATGTCTATATCTATGTCATGTCTGAATGCATTTTTAATGTTCACTCATCTTTGGTCAACTGATGCAGTGTGTGACGCATGGACTCGTTTCCACGGCATGAAATCACAGAGCTTTGAAATCTTCACGTAGTCACTCATGTGACTCCGAAGTAAAATAGTAAGATTAAAAGAGAACTTACCAGTTTGAAGTTTGATCTTTATTTTATGAGGAGTTACGTGCCCTCCGCTCCCAACCCTCTATCATAAAGATCAGCTGGTATTCTAGTCTTCTCTAATCTTACTATGTTTAGTTCAACTACTGTTATCTGTGATCTCACACCGCTGCTTTGAAGATTGACGCGCATGCGTGCTGGCGGGTTCTTCACGTAATCTCTCAACGTAACTCCTCATAAAATAAAGATCAAACTTCAAACTGGTAAGTTCTCGTTTAATCTTACTATTTTACAGCAACAGTGACCCAGGTTCAATCCTGACTATGGGTGCTGTCTGTACATAGTTTGTACGTTCTCCCTGTGACTGTGTGGGTTTTCTCCGGGTGCTCCGGTTTCCTTCCACATTCCAAAGATTTGCAGGTTTGTAAGTTAATTGGCTTCTGTAAATTGTATCTGGTGTGTAGAATAGAACAAGTGTATGGAGCGATCGTTAGTCGGTGTGGACTTGGTAGGCTGAACGGCCTGTTTCCATGCTGTATTTAACCTAGACTATTTTTGGCTGGATTTTCAGCAGCTATTAAAACTATGTTTGTTTCATGTTTCACTCAAATGGCCTTTCATGGCCTCATATCCCTCTGCCGGCTCTACTATTTTAGGCCCTGCCAATGACAAGCTGTGGAGGGCGAAAAAGTTGAGAGGTTATTTCCAGTTGTGCTACGGATTCATGCTTCGATATTTTCCCACCAGCCCTCACGCATTATTCCACTCAAAGAAATGCAAGGCACAGGCCTCCTCCGGGCCCTCAATTCAATAACAGCAGGTAGCTCCTGTACATTCAGTAGTCAAAGCACTACCCACCGCCCCCACCCCACTCTACCCTACCACACTTCTAACTACAGGTTAAGCCATGGCAGCTTCCACTGCTAACACACTCAACATACCCTCATGTTGCACTCTGACAGCTTCCTATTGCAAGAAATCCTCTTTAGTTCAGTTTAGAGTTACAGTGTAGAAACAGGCTCTTTGGCCCACTGAGTCCACGCCTACTCAACAGTAGTTCTATGTTATCCCAGTTTTGCACTCTACATGCTGGGGGCAATTTTTACAGAAACCAATTAACCTACAAATCTGCACGTCCTTGGAATGTGGAAGGAAACTGGAGCATCCAGAGGAATCCCACATTGTCATAGGGAGAATGTACATACTCCGTACGGACAGTACCTGCATTCAGGATTGAACCCGGGTCTCTGGCGCTGTAATGTAGCAACTCCACTGCTGTGCCGCCCTGTGTATGCCCATTCCGATAGGGGCACCACCTTCCATAACTTAATGCCAGCCAGCCCAGTCCGAAACTGTCTCACTCTGCCTCTGATAGGCAAGTCTTCATTTCTCCATTCTATGCTCTGGAATTTCATTGACATGTTCTTCTGCCCCTCTCTCCCACTCTCATCCTTTAAGTTATTCGTTAATATATATCCCATTGGATATGATGTAAACAACATAACACAATACTTCCTTACACTCCAGTGTGAAATCTTGTCTCATGCTTCCATGAAAGGCACGGTGACTTTCACAGAGGCAAGTAGTCACCAAATGTGCCTCTCAAACCTCCAGTGAAATAATGACCAAAGTGGCATTTTGGTTGCCTTGAGCTCCGAAACACTGTTCGAACTGCAACAGTGCTGACTGTAGTACTTTAACAAAATGTCACTGTTGCACAGTGTTTACTTGTAATTGGATGATGAAGAATTTACCACTTATAACAGATATGGTTCTCCACTTAATATATCAGCAAGGCAAGTGGTTCTTTGCACAGATATGACCCCATATACAGTCCACCTGTTGATGGTACATAGTGCAGCTTTAATAAAAATGTATTATTAATTGAAAGTCCTCCACCAGCACGCCTCCCCACCTCCCCTAACCCCCACCAGCCCTAACCCCAACCCCCACCTGCCCCCCTCCCCACCTCCCCTAAACCCAACTTGCCCTAACCCCAACCCCAAACTGCCCCTCTCCCCACCCCAACCTGCCCCCCTGCCTGCTCCCACACCTCCTCCTCTCTCCCAATCCCCCTCCTCCCCCAACCCGCAGTGATTCCAGTGCCCGTCTCACTTTTACGACCTAATTCACGACCTCTGCCGAGTTTGCCCTTGACTCATACTCGCAGCATGGTTGTCACGAGGTCATAGCTAGGTCGTAGGTAAGTAGGTCGTAGCAGGCCGTGATGCTAGTTGTAGGTACTCGTGGCATCAAGTAGGTCAGGGCATTTTTTCTAGCCTGATGAAAAATGCCCACGAGTAAAAAAGGCCGTGAATTAGGTCGTGAAAGTGGGAAAGGCCCTTCAAGGTGACTTTTGTCACACCGCAAAATGTTTTACAATATTTGAACGGTTACAACAGGGCTCCTGTGCAACATTTCATTGACTCTTCATTCAGCAAACTTGTTGCTGATTGGCAATCTACCCAACTGGATATTCTGCGTGGTTTTATACATTTCCAACAGTCAGTGGTGCTGCAGAGCATGGGTCGTGACTAGGCTGTGTGCAGGAACTCAGATTGGACTGTGCAGGAATTTACATTTAGGAGGGGCACCTTTATCAGTTGCTTTGTATGCACGAGTACACACACACATCGTAACATGCTTTGTGAGTATTAATGTGGAGTTTGAGTATTTCTCTGCTGCATTCCTTGCACATTCACTCAATGCTCAATCGAGATACAGATTTGTCCGATGTACTGTACTGTGGAACCATCCACAAAGGCCTTGTAAAAGCGCCCACATAATTCACTATAATGCTAACCGGCTGATTCCTTGCACTTCCTAATTCTGTGGTGACCAGTATTGAGGAAGGCAATGATTATTTTTTTTAAATCTACTATGAATTGGAACCCCCCGCCATGACCCTGCCATCACATCCCCCCCCCCCTCCTGAGTTACTCTAGCACTGTGTCTTTTTGTGCATGAATCAGCATGAATCAGCAACCACAATTCTTTGTTTCTATATTGTGGGAGGCAATACATATGGTGCTGTTCTGAGTTTCATGGCGAAAAACACAAGGTGGCAGTGGATTTAGGTGCATCCAACCAGATGAAGGACTCCAGCACAAACAAGAATTTAAAAAGAGAGTGCTGGAGTACTATCAGTCAGAAGGGTCCCGACCAAAAACGTCACCGATCCATGTTCTTCAGGGATGCTGCTTGACCCGCTGAGTTACTCCAACACCGTGTCTCTTTCATAAACCAGCATCTATGGTTCCTTGTTTTTAAAACCAAGGTAAAACTGGATCACACACATTACAGATCAACCAGTCGTTCTCTTATCGCAGGAAATCAATACAGAACACTCACACACAAGATGGGCGGCACAGTGGTTGTGTTGCTGCCTCACAGCGCCAGAGACCCAGGTTCGATCCTGACTACGGGAACTGTCTGTGCAGTGTTTGTACTTTTTCCCTGCGACTGCCTGCGTTTTATCCGGGTGCTCCGGTATACTCCCATATTCCAAAGACGTGCAGGTTTGTAGGTTGATTGGCATCTGTAAATTGCCCCTTGTATGCCTGATACGCAAGTGGGATAACATAGAACTAGTGTACGAGTGATCGATGGTCAGCATGGACTCGGTGGGCTGAAGGGCCTGTATCTACTACGCTGTATCTCTAAACAAACAAGATGTCAGAAATGTCCACACCAATGATAAAGCAGCAATGTTATGAGTTTTCCCACACTTGAAGTACTAATGCTCAATCTCTGACAACGATACTCAACATAAAACTTTCTGAAGAAAATTGACCATTACTCTGGAAGAAAAAAATTGCAGGACTGAAAGGAAAGGAAAACAGGTGATGAGACAAAAGATAGACACAAATTGCTGGAGTAACTCAGCGGGACAGGCAGCATCTCTGGATAGAAGGAATGGGATTAACTGGATGGTACTTTTAGAGAGCCGAATCGACATGACGAGCTGCGTGGCCCATGTGTTGTGTGACACCATTAGGGTCTGCCTTCTCACTTTAAATGTGCTGCGTTCAGGTTTCCCATCAATTAGCAATTCATATTAATTTAAGGATGATTAACACATATATCACTTCAGTACCATTTCCCTCCTATAATCTCGTCCCTCCAAACTAGTGCCACTTGCTGTGGTGCCAGACTTGTTGTTTCCACCATTGGAGTCCGAAAACCCGCTCGTATAAAGTCGTCCACTCAGACTGTGACACACAGGCGACTGTACCGGGAACCTGGCCTGCTTCCCTTTCCTCGACTGGCACTCCCCCACCCACAATTTCCCCAGGAGTCAGTGCAGGATGGAGTTGCTGCTCTTCACTGAGGTACCGGGTTCAACCTCCCCACCCCCAGAGTGAAACGCAGGCCATTGCTATGGAAACGGCGGCGCCACACAGATCTCACAGCTTCTCGAAAGAATGGATCGACTGGGCTTATATTCACTGGAATTTAGAAGGATGAGAGGGTATCTCATAGAAACATATAAAATTCTTAAGGGATTGGACAGGCTAGATGCAGAAAATGTTTCCGATGTTGAAGATGTCCAGAATCAGGAGTCTAAGAATAAGGGGTTGGCCATTTAGGACTGAGATGAGGAAAAACTTTTTCACCCAGAGAGTTGTGAATCTGTGGAATTCGCTGCCACAGAAGGCAGTGGAGGCCAATTCACTGGATGTTTTCATGAGAAAGTTAGATATAGCTCTTGGGGCTAATGGAATGAAGGGATATGGGGAGAAAGCAGGAACGGGGTACTGATTTTAGATGATCAGCCATGATCATATTGAATGGCGGTGCTGGCTCGAATGGCCTACTCCTGCACCTATTTTCTATGTTTCCATGTTTCTCCCTCCCAGTGAAGCTTGTTACTGCTCTCTGGGCTGGGGAGAGCTGTGCAGGCAGCAGAGAGGAGCCTGCGGCTTACATTCATGCAAGGGCAACAGAGGAGCCGTCATCACAGCTCGTCCCCGGCAACTTTGAGCACCGAACCCAACAGATCAGTGCTGAACAGCCACATTATTCACACCAGATAGGAGTGCGAGTTGCCAGGACTAGCGGGTCTGGGCTATAGGCAGAGGTTGAATAGGCTGGGACTATTCCTGGGAGTGCAGGAGGATGAGAGGTGATCTTATCGAGGTGTATAAAATCATGAGGAATAGATCGGGTAGATGCACAGAGACTCTTGCCCAGAGTAGGTGAATCGAGGACCCGAGGACATAGGTTTCATCATCATCGGTGGTCACTCAAAACGAGTACGACTGTACTCTCATGGAGGACGCCTGTGCGTGACTTTGTTTAACGTGGGGAGGCTGGTGCACAGACAGCCACCACATGGCCCTTGACAGATCTGGGTCAGGATCCAGAGACATGGAGTCAAGACGACCGGAGACCCTTTTCTCCTGCAGCCTTCATCCCCCTTCCCAGCCGTTGTGACGCTCCACTAAATTCAGCCATCATCCTCCGCCTGTTCCACCGTTGAGGTCTTGGTTGGATTGTTCTTTGTCAGAGACCTCCCCCTCGACCTTACCGCCATGGGTGGCCCTACCAAGAGCATAGCTCCAGACGGCATCGCTCTCAGGACCACACAAGCTTCTCCACCACGACAAGGTGACAATCCACAGAGATACCCACCACTCTCTGAGTAAAAAAATGGCCACACAGATTCTTATTAAATCTTGCTCCCTCTCACCTTAAACCTATGTCCTCTGGTTCTTGAGTCTCATACTGTGTAAAAGACTGCATTCACCCTATCAATTCCCCTCATGATTTTCTGAAACTCCATGAGATCACTCCTCAGCCTCCTGCATTCCAAGGGATAGTGTCCTAGCCTGCGCAAACCTCTCCCTATAGCTCAGGCCCTCGAGTCCTGGCAATGTCCTCATGTATACACGGTCACGGTGGCGCAGCGATAGAGTTGCTGCCCCACATCCCCTGCAGTGCCAGAGATCCCGACCACGGGTGCCGTCTGCACGGAGCTTGCATGCCCTCCCCGCGACCCGGGTGGGTCCCCTCCGAGATCCTTGGCCTCCTCCCACGCTCCAAAGACGCACAGGTCTGTAGGCAAATTGGCCCGGCAAATGCAAAAATTTGTCCCTAGTGGGTGCAGGACAGCGCCAATGTGCAGGGACCCCTGGTCAGTTTAAGGTGAAAGGGAAAAGATTTAATAAGAATCTGAGGGGTAACTTTTTCACAAAAAGACTGGTGGGTGTATGGAACAAGTTGCCAGAGGAGGTAGCTGAGGCTGGGACTATCCATTTAAGAAACATTTGGACAGATACATGGATGGGACAGGTTTGGAGGGATATGGGCCAAATGCAGGCATGTGGGATTAATGTAGATGGGCATTGTTGGCCGGTATGGGCAAGTTGGGCCGAAGGGCCCGTTTCCACACTGTATCACTCTATGACTCTTTGACCAGCCACTCCACACCCAGCTGTGCAACGATTCCTGCTGGGCTCGCCGCACATACAGCAGTGCATTACTCGACAATCAATACTGTAAATGACACCCTTTGCTGCCAATTCCACGCGCTCTCATTCCTTGGAGCCCACCCTGAACACTGAGTGAGTAACAGTGTCCGTTAATCTCAGACTAGAGTGCAATGGTTTAAATCCCATGTACTATGATACCTGCTTGCAGGAACATTGAACTTTTGATCATTTCTTTTTCTGCTCAAAGTGAAAGATACCAGCATTACCATTGCAAGCACACTGGATCAATCAGATACACAGTAGAGCCTCAACTACAGGGACATAAGATTTACATCAACTTCCAACTCCATGCAAAAGCACTCTCATCAACAATTCTGGGTGGCATGGTGGTAGTAGAGTTGCTGCCTTACAGTGCCAGTAACATGGGTTCAATCCTGACTAAGAGTGCTGGCTGTGTGGAGTTTGTACGCTCTCCCTGTGACCTTGTGGGTCTTCTCCAGTTTCCTCCTACACACCAAAGGCATACAGGTTTGTAGGCTAATTGGCCGGTACAACCTGTAAATGATCCCTGGTGTGTAGAATAGTGGTAGTGTATGAGTCGGCGCAGACTCAGTGGGCCCGTATCTCTGAAGTCTAAAGTGAAGTTGAGCAAAGGAAGCAGCATCACATGAACATTACCCACGTCAATCTATGCTTATAATCTCAGCAATTAGCGTGCTGTTTCTTTCTGGCTCACCAGTACTACATCCGATCATTTCCCACAGGGCATTGAAAGCCTGCAGACTTTATTTTGTGCAGATCTCGCAAAATTGGTATAATTTCCTCTCCAGAGTTTATTGCTCAAAATGTTTGCAATTTCCCACAGAGGAGTAAAAGTAAAATAATGCTACTAATGAGTGCATCATAGGCACTTCTCATTCCCCTGGGCAACATACATCATGGGATGAATCCCATTTTACTTTTAGTTGGGGGACTCTTGTGCAAATCTCAATGCAAGCACCCAGCAACAATTGAGATCCAAAAAGTAATACTCAAACTTTCATCATTTCTCCCGCTAAAGTTACCCCACTTTTTAAGAAAGGCAGGAGAGAGAAATCAGGGAATTATAGACCAGTTAGCCCGACATCGGTGGTGGGGAAGATGCTGGAGTCAATTATAAAATATGAGATAGCCAAACATTTGGATAGCAGTAACAGGATCGGTCCGAGTCACCATGGATTTACGAAGGGGAAATCATGCTTGACTAATCTTCTGGAATTTTCTGAAGATATAACTAGGAAAATGGACAAGGGAGAGCCAGTGGATGTAGTGTACCTGGACTTTCAGAAAGCATTTGATAAGGTCCCACATAGGAGATTAGTGGGCAAAATTAGGGCACATGGTATTGGGGGTCGAGTGCTGACATGGATAGAGAAGTGGTTGGCAGACAAGAAACAAAGAGTAGGGATTAACGGGTCCCTTTCAGAATGGCAGGCAGTGACTAGTGGGGTAACGCAAGGCTCGGTGCTGGGACCGCAGCTATTTACAATATACATCAATGATTTGGATGAAGGGATTCAAAGTAACATTAGCAAATTTGCAGATGACACAAAGCTGGGTGGCAGTGTGAACTGTGAGGAGGATGCTATGAGAAAGCAGGGTGACTTGGACAGGTTGGGGGAGTGGGCAGATGCATGGCAGATGAAGTTTAATGTGGATAAATGTGAGGTTATCCACTTTGGTAGCAAAAACAGGAAGGCAGATTACTACCTAAATGGCGTCAAGTTGGGAAAAGGGGGAGTACAACGGGATCTGGGGGTCCTTGTACATCAGTCTATGAAAGTAAGCACGCAGGTACAGCAGGCAGTGAAGAAAGCGAATGGCATGTTGGCCTTTATAACAAGAGGAATCGAATATAGGAGCAAAGAGGTCCTTCTGCAGTTGTACAGAGCCCTAGTGAGACCACACCTGGAGTATTGTGTGCAGTTTTGGTCCCCTAATTTGAGGGACATTCTTGCTATTGAGGGAGTGCAGTGTAGGTTTACAAGGTTAATTCCCGGGATGGCGGGACTGTCATATGCCGAGAGAATGAAGCAGCTGGGCTTGTACACTCTGGAGTTTAGAAGGATGAGAGGAGATCTCATTGAAACATGTAAGATTGTTAAGGGTTTGGACACGCTAGAGGCAGGAAACATGTTCCTGATGTTGGGGGAGTCCAGAACCAGGTGCCACAGTTTAAGAATAAAGAGTAAGTCATTTAGAAAGGAGACGAGGAAACACTTTTTTCTCACAGAGAGTGGTGAGTCTGTGGAATTCTCTGCCTCAGAGGGCGGTGGAGGCAGGTTCTCTGGATGCTTTCAAGAGAGAGCTAGATAGGGCTCTAAAAAATAGCAGAGTCAGAGAATATGGGGAGAAGGCAGGAATGGGGTATTGATTGGGGATGATCAGCCATGATCACATTGAATGGCGGTGCTGGTTCAAAGGGCCGAATGGCCTACTTCTGCTCCTCTCGTCTCCCTTCAGTTACCGAAGCTCTAAGCTTTGCACCAGCCTCTGGAAGTCTCCCTGACTTTGCCTCTTACAAACGCACATCCTAGTCTATGCTTTTGTAATCATGTATCGTCTTTCCACTGACTGGTTAGCACGGAACAAAAGGTTTTCACTGTACCTCGGTACAAGTGACAATAAATTAACCTAAATTAAATGAAGTTCCTTATGAATTAAGTTCCTCCTAAATTTTGTTTGAGGGTAATTTGTGAAGGAGCCTCGGATATTTTATCCCATTGAAGCATCTTTTATAAATACATGTTGTTGTTAAATACAAGTGAGAAAAGTGATATACATTGGGTATGAATCATCTAGTTCGAAACTAGTTGGAGAATCTAGGACCAGAGGCCATAGCCACAGAATAAAAGGACTTCTTTTGTCAGAGGGTGGTGAATCTGGAATTCATTGCCACAGACAGCTGTGAATGTCAAGGCCATGGATAATTAAGGCAGAGGCTGACAAATTCTTGATTAGTACAGGTGTCGGGGGTTATGGGAAGAAGGCAGGAGAATGGCGTTGCAAGGGAAAGATAGATCAGCCATGATTGAATGGCGGAGTGGACGATGGGCTGAATGGCCTAATTCTGCTCTTAAAACATAACAATGAAATATTCAATAGATCTAGCCAATGTTAATACAAGAACGTTTTAAAATAGTACATTTCAATGACAGAATGCCTAAATAAACAATAATATTGAGGTCAAAAATTGCTATTCTGTCAACTTTAAGCATTTCACTTCATAGATTAGATCTGAGATTTCAAATAAAGAAAAAGTATGGAAAGTAGTTAATTATTCAAAATGAAATTAAGACAGTGCCTGTGGACAGGGTCAGAGAGTGTGTGTGTTGAGCAAGTTTCTTGAGCAAAGATGAAACTACTGATAGAGTTCAATCATACCCAGACCAGCCAAAGCACAGAGCAGCTGTCAGATTTGTATCAGCACATTGCCAGCCATGGAACATTGCCCATTCAACTCAACCAGTGTAAATTCTGTTCCAATCCAGCAGGCCAGCAAATTAATTCGAATAAAATGAATGAAATTTGTTCAACCTGGAGGAGTTTCATCCACTCGAGAAAACTTGGAAAAATATGTATGGCATATAAACTACTCAGTACAATGACCTCAAATATATTGATCACATTGCCACGGAAGCGGTTGCAAACATGAAGACTGTTGTCCAGCAGTAAGAGGAAAGCGAGGAAACTGCAGACGGGCAAGTGGAAGCTCATCAATGGCACAGCTCACACAAAGTGTGAGCTGTGCCATTGAAGGGCGGCCTCACAGCACCAGAGACCCAGGTTCGATCCGGACATCAGGTGCTGTCATTGTGGAGCTTGCATGTTCACCCTTTATGAGCACGTGGGTTTCCTCTGGGTGCTCCAGTTTCCTCCCACATCCTAAAGATGTGCGGGTTAATTATAGGTTAATTGGCCTCTGTAGTTCGCCCCCAGTGTGTAGGGAGTGGATGGGAAAGCGGGACAACTTTGAACTGGTGTGAACAGGTCATGGGTGGTCGACATGGACAGGATGGGCCATAAGGCCAGTTTCTATGCTGTTTCTCTAATGAAACGGAGACTGATAATTTGCACTTCTCAGCTGCTGATGTAGCAACATTGACAGTCACCAGGTGATGAGCTCGTTTCCTCAAAAACACGTTGGTGTTGATTTTTAACCTCCCAGTCACTCAACAAACGTGACACCTTGTGTAAATAGCAGCAGGCATGGGAAATCTCGAGTAAGATTCTCACATAATCCTGGTGCCTATTCACTCACACATCATACTTTAACAACTTGGGAATTACAATATATATACACAACTAAGCAATCTAGTATTTACGCTCTGCAAGAATCACGTTCGCTTGCCCTAGCTCTCATAGCCTCACAACTTTCGGGCAGCAGGGTGGCGCAGTGGTAGAGTTGCTGCCTTACAGTGCCAGATACCCGAGTTCAATCATGTCTGCACAGAGTTTGTACATTCTCCCTGTGACCTGTGTGGGTTTTCTCCAAGAGCTTCAGTTTCCTCCCTCACTCCAAAGACATCGAGGTTTGTTGGCTAATTGGCTTGGTAAAATTGAAGATTGTCCCAAGTGTGTATAGGATGGTGTTAGTGTACGGGGATCGCTGGTCAGCATAGACTCGGTGGGCTGAAAGGCCCGTTTCCACGTCACATCTCTAAACTAAACCAATGTCAATGGTGCAGACCGTTGTCTCACAAGTTTGCGCAGATAGGATTCGTTTTGTCCTCATTCCCAACCCATGTTCCGAGAGAATTATGTAAAATTGGGGAAAGATACATCTCTACCAGATAACAGACATCTCTGAATCATTAGTCTTGCATGGTTAATCCAATCACCCTCGTAGATATCAATCAACTACAGAAATGGATCTCCCCCATGTTCAGTCTAATATCTGACTTTAGTGATAGAGAGCGGAAACAGGCCCTTCGGCCCACCAAGTCTGTGGCGACCAGCAATCACCCTGCACATTAATAATATCCAACACACTGGGGACACTTTAACCAAAGCAAATTAAGCTGCAAACCTGCACGTCTTTGGAGTTTAATTGACTTTATCTCAGTCCTGTACATCTCCATATCTTTAGTTCAGAGATACAGCTTGGAAACAGGTTCTTTGACCCACCGGTACATTAGTTTGATACTACACACATACCTACAAACCTGTACATCTTTGGAGCATGCGAAGAAACACATGGAAAAACCCCATGGGGCCACAGGGAGAATGTACTAACTCCGTACAGACAGCATCCGCAGTCAGGTCAAACCTGGGTGATTGCTGCGGACGGGAGTCTGCTCCATATGATTTGTAGAAACAAGGAACTGCAGGTTCTGGTATACAAAAAGAAAAGACACAAAGTGCTGGAGTAACTCAGCAGGTCAGGGAACATCCCTGGAGAACATGGATAGCTGATGTTTCGGGTCAGGATCCTTCTTCAGACTGCATGATTTGCTTCTGTAGAGCTTTCAGATCTTTGCCTCAGACGTCAACAATGTTAGCAGTCATCACCAGGGAAGGTGCCTTCGTACAATCATTTTGAAGGAAAGGGTTTGGTTCAAATGTAACAGAAAAAGGTGCTCCACTTGAAGCACGTTCAGTTTCAGCACCGTTATTGAAAGTAATGGTGATAGTTCATGAAAAGATATAAACTGAGTATATATGGAAAAAAGAACCTTGTTATTAAAATAGACAAGGTGCTGGCAAGAATTGGTGGAGTTCAGAAAAAAAATTAGTCAAAATAAAACTAGTTATTTAACGTCATGAAAGGTAGACACAAAGTGCTGGAGTAACTCAGCAGGTCAGGTAGCATCTCTGGAGGGGAAAAAAAGGATGATGATGTTTTGGGACCCTTCTTCAGACTTTGATATTACTTTGTTTACAAAAACAATAGCAAATGTTTTCAAATATTTTAGAGCTCCTGATCTAAGCTGTAATTTCTTTCCTTTGTAATCGATCTCAGGAATAGTTGAACATTTGGAGAGAGAAGAGGAAAAGAGAGTGTTGGAGGCAGTGGTATCATGGGGCCCCAACAGGACAAGTTTAAAAATAATTTGGATTAAATATTTGATGATCATGCAAGTTAATATTTGACATGGCCCTTACTCTAGAAATGCCAAAGATGTCTAATTGCTTTCAATTCAATTTGTCGAGGGGCCACAGTCCAGTTTTAGACTAAATGGAAACAATGTAATACAGAACAGGCAACACAACTACTGTATGTTACAACAGTGCAAGTTAACTTTGTCACTAGCTTGGGCACAAGCTTCTGTGACGAAGCAGAGTGAACTTTAAAAGAATTTGCAATCCTCATTGCCTTTATATTAGCAGGCTCATAATCCCCACATAAATCAGGAGTGGTTCACGACTGGACCAGGTGAGACCAACACCAGTAGAATGCTCCATCCAACAGCGCAAGAAATTGCAGAGTATTGTGGACTCAGGCAAACCAACCTCCCTTCCATTGACTCCATTTCTACCTCACACTGCCTCAGCAAGGCCAACAGCATAATTCGGGATGAATCTCACCCACTCTCTTCTCCCCTCTCCCATCAGGTAAGAGGTACAGAAGTTTGAAAACGCACACCCGTTTCAGCGACAGTTCCTTTCCAGCTGTTATCAGGCAACTGAACCGTCCGTTCACCAGAGAGCAGCCCTGACCTATCATCTATTTCAATGGGACCTTCAGACTATCTTTCAGCGGACCTCACTGGACTTGCACCAAGGGTTTATTCCCCTTATCCTGTATCTGTACATTGTGGACGGCTTGATTGTAATCACTTATAGCTTTGCTGTCTGGATAGCACGCAACCAAAACTTTTTCACTAATCCTCAGTATACGTGACAATAATAAACTAAATGAAAAAATAATTAAGACAAAAGTTTGGGTTCTACTGAGACTTTTACCCCATCTGCACAACAACTTAAGTGTGATCTTGTTAAAAATTGCACTGCTGATTGAAGGGAAAATTGAAACCAAACCTTTGCTATCATGGTGTCACTTCCAGGGTGATGGATTAACTGAGCAGAAATTATCTCAATGCCACCTTTGAACTGCCATTGAGAATTAAAAGTCTCACAGCTTCACCTCTTAGCAATAAAATCACTGGAACAAAACATCAACACATGATAACTGTCAATAAATTCCATGGTAAGGCAGGAAAACACCACTGAATTATAATTTTAAACAGTTCTATTTCTGCAAATACTCAAAACTCCCACAGTGTCACTTGGTAAAGATCATAGCAACCATACTGCACGCATGGTTTGGATCACTGCTGCAATTAATGAATGATTATTCTGATCCAATTCAACTGTGGCGCATTTTGATTCTGCAAATATCCACACAAACAGCTTGCAAATAAAAACCAATGCTATAAATTCATTCCAAATTTCATTTGAATATTTCAACAATGAAAGAAGGTGAAAGAGAATCTGGGTTTTTATTTAAATATCATACTACTTCTATTGTCTCTTAAAAGACAATATTTTAATTTAGTTTTTGACTAGTTATTTTCCTGCACTTCTCAGACATCATTCAGCAGAGCTTAATTTGCTAATTTTTTCATTTGTTGTTAAACTTTACATCTTAGAGATACAGCACAGAAACAGGCCCTTCGGCCCATCGAGTCCATGGCGACCAGCGATCACCCTGTACACTAACACTCTCCCACAATTTTACAACTTAACAAAGCCAATGAACCTACAAACCTATACGTCCTTGGAGTGTGGGGGGAAACCAGAGCACCTGGAGAAAACCCACGTGGTTACGGGGAGAACGTATATACTCTATACTGACAGCACCCGTAATCAGGATCAAACCCGGGTCTCTGGTGCTGTAAGGCAGCAACTCTACCACTGCGCCACAGTGCCATCCTATTTGTGACATTTCGGGTCAGGAATGGTTTCAAGCAGATGGAGAACTGTGGGAATTCTGTTCTCTGCTACATTTACATTGTGCCTATTGTCCGGTGTACAAACAGTTCACAGGAAGGGAACTTTGCCATGCCTCTGGGCATCACATGCATTGTCACTGCACAGACCTAGAGTCATCTCTGAAACACAACTGATCAACAGAGCATCAGCAGTAGCACAGTGACCCAACGACAGCAGTTGCATTTTCTACCACACCAAACTATTACATAACTCAAAATATACACATCAGAAAGAACAGCACTAAAATCAATTGCACTTTTCACTGTATTCTACTTTCTCGGAGCTGCATTTTGAACTAGATATTAAGTACTCTAGCTTTTATGCTCATCCCAAAGAAACAAAATGCCAAGCAGAATTTAGGATCACAAATGGGCAGCAGTGGTGTAGTGGCAGAGATCCAGTCGATGCTGACTATGGCTGCTGTCTGTGTGGAGTTTGCACGTTCTCCCTCTGGCCGTGTTGGTTTTCACCAGATGCTCCGATTTTCTCCCACATTTCAAAGACGTGCAGGTTTGTAGGTTAATTGGCTTCTGGAAACTGCCCATAGTGTGTAGGATGCAAAAGTAGGATAACATAGAACTAGTGTGAACAGGTTGATAGATGGTCGGTGTGGACTCGGTGGACCGAAGGGTAGGTTTCCACACTGCTCCTCTGAACAAAACTAAAATACGAAGATTGAAGTAGGGCAACAGTGACATTGATTTGAATTTACAGGTTTGTGAGCACTTCACACACCAATAACATTTTGGAATTAAAAAAAGATGTGCAACGAAGCAATGCCTTGGGGTGGGGATGGAATAAGCTGGGTGGCACTTCTCCAATAAACTGATCCACTCACAGCGCCGTGCAACAAAACTCAAAACCATACACTTTGAAATAATTGTTCCAGTAACAATTTCAGCCAACACCTGCATTTAAAAAAAAAAGAAAAACAGATAAAAAATGAGGATGATTTTCTGAGTGTTATTGCAGCTGCATAGCTGCCAGAAAGGAAATATGAACAAGCTGCTGTCAAGATATTTTACTTAACCTGTGCTTCTGGCCACTGATATCAGTAAGAAATATTCAGGTTCTGCCTGACACCTAGTGCTTGCCGCTGAGTTCTGGGCTGTTCCTGCTGGCAATAACTACGCTTAGACTAACTGCTGAATGCAAAGCATTGCAAAACATATGCCCTAATTGAATATGCATTGCCATGGTTTAAAATCCATTTTATAAAATCAAAAGAATAAATACGGATATGCTTCTCTGTTATACGAGCTCCCCCAGCAGACCATTCAACAAGGATGTCCATGGCAAGCAGCTCAATAATACTAAACCTTGAATAAAGTCGCACATTATTTTCATTTGGCAGCATTGCTCAATTTTGCAATAAGTAATTTTAAGATCCATCCAACGTTGTAACCACTTATTCAATCCTTCCCTCCACTCTCCCCGCCCCCTGCCATATAACAACTTATTCCTAATTTAGTATTGGAATAAAAAAAGAAACTACTGAGGTTGTGAACATGGTGTCAGTTTTCTCATCAAAATTATACTGACGAAACAACCTGTTAAATCCAAATGGTTACAATGAGCACCAAACCATTCAGTATTTCTGAACCAATATTGGTTCCAAAATAAAGGTGAATAGGCTGAATGGAGGCTACATTTTAGATTTGCGTAATGATCAGTGTGAAGCAGCGAGTAGATTTGCATTAATGGTAGATTTCAACTACTTCAGGCAATGCCCATACCCCATAGTCATGAAAATCATGTTTCCGTTGATCATCGTAAATTTAAGATTCAATAACAGACCATTGCAAAGCAACAATAAAAGAACATTGATTACATATGTATGTAACTGTCGTGGAACTTAGTTAGACTAGCCACTCATTCCCATTAAAAGGCACAAAGTGCTGGAGTAACCCAGCAGGTCAGGCAACATCTCTGGAGAAGATGGGGAATTTTTGGGATAGACAATAGGTGCAGGAGTAGGCCATTCGGCCCTTCAAGCCAGCACCGCCATTCAATGTAATCATGGCTGATCATCCACAATCAGTACCCCGTTCCTGCCTTCTCCCCATATCCCCTGACTCCGCTATCTTTAAGAGCCTTATCTAGCTCTCTCTTGGAAGTATTCAGAGAACCGGCCTCCACCGCCGGCAAAGAATTCCACAGACTCACAACTCTCTATGTGAAAAATTGTTTCCGCACCTGTTCTAAATGGCTTACTCCTTATTCTTAAACTGTGACCCCTGGTTCCGACTCCCCCAACATCGGGAACATGTTTCCTGCCTCTAGCGTGTCCAAACCCTTAATAATCTTATATGTTTCAATACGATCCTCTCTCATCTAAATTGCAGAGTGTACAAGCCCAGCCGCTCCAGTCTCTCAGCATATGACAGTTCTGCCATCCCGGGAATTAACCTTGTGAACCTACGCTGCACTCCCGCAAGAATGTCCTTCCTCAAATTTGAAGACCAAAACTGCACACAATACTCCAGGTGTGGTCTCACTAGGGCCCTGCACAACTGCAGAAGAACCTCTGCTCCTATACTCAACTCCTCTTGTTATGAAGGCCAACATGCCATTCGCTTTCTTCACTGCCTGCTGTACCTGCATGCTTACTTTCATTGACTGATGAACAAGGACCCCCAGATCCCGTTGTACTTCCCCTTTTCCCAACCTGACACCATTTAGATAATAATCTGCCTTCCTGTTTTTGCTACCAAAGTGGATAACCTCACATTTATGTCACTTCTTCAGGACGGGGGGTCCTGAAGAAGGATGGATGGTCTGTTCTTCAGTCCGAAGAAGGTTCCTGACCTGAAACGTCACCTATCCACCTCCTCCAGAGTTGTTGCCTGGCCCGCTGAGTTGCTCCAGCACTTTGTATCTTTTATTTGTAAACATCTGCAGTTCCTTGTACGTAGCTCAATCCCAATGATTCAAGCACGGAATCAACTTATTTAAATATTTCTCATGCTTTTCCTTTAACTTACCCATGCCTTGGTTAATCATTTGCAACATGGTATGCACTATAGAAGGCTGGTGGAAGTAGATTCACCAGAAAAAGAAACATTTGCAGGACGTTGGGGGAAAAAGCAAAGGGATGAGACTGGCTGAATAGCTCCTAAAAAGAACCAAGCACAGGTGTTTGGGATGAATATGCTCAAAGTACGTTCTGAAAGATATTAAGTTGTTCCTAATAGACTAAAAACTCTGCTGTTTAAAATACTATAATACTAATGTCAGACATGATATGCAAATTATGTGTGCGCACATACATTTCTGAAGCCACCTCCTTACATTTTTTCGACAAGTTGTTCGAGTAACATTTTTCAATTACCATTGGGTTCACACCATCTTTCAAAGTTACCAAAAACACATGTATCTTCATAAATCAAAGATTCCACCAATTCAGTATTATGAATGCCATCCTGATATTTGATAAGAATTAAACCTGTGCATTTACTGCAGTATCGCTATTTGGAGTCATTATATACCGATAGAAATTCTGCATCAGTCAATAATTCGGATTATCTCACACAAACCACATTGCGCATCTTCTAACAATAATTGGACCTACTTATTTATCCCAAAGATGAATGCTGCATATATATTGTTCCCGCCGTCTCAGCGAGTGATAATCTAGCCCATACAATCGATTCCTGCCACAGTCACCAACTCCAGCCTTCTGCCAAAAAATCATCCTTGCTTTCAATACTACCTTTCGGGCTTTAACCAAACTTCTCCCCGGTTTCTTACTCTAAATCCGTTAACCAACTCCTTCAACTGGTCCCATTGATGTTTAGACTGGTGTCCAATACGAGCATTGCCTCACCAAGGCTTTTTTCACGTGCAGGTCCATATAAGAACATTAACTGTTTAGTCTTGCTTTGATCCCATTATCTTCCTGTTCAGCTTCTTGAGGGGCAAAAGATTTATCCATCCTGACAATCAACCTCTCCGAGAACCAGAAGCACGTGGAAAAGTCACTAGTGCCCCTGATTCCCGACAGAAAGACGTTTCAAACTTCCCTCCCATAAATAGGTCAAGGCATTCCCTCCTCTTCAAGACATTTCATCCCTCAGTTTGATTCTAAGGCGCAGCCAATGCACTTGTTTACGAGCCAAAATGCGCTGTTTGTCGGTTTCAACTTGAGAGCTCATTGACAAACATTGTTCCACCTGACCCTGGAACTACCCGGAAGCAACAAGAAGGGGCGAAATCGAGAGCTCATCCGACCTTCCTTTCCCATGCACTCCGTGTAACAACTGACTGTTAAAGATGCGAGTCCAAACAGGCGTCACTTTCAAACGCTAAACTGAATCGAACTACTCGCACAAGTCAACCAAACATAACAGTCCAAAGTTACCCCGCGTTTATCCAACTTACATAACGTTTCAATCCGAGCTAAATGTTAAAATAACGGCAGAATTTTCACTGTCAAAAAGATAATCCTTCCACTTCCCAAGTAATGGAATATATTTTTTAAAGTAAAGGACTGTACATAAAACGGCGGGCAAAAGGTTTACAGCAGCTACCCACAATGTGTGTAATCTGGCATGTTGTTGAATCCAGTGCCTTCTGAAATAAAACGGAACGACTTTCCACCGGCAGCCAATGCAAGTCAGCCTGGCCACGGAGAGGTCCCGTGTCACTGGATTCCTCCCCCTTCCCTTTCCTTCCCTCCTGTTCTTCACAGCGAGACGCAAGGCCCGAGTATAACGGTCCAGTCCAGGCTGCCGCCGGAGGATGTGTGGAAACCGCCCAGTGCTATTTCCAGAGAGGCGGAGCAGCGGCGAGGACAGGCCGCTTGCAGGGAGCTCCCACTCGGCTCGCCTCGCCGCTCTGCCTCGTCCCCACACACACACACACACACACACACAAAGGCTCAGGGAGAAGGGGAGGGCAGGGAGAGAGAGAGAGGGGGGGGGGGAGAGCTGAAGGAGAGAGGGAGCCGAGGGAAAGAGAGGGAGAAGGGGAGAGCTGAGAGAGGGTGAGTGGAAGCTGAAGGAGAGGGAAGAACTAAGGGAGGGGAAATAGGGAGAGGAGAGGAAGGGGGGGGAGGGAGAGTGGAGGGTTACAGACCTGTCGCTGGGAGGCTCCTGCTACGCTGCCGGGCTTCCCTCTGTCGCTATCTCCTGTTGTTGCTCCTTTGAAGGATGTTTTTTCCTTCTGTGTGTTGTGTGTGTGTGTGTGTGTGTGCGCGCCTCTCAAATAGTGGATCGCGTCAGGCAGTGAATTTGGCGGAAGCTGCAAGTCCCGATGTGGTGTGTGGGAGAGGATGACTGAACAGCTGTGAGGCGGGGAGAGAGAGAGAGAGAGAGAGAGAGAGTGGCCGCCAACCGGCCGGCCTCACTGCTTCAGTGAGCGAGTGCGCCCAGCGCCGCCCGCCTCAGCCTCCCCACACCAGCGCGCATGTCTCTCCCCCTCCACTTGGTGCGCACCAAGAGCCAGCTGAGCACTTGCACTCCAGCCTGCCCGAAATCCCCGTCCTGTCCTACGATTTTGTCATCGCTATTGATGTCCAGTGTGCCGTAAACATGGGCATCGATTATGCACTCCGGTTTTTTGGGGTTAAAATCCAACCATGAGACGCGTTTGCAAGGATTCTTAGCATTCTCTGCCGCTGCAAATGCTCGCATGGATTATGAGCCTGGGTGTATGTTTTTAACTGCTGAAGTACACCACGAAAAACATTTAAATCCTTCCCCCATTAAGCTGATGAAAATGATCCACGCTGATTGTGTTTTCTATGAATATATTAGCCGACAATATTGGAGCGCAGCAAGAATTCATAAATAATGTTTTGCTGCAAATATATCTGTGGACCGAAGATGTACTGCAATATGTTGTCGAATTGCTCTTCCAGAGAACTGGCCACAGTTCTTACTTAACAATGGTAAACCGTTACACGATTCCAGGTTCCAACATATCTGCGCAAGTCTTCAATCATTTATATCTATCATGGGAAACATACTTATTGTTTTGAATGTTCAAGGTTTAATTTTCACACTGCTTTAAATACTTTGACCATTTGCAAGGCATAGATAGATTTGAAAATTGCGTTAAAACTTCAACGAAGCAGTTCAAAAGAAGTAAATCATTCTATTAATTTGCTGGGGTCATTTCCAATAATTAATAATAATGTCATAGTCAGTAATTAATAATAATCATAGTCAGGCAAAACTTGAATGATCAGAATACACCGTTATAAGGAATCAGAAGTTCCATCAATTCCCATAAACATCCTTTAATTGATTTAGTGGTAATGCATCTCCAATTATAGATAATGACCATTATTTAGTGGATGAAATATTTGCAATTACATTGGGAGCAGGATAGGTATTTGCATTCTAATTTACTGTAATGCATTTGCTTTCACTTCCTTATGGATATTGCATGTACTGAAGCCATCCTACAAGCCACATTTCCTTAATATTGTTATTATTGGTGAAGAAACATTTGCTTTTTTTGTTTGAAAAGGAACACTAACAAATTGTCAGCAACTTATTGCTCTAACAATTTTTGCATATGTAATGGACATAGAACCGTGAAAGCAAACACATAATAGTAGGCAAGACTGAAATTTTGAGCCCGATGATACTTACCTATCTAAAAGTACAAATATTGTGTTTATTCTGTAAGGAATACGTGGAAGTATTCTTGATTTCTATGGATTGCTAATCAATTGCATTGTAACATCTGATCATGCAACAAATTGTATATCAATATGAGTTGAACAAAATAAGAATGCAATAAACTTGCAACAGCATCTAAGCTTATTCAAATGCTTTTAATTGGGTTTCTACTATGCAGGAGTGGAATGGAAGCAGGATTTAGGTTTAGGTTCTGGGTCAGCATTTTATATCAGCCATTGTTCGGCTGAGAATCAAAGCAAATTAAAAACAAGTAGTCTCTCTTTATTCTATTAGTCGATGCTCTGACAGACACTGAAACAGACTGGACTTTCTAATTTAAACATTGACTTGAAATATAAAACATATTGTGGAGAGGTTCCAATGATACTTCATGCTCTACATTTACGAACAGCAACAGAGTTATTGTATGTGTAACGGGGACAGCTTGGACCCAATAGCAGCACAGAATCAGGCAGGTATAGTTGGTACTGAACTTTATTCCGATACTGGAACACAGGAATGGGTACATCGTACTCACACAGAGGCTCGGGATTCAGCGAGGGTTCCGAAGAGGGGCAGGCAGGTTCGAATCCTTGTAGGCAGTCGGGAAATCGCTGGAGAGTCTTGCATGAATGCTGAGAACAATCTGGCACTGTGAGGAGAGTCTATATACCGGATTAATTGGTGATCAGAGGCAACTGAGTGCCACAGGTGAGGAGAGTTGGGCTGATGAGAGGGGAGTGGCAGGCAGGCAGGAGAGGACAGACTGTGACAGAACACCCCCCCCCCCTCAAGGGACGGCTCCTGACGTCCCAAAACAAAAGGGAAAAAAAAGAACAATGAAGAAAATAAACCCAATCCCACGCAGAGTTGGGTGGGAGGAGGGGGACCGGAGGAGGGCTAATATTCGTCCGAGACATCCATGTCCGCATCCTCCTCCCTAGCATCAGAGGAAAGCTCCGTCTCGTCGTCACTGGGCGCCTCAGACGGAAGATGGGACAGAGTCTCAGAGGCGGCGACCCCTCTAGGAGTGGCGGACTTGGACGGCAGGTCGGGATGACGCCGGTGAAACTCCCTGATGAGGGAGGCGTCCAGGATGTGTCGAGCAGGAACCCAGGACCTCTCCTCTGGACCGTAACCCTCCCAATCGACCAGGTATTGGAGACCCCTCCCGCAACGGCGGGAGCGCAGGAGGCGGTGCACCGTAAAGGCGGGGCCTCCGTCGATGAGACGAGGAGGTGGAGGAGGAGGGACTGCGGGGACCAGGGAGCTCTCCCGGACTGGCTTTACTCTGGACACATGGAACGTAGGATGGACCCGCATGGAACGAGGCAACTTGAGCCTCACAGCCACTGGGTTGATGACCTTCTGGATCTCAAAGGGACCGATGAACTTGGGTGCCAACTTCTTGGACTCCACCCTCAAGGGAAGGTCCCGGGTTGACAGCCACACCTTCTGGCCCGCGAGGTAGGTGGGGGCCTGGGTGCGGTGACGGTTGGCAGTCGTGGCGTAACGGGCCACGGAGCGGAGAAGAGCCGCCCTGGCTTGGGTCCACGTCCTGCGGCAGCGACGAATGGAGGCCTGGACGGACGGGCAGGAAACCTCTTTCTCCAGCACCAGGAACAGTGGAGGCTGGAACCCGTAGGCACACTGGAAAGGGGAGATCCCAGTGGCCGAGCTTGTCAGGGTGTTGCGGGCGTACTCCACCCACAACAACTGCTGGGACCAGGAGGAGGGATGCTTGGACACCATACACCGCAGCGCCGTCTCCATCTGCTGATTCTTCCTTTCAGTTTGGCCATTGGACTGGGGATGAAATCCAGACGTCAGACTCACGGTGGCCACCACAAGCGTGCAGAACTCCCTCCAGAACACAGAGGCAAACTGGGGTCCTCGGTCGGAGACCACATCGACGGGGAGACCATGGAGCCTGAAGACGTGGAGTAACATGAGCTCAGCAGTCACCTTGGCTGACGGAAGCTTGGGCAGGGGCACGAAGTGCGCCATATTGCTAAATCTATTGACCACGGTCAGGATGGTGGTGTGACCCCTGGATGGGGGCAGGCCGGTAACGAAGTCCAGGAAGATGTGGGACCATGGTCGATGGGGTACAGGCAGTGGAAGCAGATGACCCGCAGGAGCTTGGTGTGAGAACTTGTGCTGGTTGCAAACGGGACAGGCGTTGACAAACTCCCGAGTGTCCTCCTCCAGCGATGCCCACCAGAACCTCCGTAGCACCATCTCCTTGGTCGCGCTGAATGCCGGGATGACAGGCGAGTCGAGAGCTGTGGGCCCACTGAAGGACGTCGGACCGCAGGGCTGAAACCACAAACAGGCGATCAGGAGGGCATGCGCTGTGTCCCGGCTGGTTCTCCAAGGCCGCCTTGACCCTTTCCTCCACCTCCCAGGTGAGGGAGGCAACCCTGTGCGAGGACGAGAGGATGGTCTTGGGGCCCCGAGGCAGACTCCTCCTTCGCCAAGAACTGTCGAGAGGGCATCGGGCTTCACGTTGCGGGACCCAGGTAGGTAGGAGAGGGAGTCAAGGCGCCCCTAGGAGGAGCGGAACCAGGCAGGAGGTCTATGGCGCAGTCATAGGGCCGATGAGAAGGAAGGGAGGTGGCCCTAGACTTGCTAAAACCCTCCCCAAAGTCATGGTACTCGGCTGGGACCCCCGTCAGATCCGGAGCAGCACTGGAGCAGGTGGCCGGTTGAGGAGCCGAGGCTTGCTTCAGGCACACTTGGTGGCAGGAAGGGCTCCAACCCAAGATGACCCCCGTCCTCCAGTCGATGTTGGGGTTGTGTCGCCGAAGCCAGGGGTAACCCAGGATGAGGGGAAAACGGGGAGACTGCAGGATGTGGAACTGGATGGTCTCATAGTGATAACCAGACAGGAGCATGTGCACTGGGACCGTCCGGTGAGAAACAGTCCCCAGGCGAGGGCCGTCGAGGGCGTCGGCGGGAACAGGTTCAGGCAGGGGAACACAACTGATGCCTAGCTGGCGGGCTAGTTCCTTGTCCATAAGATTAAGGTCACAACCAGAGTCTATGAAGGTGGCGAGGGTGTGAGGACCATCAGACAACAGCAGACGGGCATGACAAAGAGGGCGTCGGGCAGAGGAAAGTTCAGAGGTTCGACGGTCCCGTTCCTCGGGGGTGAGACTGGTGCAACCCACCTGCATGGGTTCGGGTTGCCTCGACGGTTGCCCCGACGAGGGTAGTCCAGTCTCCGGAGGAAAACGAGCTGGGGTGGAAAACTGGCGGTCCACCGGTCCCTGTCGCCTCTCCCGACGTCTCGCCAGGATGCGTCGGTCCAGACGGGTCGTTAGCTCGATAAGCCCATCCAGAGAGGAAGGAAGGTCGTGGGACACCAACTCATCCTTGATATAGTCATTCAAGCCCAGCAAGAAAGCGTCACACTGGGCCGGGGCGTTCCAATCACTCTCCCGGGCCCTGGTGCAAAAGTCGATGGCGAAGTCAGCGACGCTCTGGTTCCCCTGGCTCTACCCCAGCAGACCTCCCGCAGCGTCCGGACCCATCGAAACCTTACCGAACACCTTGTGAAGCTCCGCGGCGAAGGCCTGGAAAGAGGAGCAAGCCGGCGTGCGTCGCTCCCATTCAGTCGTTCCCCACAGCCGAGCTCTGCCAGTCAGGTGATTAATGGTAAACGCCACTCTCGCCGCTTCCTGGGCGAAGGTGTAGGGCTGTAGGGCGAAGAGAATGGAAGAGTTCGTGATGAATGGGTTGCAGCCCTCCGGGTCTCCAGCGTAACGCTACGGGGTTCCCACCCGGGGCTCAGGTGATGTTCCTGGCGGACCGGGAGCTGGTGCTGTCGGAGCCGGAGGCGAAGCATGGGGTGTAGCCTGGGCGAGGGTGGTCGTCAGCTGTTGGACCTGGTTGACTAGTGCAACCAATACTTGTTCTTTGTTCGACACAACCTGTCGAATCTCGGAGTTGGAGGCAGTGAGCATAGCTTCGTGCTGCAGGAGCGTGTGCTCAATCCTCCCGATGTGGTTTGCCGGAGACGTAGTGTGCGCCGAGTCCATTGTTGGCCAGATTGTACTGTTACGGGGATAGCTTGGACCCGATAGCAGCACAGAATCAGGCAGGTATAGTTGGTACTGAACTTTATTCCGATACTGCAACACAGGAATGGGTACATCGTACTCACACAGAGGCTCAGGATTCAGCGAGGGTTCCGAAGAGGGGCAGGCAGGTTCGAATCCTTGTAGGCAGTCGGGAAATCGCTGGAGAGTCTTCCATGTATGCTGAGCACTGTGGGAACGGTGAGGAGAGTCTATATACCGGATTAATTGGTGATCAGAGGCAACTGAGTGCCACAGGTGAGGAGAGTTGGGCTGATGAGAGGGGAGTGGCAGGCAGGCAGGAGAGGACAGACTGTGACAGTATGACCTCATTAAGATTTCAGGTTAAAGATGAACAGATAAGAATTCATTTTTAAAAGTGAACAACCATTTACCGGCAGTGGCTCTGCAAATTAAACATAAAGGACTCAAAAAACTGTTTTGAAATGAGTGTTGCACTTATCACTGACTAAATACTTTCCTGTGCTTTAAAAAAAATGTGTTTTTTTAATGTCTAAGCAGGCTGTAAACTTTTCATATTCATGATCTATTCTCCTCAACAGAATTCAGATTGATGAAATCAACCCAAAGACATATTGGCAAGAAGAAACAAATATCAGACTTCTTGCAGTGTAACACTTTAGAAAATATATGATTACCTTTTGGCAATGAAATCACAAACATCCTGGATTAGGTTTGCATGAAAATGTAACAATCTTATTTGTAGCCACAACCGCACAATTGGGGAAATTGACTCATTGTGTTGCATGAATTTCTGATTGTATCAACATTATCAATAAACCACTGAATTATATTTTCATGCAGCCTATAAAACAACTTCATAATACCATTGTCCGAATTATAATGGAAGGAATCATTTTAAGTCCCAGATGTTACAAAATAGCCAACCTCCAATTATGGTGTGAGGAAAATTCTTGTTGCATGTGCAGCTTACACCATTTTACCTGTACTTCCAAGTTCTTTAAGAGAACTATATCAAACCCTGCTTTGTTTTGGTTTCTTTCCGGTTTCCAGCCACTGCAATATTTTGTTTTTGTGAAAAAGTAACATGTGGATGACAGACAAGTGTTTCCTGCATTTTCAACCCTCAGAACTTGGATTGATAATATTTGGCAATATGACAATATATACAAGTGTTGTTACATATTTCATGAATGACATTATTTTTGGTCTTTATTCTAATTTTAAAGTCAAGTCCATGAAACCCAGTTTATGTAACCATGCTAAAAGGGTAGACTGAATAAATTACTTACTCTTGTATCAATGATGAAAACAATTTGGACAACTATTGCCAGAAGACCATAAGACACAGGGCATAATTAGGCCATTCAGCCCATCGAATCTATTCCGCCATTCAATCATAGCTGATCTATTTTTCCCTCTTTGCCTTTTGACAGAAGCACTGGAATCATCTATTAGAGTTTTGTCATTGAAATTTAAATGGATACATTAAAAGGAAATTGCAACAGCATGTGAACACTCCACAAGTATCACGATCACGAGAGCAATCACCCTCCATAAACTTGATGTCATTCAAAAGTCTGCTGATTATCTTTGAACTTACACATCCCTGTTCACCCATCATCCTTCGACCTACATTGGCTCCCACTCTGTTAATGACTCGAATGATAAAATTTTCGTCCATATGTTCTATCTTTGCCGTCATCCTTTATTATCTCTTCAGATTCTGAAAGCTTAAAAGCCTCAGGGATTTCTGCATTCCTCCAACTAGCTTCTCATGCCTTTCCGATTTATCGCGCATCTATCTAGAGTCTAGGTTCTGGAATTTACCCTATAAATCTTTCCAATTCTCTCGCCTCATTCTGTTTTATAACTCATGGTAAGTTTCTGGACTCAGTGGGCTGAAAGGACTTTTTCCGTACTATATCTCTAAAGTCTAAAGGCTAAAGCTAGAAACGCTGACTTTGAGCAACCAGAAAACCGTCCTGTGCCTGGTTATCTGGGTGTATTTGGTCGGTCACGGATTCGTGCATGTGACCGGGTGTCAGGGGTATTGCTGTATTAATAGAAGTTGGATAACTGCCTTCAGAACATCTGTCCTTGTCAGTCTTATAACATTCATCTAAGACGAATAATTATGTCCCAGGCTAGGGTTAATGCAATCTACACACCGTGCCCGCTCTCAAAGAGGACAGCGTTCATTAAATATTAACCTCAGGGAAAAATCTTCATCACTTTCTGTCTTTTTTATTACAAGATTAAATGCTGTATTTAATTAAAATGTACCTAAACACAGCTCATGCAGACAGTCCACATATTTACTTGCACTTGTGACATCTTGTGCAATCACAGTTTAAAAAAAATTAACAACAATGAGAATAGGCAGTTATGCATTGTATGTGGGGGTTGCTCAATGTTCATCTTAGCTCTGAAACAAATGACAGAATGAACTTCCTCCTCTTTTCTCAGGACTCCAAGCATATTTTAGAATGGCTATTGCCTGATTGCTTTGCGATTTAAGAGATTCCTCCACAGGGGCGTCACAGTGCCAGAGCAATAGAGTTGCTGCCTCACAGCGCCAGAGAGACTCGGGTCGATCCTGACTATGGGTACTGTCTGTCCGGAGTTTGTATGACTGTGTGGGTTTTCCCCGAGTGTTCCGGTTTCCTCTCACACTCCAAAGACATACAGGTTTGTAGACAAATTGGCTTTGGTAAAGGTTGTAAATTGTCCCTCGTGTGTGGGATAGTGCTCGTATACGGTGATTGCTGGTCGGCACGGACTCAGTGGGCCAAAGGGCCTGTTTCCGCGCTGTATCTCAAAACTAAACTATACTAAGGATATTCTAAGGATATCTCATCCCTTCCAATTCTGACATAGTGTGGGAAGTTCAAAGTCAATGTTGTGGGAAGTCGGAAGTCAATGTTGTGACCAGACCAGGTCTCTCCTTCAAAAGAACAAGTAGAAAGTCAGCATTTTACAAACTTCTGGTGGTTGTTAATTTGGGTTCTGGGCAAGCAACCTTGCTGTTCCTCATTTTGTCTGGAGAGTTGGAATGGTAGATTACAATGAGGCAGGACAACAGAGTCGTCACATTTCTAGCACCATCTTGCATCCTTCAAGTTTCAATGTTCTTAACAATATTGAGTCTTAACTTGGCCAGAAAGGCCCGTTGTCCTGGCAGCAGTGCTGGGTTGGAGTTGCAGGCGATGTCGTGAATGTTCTCCACTGTTGCTCCACCGCTCTATGCCGCTGCAGGCCACGACTGATCCACACGCTCAGTCTCTTGGAGCAGCATGCAAACCAGGCTGCTGCACAACCCTATCCACCAAAAAATTGAGCCAGACACACTAGCCCACAAACATGCCATACCTCACCTCACATGGCCACTGTTCCGATTCCATGCACCGGGACATCTCGTTGGAACACACAGAGCATCTCCGAGTGCGTGGGAGATGTGCCCCCAGCCCGCTTGCTAGCACCGTTCTTCTCCATCCACCACCACTGCCATCTTGAAGGTTGTCCTCATTAATTAACATTGTCACCTCCTCAAAAATTAACATTCTAGTTTGTAAGACATGACTTCCCCCTGTACAAAGCCATGCTGATTATCCCTATTAAGTTCATGCTTTCCCAGATGCAAATATGTCTTATCCCTCAGAATCTTCTTCAATCATTTCCTGGGCTAAATCCTGTCATGCCCTGGGATCTTATGTTCTTCAAAAGACCCAACATCTCTTCATTCTAACATCAACATGCCCAAGAATATCAGCATATTCTTAATATCTCCGATGGGTTAATACCAATGTAAAGTACTAATTTAGCATCTTCATCTAGCTCTTGCATAAATTCCCTCCTTTTGTCCTTGAGTGGGTCTGAACCTCTCCCAAGGTACCCCTTTATTATTAGTGTATGTGTCAAATGCCTTGGGATTTTCTTTAATCTTACTCACCAAGGTCATTTCATGTTTTTTTTTTTTAGCCATCCTGACTCTCTCTCTATCATTTCTTTCTTGCTTTCTTTATATTCCTCAAGGTCCCTGTACGATTTCAGCTTTGAAAATCCTACACATGCTTCCTTTCTCCCTTTGACTAAGTTTACAGTGTCTCTCATCGTCCAAGAGTCTCGAAGATTGCTCACCTTTTCTTTCTTCGTCACAGGAAAATGTTGGTGCTAAATTCTGACCAGCTGGCCTTTAAATGACCCGTGCATGTCAGATGTAGACTTCCCCAATAACAGCCGCTCCCAATTTACTTTCCCCAGCTCTGGCTAATAATGTGGTGATTTAACGTTCACCCAGTTCGCACTGTCCTCCAAGATCCTGTCTTATCCTTATCCATAACTATTCATATCCGCATCCTTATCCATGAATATTACCTGCATTCTCCACAGAGTGGAATGTATTTACTCAGCAGCAAGAATAAATTATATCAAGATAAACTAATTAAATTAATTGCTTCTTGATGGCCACTCGAGTTTCGATACATTGAGTATTTGGTTTTCGACATTGTCGATTTTATTTTTGCACCGCGCGGTGTTGGGAACACCGTCGCACGGCCCGGGAATTGTTCTTTCTCACGAGTGCGCGGTCTATGGCGGCAGATTCTTCCCGTTTCGCCGCCAATGACCGCAGATTCGTGAGACAGACCTTTTAGAGAAAGGCAAAATAGTAGCTCAGTCGCTGAGAGAGAATCCCAAGATTTGAGCTTATGTTTCAGAAACTTTAAATTCCCATCCAGTGGGGAATATATGTTCAGTTATTTAAATCATTTGAGAATAAAAGCTTTGTATTGTCCCAGTAATGGAGGCCATGCAAGAACTCAATTGTTGTAAAATAATTATCTACTTCACTGGTAGGACTGTCAGCATAATATTTCAGAAATAAGGGATAGCTTTCTTAAAGCTCCCTCTATTCCTCATGCTGGTGTTGTTGGTGGCAATAATTTTATTTGCATTCATTATATATTTTATCTCCGGGCTGTTTCAGTGGCATCTGCAATAACAGAACGTTTGGCAATCCTTGGATAGAGAGCAGAGCTTTCTCTACTCACTCCCATCAAACGTTCCCAAGATAGTTACAGTTTAAGCAGGCCATAAATATTTTTCTCAAAACCTGCAAAGTACTCCAAGTAATAGGAAACACAATTTTTTATATTTAACCCATTGGCTTGAATGTAAGGGTATAGTTTTAAAGCCCCAGCTAAGAGTTTATTAGTTTAAAAACATATTCACATAGTTTATTTGTGCAAAAATATTTTAAATCTTCGCAATAATTTTTTTTGAAATTCCCACCAAGATTTTAATTCACTATGTATAAAGCAATTGTAAAGTGTCTTTGAGTATTTGGATATGTGTTCGCTGCAGAATCTATTTTTTTAGTTCTTTGGTTCTTTTGGGTTGTTAACTGTTTAATTTGCTTTGAAGTTTTGAGTGTTTCTGACTGTTTTGGAAATGTCCGATGCTTGTTTGTGCTTTGCGGGGCTTGGGTTTCTTCACCATGAAGGACTTTTCTTGATTAACTCTGCGGGTCAGGCAGCATCTCTGGAGAAGTACTCCAGGGCCAGTCCTGATCTTTTTTTGCCTCCCTGCCTGAGGTCATTTGTGGTTGCCTCATTGTTTCCAGTCTTTTCTCGCCTCAAGTTGTTCATGCCCCCCTCCCCCCACCCCCTACTTCCAGTCTGAAGCAGGTTCCCGACAAGAAACGTCACCCATTCTTTTTCTTCAGAAATGCTGCCAAACCCATTGAGTTACTCCAGCACTTTGAGTCTATCTTTGATATAAACCAGCATCTGCAGTTCTTTATTCTGATTTTTTTTTATTGATCTTGGATGTTTGCTCCATAGTAAATGTGACAGTGCTCAACACCAAGCATAAGATCGTGGCCATTGCATTTGTTGGGGCTACATGATATCTGCTGCCTGAGAGTTACTCAGCTCAAAACTATGACTTGATCTCTATCAATCACCAATGCTCAATCAATACTGAGGATAGGAGAATAGGGCATCGGATCCTGATTTAGTATGAGACACCCAGTCTTTTGCTTAATTTTGAGACAACCTTTGTATTCTAAGTTAGACACAAAATGCTGGAGTAACTCATCAGGATAGGCTCTGGAGAGAAGGAATGGGTGATGTTTCGGGTTGAGTTCTAATTTGTTTGTCAACATTATTCAG
The DNA here is from genome assembly GCA_038087875.1 of Malacoraja senta. Classification (NCBI taxonomy): domain Eukaryota; kingdom Metazoa; phylum Chordata; class Chondrichthyes; order Rajiformes; family Rajidae; genus Malacoraja; species Malacoraja senta. The sequence continues at coordinate 47,080,522 of CM075978.1, forward strand.
AAAATTATATCTGTTACCCTTACCTGTTGTGACCTGTACAGACGCTCCCCAACTTATGTACGGGTTACGCCCCGTGCACTCTTGTGTCAGTCGGGTGTTCTGTGAATCAGAAAGGAGTGCTCCTATTTACTATTCAATGCGGAGACCACGTGGGACCTTCGAGGTGGAGACCACGGGGGAGCTCCAAGACAGAGATGACGTGGGAGCACCGAGGTGGAGAACATGGGGGAGCTCTGAGGGATAGACTATGTGGGAGCTCTGAGGTGGAGACCACGAGGGAGCTCAGAGGCAAGGATCACGGGGGAGCTCTGAGATGGAGACCAGGGGAACGTCAGTGGGCATAAATTATTACTTACAAAGGTGCAAGTTCACGTAAGTCGCCTATTACATATGGATCATCATCCTCTAGACTGGTCCAGCAAGACTCTCAGCAAAGAGTAGGCAGTAGGTTTTGGCCTTGTCATTAATATCTGCATGCTGCATAACAGCAAATCAAAAAGGATCCCCATCACCACAGATTCCCTCCTTCCTAGATTGTATAAGATATTTAATTCCTTGATCAATGGCCTTCCCAAACCACAATTGCAAATCATCTCAGCTTGGTCGACAGCACTTCACAATTCACTGTCTCTGCTTGGATGAGGGGAGCTGGTGCGTGAAGTTCTACTGCAAGGCACAGATTTGTCAATCCTCTAGTTTCCCTCTCCCCTAACTTTCAGTCTGAAGAAGGGTCTCGACCCAAAATGTCATTTATTCCTTTTTTCCAGAGATGCTGCCTGACCCGCTGAGTTACACCAGCATCTTCAGTGTAAACCAACATCAGCAGTCCCTTCCTATACTAGTTGACAATTTCCACTGATTTTAAAATGTCATTGTGACTTTCTTTAGAATCAGTCTGCACCTATCTCCCCATGAGTGGCAGGAGATTCTACTGGTTGAACTTTAGGCACCAGCAGGAAACTGGTGGGGAGAGGAGGATCTATGGGAGAGGATTGCAGGCTCATGCTGCAATCCCCAGGGCAGAGCTTTAATAATGTCTGAAATAAAAATAGATGGCAAAAACCTTGACATGCATGAAAAAGTAAGATGACTGCCAAAATGACTGCTGGTTCCTGAGAGGATGGGACTGGGAAATTAATAATGGTAAACAAAGAAATAGCAGAGAATTCAAATATTTTATTTATATCCACCTGGTAGAGGATACGTAAAGCATTCCCATAATGGTTGAAAAATCGAGGGGGAAAATAAGAGAGCAACTTAACATGTTCACCTAAATGAAGAGTAGACTGAAGTTGATTGAGTGATCTAGCCCCATTGGATGAGAATTTGCACATTCAAAGGTTATGAAGAAGGCAGGAGAGTGGGATGGAGAGAGAAAGATAGATCATGACTGAATGGCGGAGTAGACTTGATGGGCCGAATGGCCTAAATCTTCTCCTATGACATGAATATGAACATAAATTGATGGCCTGCCTGTGCCCTGTGGTACCCAGAGCAGTGACCTGGCATATCTGTGAGCTTCTAATGTCACATAGAAACATAGAAAATAGGTGCAGGAGTAGCCCATTCGGCCCTTCGAGCCAGCACCGCCATTCAATATGATCATGGCTGATCATCCAAAATCAGTATCCCGTTCTGGCTTCTGCCCAATTCCCTTGATTTCCTTAGCCCTAAGAGCTAAATCTAACTCCCTCTTGAAAACATCCAGTGAATTGGCATCCATTGCCTTCTATGGCAGAGAATTCCACAGATTCACAACTCTCTGGGTGAAAACGTTTTCCTCATCTCAGCCCTAAATGGCCTACCCCTTATTCTTAAACTGTGGCCCCTGGTTCTGGACTCCACCAACATTGGGAACATTTTTCCTGCATCTACCCTGTCCAATCCTCGAAGAATTTTATATGTTTCTATAAGATCCCCGCTGATCCTTATAAATTCCAGTGAATACAAGCCCTGTCGACCCATTCTTTCATCATACTTCCGTCCCGCCACCCCAGAAATTAACCTGCTGAACCTACGCTGCACTCCCTCAATAGCAATAAGGTCCTTCCTCAAATTTGGAGACCGAAATTGCACACAATACTTCAGGTGCAGTCTCACCAGGGCCCTGTACAACTGCAGTAGGACCTCCTTGCTCCTAAACTCAAATCCACTCGTAATGAATGCCAACATGCCATTGGCTTTCTTCACTGCCTGCTGTACCTACATTCATTGGATGCATTTGCCTGATCTACGTTGAGGACTGGGAAATTGACAGTTAGACATTCCATGATGGTTGGACCTTTTTTTAGAGCCCACCTTTCTCAGCTTGGAAATTTCATGGCCTACCATTTCCTTCTAAGAAAGATGGGCTTTACGCTCTACAGAGAGCCACATGTGAGACTGAAGTGTAACCACTATGTTCCTGGACTCTGCATCCAAGATTTTGGACACATCAGAAAACAAACACAGCATTTCACTGCGCATGCCCATCAGCTTTGTACACTGCCCCATCCAATTATGTTCACAACTCATGTGAACTCACCCTCTGGCGATGATGCAACTGCACTGCCTTTACTTTACAGCATGGAAACAGGCCCTTTGGCCCACCGAATCAGTGCTGACCAGCGATCACCCTGTACACTAACCTACACACACAAGGGACAATTTTACAATTTTACCAAAGCCAATTAACCTACAAACCTGTACATCTTTGGAGTGTGGGAGGAAACTGGAGCATTTGGAGAAAACCTACGCGGTCACAGGGAGTATGTACAAACTTCGTACAGACAGCACCCATAGTCAGGATCAAACACGGGTCTCAGGCACTATAGGCAACAGCTCTACCGTTGCGCCAACGTGCCACCTTTTCCTCTCGCCCTGGCTGTATGTCCATTTAGATCCAGTATGTCACTGCATGCAGATTCTACCTCACCCATAAGCCAGCCATTGCAATACGAGTGCTGTCAGCTTCTCTGAATGGGGGAGAAACCACTCTTTGTCCTTCTCTTACTACTCCTGCAACAACACCCAGCTAGGTCAGGGTTCTAAAAGGAGTGAAACTCAGGGAAAGCCTAACTTGAGGTTGAGTAAGACATGTAGGACACGCATGATTTGTAAATCAGCAGTGATTAGAGTCATAGAATCTCACAGCGTGGAAACAAGCCCTTCGGCCCAACTTATCCGCACCGACTGACACTAGCCCTATCTGCCTGCATTTGGCCCATATCCTTCTAAACTTGTCCTACCTGTCTAAATGTTTCTTAAACATTGCAATAATACCTGCCTCAACTACCTCCTCCGGCAGCTCGTTCCATACACGTACCACCCTAGTGTGAAAAAGTTGCCCCTCAGGTTCCTATAAAATCTTTCCCCCCTCACCTTAAACCTATGTCCTCTGGTTCTCGATTCCCCTAGTTAGAGCAAAACACAGTGAGTCTACTGGATCTATTCCTCTCAAGAGAAGAAAGAGAAATGGGATATGCGATGGATAATGGATTGGCTTTTCATCCTCTTCATCACCACCACAAGCCACATATCCTGTGTTCACAGTGCCATTGTTGGCCAGCACTCTGTTTTTGGAAGTTTAGCTTCAGAGATGAAGTATAAGTCAATGAAGTGAATAAGGATTAGTTTGGAAATTTTCAAATAAAATTGTATGAAATGTTTGATAAATCATTTCTATCAACAATATTTTTGTTGAATGAGTGTCATTATTTGCTGTTTCTTATTGTTGTGATATAAGAGGAATAGTTTTATGCATCATTTATCTTTTTCTTTTGTTTGTTTTGTTCTTTCATTGAGCATGAGCCATAAACAATAGTAGAATAGGAAATACAGCCCAGATTGATCTCCAATGCCTTGAGTTCTTACCATGTACAGTAATGTTTTATGATGCAACTTATCAAATGCCTTTCTAGAAATCTGAATAATATATGTTCTAGTTCTCCTTTAACTACCCTGTTCATTGTATTCTCAAAGATCTCCAATAAACTTACAAACATTCACTCAGTCCATCAAATACAACTCATCTCTGACTCTTTTCTTGAATTGGGACATTAAACTTGCAGTTTTACAATCTGCTGAATTTTCAAGATCTCATCCACTGTCTCCACAGCCACCGCTTTTATGACCATAAAATACTGGCCATCGGGTGCCAAATCACTCATTAGACTTCTGATTATGATAAGTTCCTCCCTTGATTTTCCAACTGTTATGGGAATGCTTTATGTTATTCTACCAGGAGGATAGAAATAAAAACATATTCAAATTCTCCCCTATTTCTTTATTTTCCATTATTAATTTCCCAGTCTCAACTGCTCTGGAACCAACATTATTTTTAGCAGATATTTTCATTTTCTATTCATGTAGAAGCTATTGCCATCTATTTTTTTTTTTGGCTGCCTTACTCTCAATCTCTATTCTCCCTGTATAATTTTTTTGTCATCTTTTGTTGGTTTTGAAAGCTCCACAATCTACTTCTCAACCAATAATCCGCAGATTGTATTCCATATATTTCAATTTGATATCATGTTGAATGTCCTTAGGTAACTAAGGGATGGATAATCTTCTTAGGTGTTAAATCTCAAAGGAACGTATCCTTCATGAAATTGAAGGATAACATAATTGATGGATTATGAAATATCTGGTTAAATATCACTATTGTTAATATTCCATTTTAACTTTTAATCTATTTTCTCAGTTTAGCCAACTGTCTTCATACCTCTATAAATGCCTTTATTCAAGTTTAAGAAATTAGGTTCAAATCAAAATGTTTCTCATAATGTTAAGTTTTATAATATTATGATCACTCTTTTCCAGAGTACGTTTTACCATGAGATCAATACATTCTTGTCTCATTGCATTTGATCTGGTCTGAAATTAACTATTCTCTACCTGGTGTTGTTGATTCCGGATCCAATACCCTCTCCGTAGTCTGGTTCAGTAAACCACTGAGTCGAACAGTGAAGTCCAAACCCTTCTTTATTTGTATACAGTACCGCGGGGCCGGCCTCGGATCCAGTCACTCGAGCCCTCAGCAGCCTCGCGTGAACAGAAGAGAAGGAAAGACAACCGACATGCCTTTACAAATTATTTATCCTTTTATACCCCTATACAGTGGCGGGAAAACTAATGGCGCGAAAGTACAGGGGGAGGCAACCCCTACAAACTATTCACTGCACCCATTCAGTACACAGAATACAAAGTAATACATATTAGGTGAGGTAACCCCTCTTTGACCAATTATAAATACCGGCAGAAAGATACCGAAAAAAAGTAGAAACATAAAGCTTCCCCAACCAGTCACAAACATGTATTAAGCGTCAGTGTACTGAAACATAACAAAAACCACTTTAGGAACCTAGACTTGGTGGCGACAGGTGGGTCACATGGGCAGAAGCTTCCCAGGGCTTCTTCAGAGGTCTTCAGAGGTCCTGACTTACTGCAGTCAACTAGGTCACATTGGGGTCTCCGGCACCTTGCAATGTATTGTCACCATCAGTGAAGCCCGGTTTCTCACAGATGCCTGCCATTTCCAAAGTACCCAAACCCCTGTGTATTAACATTGTCACAATGTATTGTTCCAAGAAACTGATTCAAATACAATCTGTGAACCTATCCTCTATCAATATGATTTGTCCAATCTGTAAATGCCTTGCTTATAAGCCCCATCACTCTTTGATCTATATTTGGTCCTCCAGCATTGCTACTGTTAACTGGATACTAATTGGAAAATGAACTATTACCTTTGCTGTATCTTACATCCAAGCAAATTGATTCTGAATCAAGATCATTTGCCACTATTGTATTCTCCATCGATTGTAAGAGAACCATTCCATCTCATTGTGTTTTCTGCCTATCCAGCACAGTGGTGGCACAGTGGCACAATGGCAGAGTTACTGCCTTACAGCCAGACACCCAGGTTAAATCCTGACTATGGATGCTGTCTGCATGAGTTTGTACATTCTTCCTGTGACTGCCTAGGTTTTCTCCAGCAGCTCTGGTTTCCTCCCACACTCCAAAGATTTGCAGGTTTGTAGGTTAATAGGTCTATAAATTGTACCTAGTGTGTAGGATAGAACTAGTGTAAGATAGTTTCCACACTATCTCTAAACTAGACTAAAATAAAGAACTAAACTAAACAAACCTTCTGAAAAAGCAAGTACCCCAAAATATTTAAGTTCCCAACCACAGTCACTTAGCAACCACATTTCTGTATTGACTATTAGACCATTTCAATTGAATTTTATTTGTGCCTCCAGTTCATATGTCATATTTTAAATGATGCATGCATCCAGTTAAAAATAAAGCCTCTTATTTTGTCTTTTAAACAATTTGTAGCAGCAATATTAAGTTTATATGCTTTCATTTCTTTACTATTGAGTTATTATCCACCAATTTCCTACCCTACACTGTTACATTAACTTGATAAATGCATCTAATCAGATCTCGCTCTCCCACCCTAATTTAGTTTCAAGTTCCATCTTCAGCACTGGACATTCAATTTACGAGTATACTGGTCCCAAGTGAAGGCCATTCCAACCAAACAATTCTCTGTCACCCCTTTACTGCTACCTGTGATCAAAATGATCCCCATCAGATACTATATCCAACAGTCATTACACATCCCCTGGCGAACAATGTATTTAATAACAAATTATGATTTTCACCTGGTTATTTATAAATATTAATTATATTATAATTTTAAGACATTAGCTTTAGTTATCCTTTCTGGGACTATCTAAATTGGAGTGAATCCTTTAAATTGCAGTAATCACCAGCCAATTACTTGCCTGCTTTCCTATGATGTTACACCTTGATTAATTTCATCTGTTTCTCAAGGTCTGAATTTAGGCAGTTTTCACTCATTAATTCAACTACATTTTTTTCTTTAAAATACAAACGCAACATCTTTGTCTAAGAAAAGAACACAAAGTGCTGGAGTAACTCAATGGGCCAGGCAGCCTCTCTGGAGAACATGGATAGGTGGCATTTCGGGTGGGGATCCTTCGTCAGTCTGAGTAATGGTCCCAACCTGAAACATCACCTATCCATGTTCTCCACAGATCCTGCCTGATCCACTGACTTACTCCAGCACTTTGCATCCTTTTGTGTAAATCAGCATCTGCGGTTCTTTGTTTCTCTATCTCTTTCTAAGAACTAAGAATGAAATGCAAATGTAAAAGCTCTTCCCAAGAACTAAGAGTAAACAGTTAAATTCCACACAAAAACCTCCAACACATAACCCAAGGATTAAAAGGTGAATGGGTGGGTAGGTCTTCCCACACAATTCACACAGCTTCTTAAAGAGACACTGCCTCGAAAGAGACTCATAGAGAAGCAGAATCATTCAGTTACATCCTTTTTCATCTTGTGCATAGAATTACTTCAACATTCTCTCAGTACAGATTTTACAAACAGGTTACAATGTTTGCATTTACTCACTTCATGCAAATACTTTTCCTCTCATGCAAATCAGAATTACATCAAGTTGCCATACCTTATGCAACTTTTAAAAACTCACACACTTCAAGGAAATTGTTCAAATCCTTCAGGCTTTGAGACACAAGAAAGACATTGATCATGCAATGACTTACATTTAAATATCCTCACATCAACCAAAACTGCAGCAGCTTCCAATTGCCATCAGCATTTAAAATTCGGAGACATCTTGGATCCATCCTTGGTTGCTGCCTGGATGACCTACATTTCCGAGCAAAGTGACCTGGTTTCCAACAATTAAAATACACATGCTCTATTTTCTGTTCCTTCCCAGCAGTTTCATCTCATCAACTGTGCAACTGCCACTAAGCTGCACCTGACCAACGCTGTAAAAGAAATTACAATAATAGTTGAAGTAATAATCACAATAATAATGAATTCAGGTTAAAATGTAATGGTATTACATAAACTGAATGATAGGAATGGATTAACTGTGGTGTTGCCTCACAGCAACAACCCTTGTTTGATCTCAGAGTCACAGGTCCTTCGGCCCAAACTGCCCACTCCAACAAACATGCCCCATCTAAACCTGCCTCACTTGGCCCATAACCTTCTAAACCTATCCTATCCATGTACTGTCCAAATGTCTCCGAAATGTTAAGATAGTATCTGCTCAACTACCTCCTCCGACAGCTCTTTCCATATTCCTCTGGTTCTCGATTCCATTAATCTGGGCAAAAGACTCCGTGCATTTACCCGATCTGTCATGATTTTGTAGACCCTTTAAGATTATCCCTCATCCTCCTGCACTCCAAGGTAAAAAAAGTCCTTGCCTGCTCAACCTCCCCCTTTCGCTCAGGCCTTTGAGTCCTGGCAACATCCTCGTAAATCTTCTTTGCACCCTTTCCAGCTTGACAACATCTTACCTGTAACATGGTGACCAAAACTGAAAACAATACTCTAAATATGGCCTCACGGATGTCTTAGATGCTGTGACATGACCGCCCAAACTCAGATCTTAACCTAGAGTAACACCTATGTGGCGTTTGCACACTCTCCTAGTGATGATATGAGTTTCCTCTGGGACGCCAGTTTCCTCACAGGTTAAAAGCTGTGACGTGTAGAAAGGAACTGCAGATGCTGATTTATACCAAAGATAGGCACAAAGTGTTGGAATAACTTAATAGGTCAGGCAGCATCTCTGGAGAAAAAGACTCAAAGGGTCTGAAAAAGGATCCAACCCGAAATGTGACCCATCTTTTTTCTCATGAAAAGCTGTGCTACCTGCCTTTAACAGGCTGTATATTCACCCTCTCTAGGTCTATGGCAGGAGAATCGGGAAGAGGTGATGGACTGATGGAGGGAGGATTGGTACAAGGACACAAGAGTGAAAATGGATGATGGAAATGGTCCAAAAGTCAACATTACACTCAATGAGTCAAATTGCTTCATTCCATATTGTTAAGAAAATACAAGAAGCTATTAAATGCTTACCCAAGTCCAATGTATTGCAACAGAGCACTCCATGCTTGCATTATTCATCTCACGAGGAAAGATAATGTGATATATTTTTGAGGAATTTCCAACACAGTGGTGCAGCGGTAGAGATGGTGCCTTACAGCATCAGGGACCCGGGTTTGATCCTGACCTTGGGTGCTATCTCTGTGGAGTTTGAACGTTCTCCCTATGACCACGTGGGCTTCTTCCAAGTGCTTCTTTTTCCTCCCACATCCCAAAGACGTGCAGTTTTGTAGGTTAATTGGCCTCCGTAAATTCTTACTTGAAGCAAAAGCACAACACGGTTTGTGAGCATAGTACTCAATAGAGAATATAATAGTCACACATAAAAAAGTTTGATAAATTAAAAAAAACAATATAGTGCAAAAATTAAACAAAGCCCAAAGTCCCCAGTGCATCCCAGGCAGTTCGTAGTTCTGAAAAAGACACTGAGTGCTTTGTGTATTTCAACGGGTTAGGCAGCAAACCTGGAGAACATGGACAGGTGATGTTTCGGGTAAGAAACTTTCTTCATTTGAAGAAGGGTCCGACCTGAAATGTTACCTATCATTATTCTCCAAAGATGCTGCCTGACCCGCTGAGTTACTCCAGCACTTGTGTATCTCTTTTTATAAATCAGCATTTAGAGTACCTTGTTTCCACAGGTTGTAGTTTGGAATTTAGTTGGAGTTCGTAGTGTTCAATAGCCGAGCTATTGGAAGAGTCAATATATTGGGTCACCATCTCTCCATCAGAACCCTCGACACGAAACACTGTTTCTTTTTCCATAGCTTCTGTTTGAACTGCTAAGTGTTTCGAGCACTCTCTGTTTTCATTTAGTTAAATTGTAATTTACTGCAGTACTTTTCAAACAAACCAGATTCCATTCCCTAAAGTTCCAGTTGTCTCCATTCCATCTGTTTCATTTGTTGTTCTGTGATAGCGCACTTTATTTAAATATTAACTAGGCAATACTGGTGTTTACATTTTCATTGCGTTAATTTTAAATCAGTGAAAACAGATGTTTTCTGAACTCAGTGGTCCTTAATGATTTACAGATTCCCATGTTCGGCATAGACACAGTGGGCCGAAGGGCCTCTTTCTGTGCTATACTATGCACATATGCTATGTTCTGTTCAGTAATCTTACATGCCAATCACATGTATGTTGTGCTGCCACAATGTACATTTCATTTCAGCAACTGCCAAGAATGAATGATAAAGAGAAATTAAGCATAATACAGAAATAAACACAAAATGCTGGAAATATTCAGCAACAACAACATCTGTGGAGAGAGAAACTGGCCTTTATCTTAATTGATGCACAGTGGTGCAGTGGTAGAGGTGCTGCCTTAGAGCGCCAGAGACCTGAGTTCGATCCTGACTCTGGGTGCTGTTTGTACACGTTTGTATGTTCTCCCCGTGACCATGTGGGTTTGGTGCGCTTGGTGCCCCGGTTTCCTCCCACATTCCAAAGACGTGCAGGTTTGTAGGTTAATTGGTTTCTGTAAATTATACATACTGTATAGGATAGAACTAGTGCACAGGTGATCACTAGTTTGCACGGATTTGGTGGGCCAAAGGGCCTGTTTCTCTGTTGTATCTCTAAAACTAAAATCTAAAAATAATTTGCTGTCTTTATAGTGAATTTGGATGGGTTGAAATCAGTATTTTTATTTTAATATATATTTTATTGGAAGCAATTGTGCAAACAAAATGACTTGACAGTTCTACAACTCTAGCACAGCTTCAATTTTAACATTTTACAAACAGAATATCAAGTTGAAAAGAGAAGAAAGAGAAGAGAAAGGAAAGAGAAAAATGAAAAGAAAAAGAAAAAAGAGGAGATATGTCCGTCGACCCACCCATGTGCCCGCTCACCCAGCCCTACAATCAATTTCGAATGTGTTCAACCATTGTATTGCTCAAGTTCAATAAAAGGTGACCATATTTTTTTTAATTGTTCCAGTTTGTCATTCAAGATAAACATAATTCTTTCTCGATGTAGTGTATCTGTCATTTCTGTAATCCACATCTTCACTGAGGGGACTGCTGTCTTTTTCCAGAATTTAAGTATAAGTTTTTTTGCTGATATTAGACTGTAATCGAGAAAGTGTCTTTGAGAGACCGTTAGGTTGCTACATGCCTCTGATATTCCCAGAGTTATCAATTTTGGGTCTGGTTCTAATGGAGTTTTCAGTGTTTTGGAGATGACGCTGAATACTTCCGTCCAAAAACTTTCTATTTTTGTACACAGTACAAAACTGTGGGTTAAGGTGGCTTCTTGAGATTGACATTTATCGCAAAGAGGGGAAACACTCGGGAAAATCTTGCTCTTTGGTCTTTGAGTAATATAGTGAAATCAGTATTTTGCTGAATATTACTAGTTTTGATCAAGGGTGTTTAATCTGAAATATTAATTCAGTTTCTCTTTTCCAAAGATGCTGCCTGATCTGCTGATGGTTCCCAGCATTTCCTGTTTATGTTGCAATATGTTGCTTCTGGATTACCTGTAAATCATCTCTTATCATCGTGCACAAGCTTTTCATAGTTCTTTTGTGTCATGAAATTTAGAGTGCACAAGAATTTAATCCTAAATGAAATATTAGGTCCCTAAATTAATCCCTGTTCCATCTCCATTAAATGATTCTGTGTGAAGGTATTCCTGCTCATACCGCATCATCTGCATAGATTTTCTGTAAGAATCAGAGCTGTGATTAGTGACAGATAGGACTGGAGAAAGTGGAAGTCAGGAAACCACGCATTTGTTTTCATCGGTGGGTCGGTGGTGGAGGGAGTTAGCAGCTTTATCTTGAAGTCCTGCCCTGGGCCCAACACATAGATGTAATCACAAAGAAGACATCTAGCACCTCTACTTTCTTAGAAGTTTAAAGAGATTTGGCATATCACCAAATACTCTAACCAACTTCGACAAATGCCCTTTAGAAAGTATCCTGACTGGTTGCATCATGGCCTGGCATGGCAATTCCAAAGCACAGGAATGCAAGAATTGCAGAGAGTGGTGGACTCAGCACAATCCATCATGGCACAACCCTCCATTTAAAGCATCTGCACAAGGCTCAAGAAGATGGCATCTATCATCAAGAATTCCTACCATTCGGGCCATGCCATCTTCTTGCTGTTACGGTTGAGTTGGAGCTGCAGAAACCTGAATTCTTGTACGAACAGGGTCAGGAACAGCTACTTTCCTGCAGCTATCAGAGGCTTGAACCAACACAACTAATCTTACCTTGGCAATCGAAGGCAGCAAATTACCTCTTGAACTACTATAGCCTTGTTTTTCTAATTGTGTATTTTTGCACTAATGTCTAGTTTTGTGCACCGTCTTTTTCTTTTCATTGTCATGTAGAATTTATGTGTAATTGATGATTTGCAAGTTGTCTGCGTCTAAGTGCCTGTGATGCTGCTGCAAGCAAGGCTTTCCATTGTAGGTGTACCTCACCGTACTTGTGCAGATGACAGTAAACCTGATTTGACTTGGCTTGAGTTACAGGCATAGGTGTGGAATGATCCTCTGTAGTTTTGCTCCCACTGTTCCTTTTGTGTAAGCTTGCAATCTCAACCATGTAGGATTTACTGCCTTCCATTGCCGAGGTAAGATTATAGTTGTGTAGGTTCAATCCTGTAGACTTCCACCAAGTGGCGCCTCGCCAACTGCCTGCTTCGTCCATTTCTTCTTTTGTTGTTTTTAGTCTGTTTTATTTATATGTTTTAATGTATCTTTAGTTTATGTATTATGTGGGGGGTTGAGGGAAACTTTTTTCATCGCTTCGCTCGACGGAGATGCGACTTTTTCAGTATCGTATCTCCGTCCGCACTCTGGCCTAACATCATGGAGCTGGCGGTCCCTTTATTAGGGTTTGACTTCGGGAGCACCAACTGCAGGAGCTTCGACCTCCCCGATCTCGGGAACTTAGATTGACCCATTGCGGGGGCTTCGATCGCCGACTTCAGGAGCTTTGATCGCCCCGACTGTGGATGTTTCGATCACCCAGACTGCGGGAGAAAAGGAGGAAAAAGGTTAAAGTTTTTTCGCCTTTTTATCACAGTGGGGAATGTGAGGTCACCGAAAAAAAAGACAGATGTGCTGCCTGCACTGGTGAGGACTCGGAGGGATTGCTGTGAGTGCAGTGATCTCGGTGTTCGCGGGGAACATCCTGGAGTCTGGTGCGAGTGCGGACGACTTTCTGACTGTTCGGGCGGACAGGGACTGCAGAGAGAGTGACAGCCATCGGTACAACTCTGGTCACATCACGGTGAAGGAGCATGAGGATTCTCACACGCCGCTGTGGTGGCTGTTTATGTTTAACTTTTATGTAGTTTTGTATTTTGTTGCTTCTTTGGTCTGACTATATGGTAAATCAAATTTCACTGTACCTCGGTACACGTGACAATAAAGGACCATTGAACCATTAAGGATTGTTAATTCAAGCAGGAAAGAAGGAAGCAAAAGTTGAGGAAGTTGCTTTGGATGCTATCATATATCTCAGTGGAAAATCAAGTTTCAGTTGCTTTGATGCAGGAATGGAAAGCATCTCTCGCGTTGGGACGGTGCCAGGATTGATCATCGGTGTCTGTTGAATCTGTTCATCTTCTGTGAGATTGTTTGTCTGGTGACGAGTTAGCCCCAGCATTGTCAAACATACAGCAAGTCCAGGAGCTGTATCAAGAAGGGCCATTTCTGGAAATTACTTGTGGCCTGCAGAGCCCCACTCAAAATTGACGTGCCTGCTCAGGAATACAGTGTCAGAAGTGTCAAGAATATGTATGCTTGTTTTTGACAGCTTTAATATTGCATAAATCAGAGAGGAGAAACAGGTGACGGGAAGAGAAAGAGGATTCACATTTTTATCACAGCTTTTTTTTCCCCCATCAGTGTCATCCTGAAGAAGTGAAACAATACTGAAAGTGCAGAATTTTAGTGCAAAGGACTAAAGGAATGCTTTTGTGTACATTTTAGCATATTAATACAAATGCTATTCAATAGAGTGGAAACATTAGAACATATTTTGGTTATATCATAAAATATTCACAATATAATTAAATATTGAACTTTAATTTATCCTTTGCAACACTCAACCCATGAACCAACTTTTACAGTTTTATATACCCAGGGAAAGTATAAGCACAATATTCCTTTGAACCTTGTGCATGTGACGCATCAAGCAAGTAAAACAGACTGTATAAGTAAATTTGAATGGGCTGCGAGATTCAAAAATAGATTTTTGAATTTGCAATGGGATTTGCTCACTGCATTCATGTAGAATATAATTTCATTTCAATAATGCATGCCAACTGTAAATTTACTGTGAACACATAACAACTGCTATTCCGTGTTTATATTACAATGAATGTACATGGGTCATCTATTTTGCGACAGAGATGGCTGGTGCTCCTATATTCTAATAAATGCACTGAACAAGCTGGTTCCTGTTCTTTAATTTCCAACGATACAAAAGAATACTGAAATTAAATATTCACATGACATTTTGCAAAGATCAGTGAGAATTTAGTTCCTTACTTTTTATTTTGTGCATGTCTTTTAATTAGGTGAGCGATACTTTAGCCATCTGTGAAACCCAACACCCCAGGTCTGGGGCATAGAAGGATGTTATATGTTTCTTTGCATGGAGGTGACCCAACACGGAGGGACCCAATCCTGGAATAGATATGAGGAAAAACAACTCTTTGACCTGGGCTTCTTGGCAAACTTGTTCGGAAAAGAAGATTGCTCCAGAAGATAATTGATGGAGTCCTCCTCTCCATAGGTAAAAAAATGGTTATGATCTCATTGAATGGCAGAGCAGAGACAAGAAGCTGAATAGACTCCAGAGATGCTGGAAAATTCTCTGTTTCTGTGGCTCTAATTTCTGTGTCTCAGATTTCTGCTCCAAATAGCAGCACTGTAGCTGATGTTCTTGCTGAAGAGATTTTGTCTCTCAAGGTAGCATGGCCTAGCTCGGTAATTTGAAAGCCCAGGAAGGAGGCAATGGAGAATGGTAGATATTACCTAGTCCATTACATGTACTGACCTCCTCACCATCAAAGGGATCTACAGGAGGAGCTGCCTGAAAAAGGCAGTCAACATCATCTAAGACCCACACCACCCTGGCTACACTCCCGCTTGACTACTACTATTTCAGAAGAAGATACAAGGGCATGAAAACCATAATCACCAGGTTCAAGAACACGTTTTTTTTCCTGCAATCATCAGGCTCTTGAACACTGCACAACACTAACCCCTGTTACCGCATGGGTTTTCACCAGGTGCTCCAGTTTCCTCCCGCATCCCAAAGACGTGCAGGTTTGTAGGATTATTGGCTTCTGGAAATTGTCCCTAGTATGTAGGATAGAACTCGTGTGCAGGTGATCATTGGTCAGTTTGGACTCGGTGGGCCAAAAGGCCTGTTTCCACACTGAATCTCTAAACTAAACCAAACTAAACTAAACGCACAGTCTCCCATTCTTCAAGGGACTTCATCGCTGAAATTCCGACCTCCATTTTCCGGCAGCAGCTTTTTTAAAACAGTTTTCTGAGAAGTTGAAAGTCAGCCCGTTTTCTTCCAATGCAGCAGCTAGTTTGTGCCACTTGGAGGATGTTTTTGTAACTGCACGCAACCCATTGTAATGACTAAAGTGATTCACAGCTGATCCCTTTTCCGATTTCTTTACTATAACCTGCCATGGATTTGACTCACCACAGGCAAGCCTCACACCACTGGCTTGTTTCCATATTTGAAATTATCTTGGCCTGTAGTTTCTGGCAAAGTCAGCTCTTGGAATTTGTAATAACAAGGAGCTGCAGATCCTGGTTTACCAAAGACATTTGCCAAATGAAGGGTGGCATGGTGGCACAATGGTAGAATTGCTGCCCTTCAGCACCAGAGACTTGGGTTCGATCCTGACTACAGGTGCTGTCGCTATGGAATTTGTACGTTCTCCCTGTGTGGGTTTTCTCCGGGTGCTCCGGTTTCCTCCCACAATCTAAAGACGTACAGATTTGTAGGTTAATTGGCCAGTAAAAATTGTAAATTGTCCCTAATTTATAGGATAGTGTTAATGTACCGGAATCGATGGTCGGTGCGGTCTCGGTGGGCTGAAGGGCCTGTTTACGCGCTGTATCTCTAAACTAAACTAACTAAACTGAACTAAATACACAAAATGCTGGAGTAACTCAGCAGGTCAGGAAGAATTTCTGGAGAATTCTCCAGTTGTTGCCTGACCCACTGACCTTATATTTCTCGAGAATTGTCCAGAGATGCTGCCTGACTCGTTGGGATACTCTGTCTTTCCTGGAATTTGTGCTGGTCTTCTGCTGTTGCCCCAGAGATTAAAGGATTTTGAACCATGAAGTTTTGAAGGGGAAAAGTTTTGGTCAACCTGCGATAGGAAAGACTCCATCAAGATGGAAAAAGTGCAGAAAAGATTTACTCAATAGACTGAGTTTCAGGGAGAGGTTGGGAAGGTTGGAACTTTACTCTCTGGAGCATATGAAGTCTGAGGAGTGATGCTATGGAGGTGTATGAAATCATGAATGGCTTGGATAAGGTGAATGCACAGTGTCCTTTTCCCAGTGTTGGGGAATCAAGATCCAGAAAACATAGGTGAGAGAGGAAAGATTTAATAGCAACCTGAAGGCAACTTTTTCACAGCGAGGCTAATGTGAATATGGAATGCGTTGCCATTCAAAGTGTTTGAGGAAGGTACAATAACATTTAAAAGACATTCAGGCAGGTACATGGATTAGAAAGTTTCAAGGGGAGTTGGATCAAATATATGCCAATATATTTCTTGGGTGGCATGAATGAATCAGGCCAAATGGCCTGTTTCCGTGTTGTATTACTCTATGACTCTACAACTGTAAACATGGGGGAGGGGTAAAGATCACTCCACAGTATTTAACAAGCAAACACCAGCTTTAGCACGTTACCTCTCCTCGTCACTGTTCCATCAGATCATTAAAACAATAGCAATAGAATTGATTTTGGATTTAAAATATAACATATTTATACTTTACTAAACTGTAAGCAAAATTAAAATCTCAGTATGCTTGTACATGTGATAATAAAGACCCATTGACCATTGAATTTGACAAAGGTGAAAAAAGGTACACGCAGAATAGATTGGCGATAAATAATTTGAATTTATTTACATGCTATTTTCATAAGGGTAGCAGGATTGGCGATGCAACCTAAGGTAGAACTATTCTCTTTTGTTCATCAGTGCAAAACATTGGCAAATCAGTTGGTATTGCTTGTCATATGCATATGAAAATGGAAACTACAACCATTTTGTTGCATCAAAGTTTTACTTAACCTTACCCCCTTCCCCTGGCTTCACAGACCCTAACTGGCAGAAATATTGTTTCTCTGTCCACATTATCAATGACTTTTAAAAACTTGATCTATCACCATAAAAAATTTAAATTCAAGTGTACGCAGTCTTTTTTCTGCAATATTTCCTGGTAAAATTAACATTTGGAGTTAAGAGATTAAGGAAATCCTATTTAGCAATTCCTCAAAGGCAAAGATATATTTTCGATGTGTAAGAAGGAACTGCAGATGCTGGTTTAAACCGAAGATAGACACAAAATGCTGGTGTAACTCAGCAGGACAGGCAGCATCTTTGGAAGGAATGGGTGACGGTTCGGGTCGAGACCCTTCTTCAGACCTTTTGATCTTTTGGATGATTGTTCTGCGACTCGGGGAAATCCCATTGTCAGGAAGATCTGGAACAGTAGGACCACTTGATGAAACTTCCTGACTTGCATGTCAGAAACACAACTGCATTAGTCTTTTCAGTTTCCTGCAGAGAGAGACATATGCAAAATGTTTATTAGCAACTTAAAACAAATTAGTTGGAATCTGCATGATCTAATCAGTAAACATATCTCTGAAGGATAACAAATGGTTGAGAGGTTGTATCATGACACACCATACACCACAGAAAGCAGAGAGCCACATCAACGACTTTGAGTCCTGAAAAGCGCTATATAAATAAAATCTATTATTATTATTATTAACTAATTAAGGCCAGAAATCCACATGGGTATAGAGGTGGGAAGAAGTAAACAGGAAGTATTTTGGAGAGAAAGAACAGAAATTGACAGTTCAAGGAAAGAAATAGATGTTGTGAAGACTTGAAATGAAGGAGGTAAGGATGTATTGATTCAAAAGAAAGAAATTCTAGGGAGAATATTGAAGTGAACAGGCTACAAGGCCAGAATAAGATAAACAGATTTTTTTTTTGGCTCCATAAAGCTTATTTTTCTGCAGTGGTAGGCTGAGGTATGTTCATTAGAGGAATATATTGATATCGACAATGAGAAGGATTTTAATCCAAATATTCTTGTGAATTAAGTCAAACTAAACTAAACTAAACAAATGGAAATAATGGGGAAGGTTTTTTCAGTTCAGGAAACAATGCAGAACAATTTTTGTTTTGATTAAGAGGGAGTTTATAGACAACAGGTTTCAGAACGCTGCTGCATTGTGTATTTGAGGAATTTAGAATTGGTGGAGCTATTTGTGTGGCAGGGTTGCGCAGCAGGTAGAGCTCCGACCTCACAGTTCCAATGACCCTGGTTTAATCCTGTCCGTGTGGAGCATGCACATCCTCTCTGGATTTCCTTTGGGTGCTCTGGTTTCCTCTTACTTCCCAAAGATATGGAGGTTGGGTAGGTTAATTGGCCACTGTCAATTATCCTTTATGTGAAGGCGAGAGATAGAATCTGAAGGAAAATGGAGACGTGACAGATTAGTGAAGGATTAGAATAAATGAGTGTTTGATGGACAACACAGACTCAATAGGCCAAAGGGCCTGTTTCTATGCAGTGTGACTCCATGTAACCAAGCCATAGCTAAGAAATTGGGATCATCAAATCAGATAACTGAAGATAGACACAAAATGCTGGAGTAACTCAGCGGGAGAGGGAGCATCTCTGGAGAGAAGGAATGGGTGATACTTCGGGTCGAGACCCTGTCTGAAGAAGAGACTCGACCCGAAGCATCATCCAGTCCTTCTCACCAGAGATGCTGCCTCTCCCGCTGAGTTACTCCAGCATTTTGTGTTTAAACCATCATCTGCAGTTCCTTCCTACACAAATCAGATAACTG
Organism: Malacoraja senta; assembly: GCA_038087875.1. Classification (NCBI taxonomy): domain Eukaryota; kingdom Metazoa; phylum Chordata; class Chondrichthyes; order Rajiformes; family Rajidae; genus Malacoraja; species Malacoraja senta. The sequence goes on from CM075978.1 coordinate 47,099,576, forward strand.
CAGAGGTTAGAAACATAGAAACATAGAAAATAGGTGCAGGAGGAGGTCATTCGGCCCTTCGAGCCAGCACCGCCATTCATTGTGATCTTGGCTGATCGTCCCAAATCAATAACCCGTGCCTGCCTTCTCCCCATATCCCTTGATTCCACTAGTCCCTAGAGCTCTATCTAACTCTCTCTTAAATCCATCCAGTGATTTGGCCTCCACTGCCCTCTGTGGCAGGGAATTCCTCAAATTCACAATTCTCTGGGTGAAATTTTTTTTCTCAGCTCAGTCTTAAATGGCCTCTCCTTTATTCTAAGACTGTGGCCCCTGGTTCTGGACTCGCCCAATATTGGGAACATTTTTCCTGCATCTAGCTTGTCCAGTCCTTTTATAATTTTACTAGACTAAGTGGTCCCAGCATCACATGGGAGGGCTGGTCCCCCAATGCAATATTCCACCTCTCCACCAATTCCAATATTGGTGGCCAGTGGGGGGCATTCTGGAGTGCTAGGATGGGTGTTGTGCGCTGAAGGAACTGGTTTCCAGAGGGCTAGTACGGACATTGTGGGCCGAATGGATTCTTGGGCTGGCGGCTCAGTCACTCAAGCCTGTTGTGCTGGCAGCTCACTCACGGCTGATGGGCTCGCAGATGACCCACAGCTATTCCTTGAAATTCCATTTCAAGCAGGGTGCAGGGACACTAAAGACAGTGAGTCGTGACCTCTCCCTCCCCCATCTTGCAGAGACTGAGCCACACCCACACTTCTGGGTTTTATGGTCCCTCCCCCTCCCACCAGAAGGGGCGTGGCCTTCATGGCATGATTGACAGGAGAGAGAATCTCAACATTTTTAAAACACTAATAACTCTTTTATTTTTCAGTGATGGGAAAAATCCTCGGCACCTGATGAGCGGAGGGGGACTGAGTAAGATGGCCAAAAATCACAGCCGTACGTGGTAGCATTTTTCTAAAATCAATATAAAGCACAAATAGGAAGTGGGCAAGGCAGCTAATTAGGGAAGGCAGCTCTAATTAGGCAAGGCAGCTCTAATTAGGCAAGGCAGCTCTAATTAGGCAAGGCAGCTCTAATTAGGCAAGGCAGCTCATATTAGGCAAGGTAGCTCATATTAGGCAAGGCAGCTTGCATTAGCACTTTCAAAACCAAAGGCAAGGCAGCTTGCTTTAGCACTTTCAAAACCAAAAGCAAGGCAGCTTGCTTTAGCACTTTCAAAACCAAAGGCAAGGCAGCTTGCTTTAGCTCTTTCAAAACCAAAGGCAAGGCAGCTTGCTTTAGCACTTTTAAAACCAAAGGCAAGGCAACTAGCTTTTGCACTTTCAAAACCAAAGGCAACGCAGCTTGCTTTAGCACTCTCAAAACCAAAGGCAACACAGCTTGTTTTAGCACTTCCAAACCAAAACACACTTTTGCATTTTCAAACTACATTTTTAAACCACATTAAGGGCACTGACAGGTCAGTAAAACCACTCAGTATAGTAGACATGTGTTCAGTGTTATTCACAGCTCAGACTGAGAATTGCACCCTCTCGCCCTCTTGCAGAGAACTGAGGCACCTCCACACTTCAGGGTTTTATAGTCCCTCCGGAAGATGCGTGGCCTTCAGGAGAGAGAATCTCAACATTTTTAAAACACTAATAACTCTTTTATTTTTCATCGATGGGAAAAATTCACTTGTCCTGCGCAGTGGAGGGGGACTCTGAGTAAGATGGCCAAAAATCACAGTCGTAAGTGGCAGCGTTTTTTCTAAAATCAATATACAGGACAACAGGAAGTGGTCAAGATCAGACTTTTAGTAATATAGATATGTTTCTCTAAGATTCCCCCTCATCCTTCTAAACTCCAGTGAATACAAGCCTAGTCTTTTCAATATTCTGGTTCAATAAGTACCAATTCCTGGTTAAATACTGCATCACTATGTTCACAACAAAGGTCCAACCTCAACAACTTGTCCCAGGAGACAATCGAATCAATTACAGGAGTGCAGTGTCCTTGGTATTTAGCTGAGGCAAGTTATGCCCTAATAAAAATAGAAAATGTCAGAAACACTTGGGACAAGCAGCATCTGTAAAGAAAGAAACAGACCCATTTTGGATCAATGACTCTTTATCAGAATTGGAAAAAGGAGGAAATTTGTGTGCTTTAAGTTACCAGGAAAGTGGAGAGGTGGCGCTATGCTATTCATATTGATAGCAAGATTGGTGATTGTACCCAAGGTAAACCTGGAGTATCTGTGAGAAGGTGGTGATCAAGATTGTACAAAGAGTGTGAAATAAAACTAAATGCTGCAGCCATGAGATGTGGTGCAGAGCTGTTGTGGGCATCTAATGAAAAAAAAGAATGCTAGAATCACCCAGCCTGAATGGGCTCTTCCTACACTGGACAATACAAGACTTCGGTGGGCGGCGCGACTCTTGTCAGCAGCGTCCTCTGCAGTCCGTCTGTCTTTTTATTATTTTTGTCTCGTTTTTATGTAGTTTTTAATTATTTTTTTTTTGTCGGGGTATGTGTGTGGGGGGGGTGTGGGGGTGGGGGTGGGGGGGGAAACTTTAAAATCTTTCCCCCTGCACGGGAGACCCAACCTTTTCTTTGTCGGGTCTCCGTTGTCGTTGGGGGCAACGTGGAGCGGCCTCCGGCAGGAACGACCTGGGGCTCCAGTTGCGGAGCTGCGGACTACTCACCGTCACGGGGCTGGCCGAGTCCGGAGCGGGTGGAGCTGTGGTGGAGACAATCGCTGCTGCTACCTGACCCCCGGAGATTCGGAGGCTACAACCGCGGGTCTGGCGGATGGCAACACCGGAAGCCCGCGGGTCCCCTGGGGGGAGACCGCTTTTCGGGGCTTCCGCAGCGGCGAACTCTCCCGCTCGAGTTGCGGGGTTGAAGAGCACCTGGAGCGGGGCTTTATCCCCCCGCGCGACTTGGAATGGCCGCCGGACTTTGCGAGCGCGCGCCGGGGCTCTAACACCAAGACCCGGTGCGTGACCTTGCTTTAACCGGAGTGGCTTTAATGGCCGCGGACAATCACCATCGCCCGCCGGGGGCTTTGACTTTGACTCTGACATCGGGGGGGGGGGGGGGAGTGCAGTGGAGAGATACGTTTTTTTGCCTTCCATCACAGCGCTGTGATGGATGTATGTGTAAATTGTGTTGTGTCTCGGGTCTTCTTCGTTTTGTTATGTATGGCTGCAGAAACGACATTTCGTTTAGACCTTAACGGGTCCAAATGACAAATTTGTCCAAAAAGACAAATAAATTGTATTGTATTGTATTCACATCAGCACTGATACAAACAGGAGAGGCTGATTACCTGTATTTGTTAATTTACCGATGAGACCTCAAGGTTGCAACATGTCCAAGCAGGAAATGAGTTGCTGTTTTCTAGAGCTTACATTGGGCTTTCTTGGAATAGCTTAGGAGGCCAAAAACAGAGAGGTCACATTGGGACCGGGTTGGAGAGTCAGATGTCTCAGGGAAATGTTGGGCATCTGACGTGGTCCAGTCTAACACTTTTTAGGATCTTGGTCACTTTTCATGATAGAGAAGGGCAGTAGGGCGGTAGAGCTGCTACCACATGGTGCCAGAGACCTGGGTTCAAACCTGACCCCGGGTTCTGTCTGTGCAGAGTTTACACATTCACTCTGTGACCGTGTGTGTTTTCTTTGGGTCCTCCGGTTTCATCCCACATCCCAAAGTCTGTGAGTTTTGTAGGTTAATTGGCCTCTGTACATTTCCCTAAGTGTGTTGGTGTAGATGAGAAAGTTGGATAACATAGAACTAATGTGAATGGGTGGTGGATGGTCGGCATGGACTAGATAGGCTGAAAGGTCTGTTTCCATGCTGTATCTCTAAACAGAAATGGAGACTGATAATTTGCCTCATTCAGCTGCTGATGTAGACATTGACAGTCACCAGGTGGAAACTCATTTCCTCAACAAACACATTGCTGTTAATTTTTAACCTTGCAGTCACACAACAAATGTGGCAACTTTTGTGTTAGCAAATGTGACGTTATAAAATGCCCCCTGTGTACAAGGAGTGGATGAGAAAGTGGGATTACCTCGAACTAGTGTGAATGGGTGATCGACGGTCAGCGTGGATATAGTGCACCAAAGGACCCGTTTCTATGCTGTATCTCTAAACTAAACTAAACTATGAAAGAGCAGAGGAATCAGATGATGTACATGCGATGGGGACTTGCAGACCATTGGAGCAGTGGAGAGCAGAGCCAAAATTGCTGAACACGTTGTCAGTGCATCATACAGTCATAGAGCTTTGTAGAATTTAAGGCAGAAAATATGCCAACTAGAGATTGACAATTAGAGAAGGGCAACGAATGCTGCCTTGTTGCTATCAGCAATGTCCCGTGGTGGTATTATGAATAAATCGTAAACGGCAAAAGCAACTTTTTCAGATTGAGATTTTGCATTTACTTAAGTACAGAATTGCCTCAGTGGTCTAAGCTCTGTCCTTTTAAGAATGCGAGGTAGAGTTAAAGAATCATGGATTCATAGATGTAACATTAGCCCCTGTCCAGCCTTCCAACACTCTCTCCGTGGCTAAAGGCGAGACGCAAATATCTCTGCCAGGGTCAGATATTTCTTCCCAATGTCTGAGGATACACTTAGTGAGACCCTGGGGATTCATCCACCTTAATATTCTTTAAGACTGACAGTATCTTTGTAATTTGTTTATGGTCCAACACATCACTATTTTCCTTCAATTTCTTTGCTTCCATGACCAACTCCTCAGTAAATACAGATCAGAAATAAATGCGGGATGATGAAATTATTCAGGGCCTTCAAGGAATATAAAGAATGCAGGAAGGAACTCAGGCAGATGATTAGAAGGGCCAAAAGAAGCCATGAAATGTCCTTGTCAAGTTGGATTATAGAGAATCTCCAAACATTTTATACATACAGTAAAAACAAAAGGATAATGAGAAAGACGATATAACTGCTCAAGGGAAAAGGATGAAATTTATGTTTGGAGTTATTTATTTTTCTATATTGCATTGCCAAATGTATATTTGTGTGGTTTGATTTTACTCATGTATGGCATGGATGTACTGGCCTGGATGGCATACAAAGGTAAGATTTACATTGTATCTTGGTACACCTGGTTTTAATAAACCATCACCAACACTGGAGCTGATAAGCAATGGGTGAATCCAGGTTAGGAGGAGTTGAAGTAACTGGGAGTTAGACATGAATTGTGTTGGAAATAGAAAAAAAAGTCTTTATCAATCATTGTTGAGTGAAGCAGAGGTAGAAAACATTTCTGATTGTTGTTATTCATAGCTAAAATTGTTCCTGGTGATAACTAATGCTGCAAAGTGGTGAATTGTTTCACTTTTATTAGAAAGAAAACAGATTCCCAGGGAAATAATGATAAGAATAATTGGTTTCAACAATCATCCTTTAACCTTTCAAGAGGCCTTTTCCAGGCATCCCCGTACAAGGAGTGCAAACCAAATTAACCTTGTTTGGATTGCCCATTGGCTGGCATCCAGGAAGGCTAGTGGTTAATGAGTTTATCTGGCTCTTGGCCTTGGTTTGTTTTTGGGAGTGGATTAGGGACTGGTGGGCCAGCTGGCTGCCTGTGTTGAGAGCCGGATCCCACTTGCTTGGATCTAGTGTATTAGAAAAGCCACCCGCTGAGTTTCTCCAGCTTTTTTGTGTACCTTCGATTTTCCAGCATCTGCAGTTCCTTCTTTAACACTATTAGAAAAGCCACGTTTAGTTTAGTTTAGTTTCAAGATACAGAGTGGAAACAGGCTCTTTGGGCCACCGAATCCACTCCGACCAGCAATCCCCGCACACTAACACTATCCTGCACACACTAGGGACAATTTACAATTTTACCGAAGCTAATTAGCCTACAAACCTGTACATCTTTGGAGTGTGGGAGGAAACCGGAGAAAACCCATGTAAGTCACGGGAAGAATGTACAAACTCTGTACAAACAAGCACCTGTAGTCAGGATCGAACTGAGTCTCTGGCGCTGTAAGGCAGCAACTATACAGCTGCGCCACCATAGCATCTTTGGTACATTATTGTCTTCTTCAATGAAGGATGGGTTCTTCTGCAAACAATTTAATTTAGTTTAGTTTATTGTCACGTGTACCAATGTACAGTGAAAAGCTTTTGTGACGTGTTAAGCATTTAGCAGAAAGACAATACATGCTTTCATGAAGCATGTATTATGAAACAGAAACAAACAATTGTGAATAAGAAACGTAGGAGAAGTCTTCCAATGGATTTGGCTGGAGGGGTGGAGTATAGTGGCTGACATGATTCTGAAATGTACCTCAGCTGCAATGATATGATTTCTCATTTCATAATATATGGACAATAAATAAGCCCTAACCCAAATTTCATATGCATTCCCCTTCTGCATTATTTGATACTGATTTTGTATATTTGATTTCAAGGCAAAATTCAATAAAAAGACAAGTACCTTTTAATTAACACGCACTTACTTATTTAAAGTGAAAGACAGAAAAAATCTGTCTGAATATGGGAAAGAAAACAAGTCATTTGCAGCAATTAAGTAATTGTCCAGCTCTCATCCAGAACAAATGGCAGAACGCTGCAATTGCAAGAAAGTGAAGGAAGAAAAGTAATGGTTGAAATAGTGTGGGGAGAAAGATTTGCAGGCTAACTGGTGATAAATTATTGAAAGAAGTTCAAGATTAACATGCACACAGTAAACAGCAATCAGCATGCTAATAACCATTCTGAACTCTGCGAGTAATTGTGAAGCAATGAGAATTGCATGAGCTGTGTGGAGATCCTCCAAGGTCGATGTTTGCGTATAAAAGTCTTCTCATCGGTCAGTTCTGGCGCAATTCCACACAAACAAATGGGGTGACAACTTTGCAGAGAGTGATGAGATTATTTGTCAGTCGTACTGCTCTCATTGGACACTGCAGCTTCACAGCATGATGGAAACATTAATAATTCCGGTTTGATCTACCATAAATAAAACATTGCGGAGGTGTAGGAAGGAGCATTTCACTGAAATTAAATGAGAATCAAAATACCTGCAGTCAAACTGAAGAGAAAGTAACCTGGTGTCAAAATACTATATATTCGCACTGCTATTACTTATGTAATATGATGCAAAATTAAAAAGCAGTCAGATTAAAAAAATGCTACTGGCATTAAATTGAGACAAAAGGTCAGAAATTCATAAGTTCTAGGAGCAGAATCAGGCCATTCAACCCATTAAGTCTACTCTGCCATTCCATCGTGGCTGATCTATCTTCCCTCTCAACTCCATTCTCCTGCCTTCTCCCCATAACCCCCAACACCGTTACTAATCAAAAGATACTCTTAAGAGTGAAACCAAAGTTCTAGCAAAATTCATTCTCCAAATCTATCTCAATTCAGTTTAGTTTAGTGATACAGCGCGGAGATAAGGCCCACTGAGTTCGCGTAGACCAGTGATCCCCATACACTAGCACCATCCTACATTCTAGGGATAGATCACAATTTTTTTTACCAAAGCCAATGTAGGGGGAAACCCACATGTACACGAGGAGAATGTACAACAGCACCCGTAGACAGGATCAAACCCAGGTCTCTAGCGCTGTAAGGCCACAACTCTACCACTGCGCCCAAAATAGCATCTGAAACGGCATTTTGAATAACTTGACGAATAAACTATATCATTACTCCGAGGCTGTCCTTTTGCTAAGGCTGATTTGGTAGCAAGCCAATACATGCAGAGGCAAACCAGTAGCCAAATCCTCCCACTTTGTTCGACACTTTACCCATTACCTCTTATCTACCAGCTGCTGAACTCCCTCATCTATTGTGTTGTATCTCATTCAACAACCATTGAGTTGCCACGGTTTTTGAGAGGCTCCCTCCCTTCCCTCTTTAAAACGTACACATTCAGAAATTCTGGGGAGCAGTTCAACAACATTAATAGGTAATTCCTCTCTGGCTAACTCATTCGATAAATATGTAAGAAGGAACTGCAGATGCTGGTTTAAACCGGGGATAGACACAAAATGTTGGAGTAACTCAGCGGGACAGGCAGCATCTCTGGAGGGAAGATGCTGCCTGTCTCGCAGAGTTACTCCAATATTTTGTGTCGTTCATTCGATAAATGTATGCTCACAAGGAACTATCATCCCCCACAAACTGTCAACTGAAAACAATTGTGCAGCGACTAACTGTTGCAAATGAATATTGGATGTCACCCCATACAACTTCTGTTTCCTGTCACTATATACAAGAAATGACAGTCTACCTCTCTTAAAGAGGCTGTGCAAAAAAACGAAGGGACTACATTTCTGCTGTAAAAACAATGGTCTCTTATATATGCACAGGAAACAAGCTCCTGACACTAATTTTCATAGAAGCTGTATGATGTGGCAATTGATTATCATTTCAATACAATACAATACAATACAATACCGTTTATTATCATTTGGACCTCAAATGAAGTTCAAACAAAATTTGGTTTCTGCAGTCATACAACAAGAAAAGAACCAAGACACAACACAATTTACACAAACATCCATCACAGTGAATCTCCTCCTCACTGTGATGGAAGGCAAAGTCTTGTCTCTCCCCTGCACTCCCCATTCTCCTCCCGATGTCAAAGTCAAAGCCCCCGGCGGGCGATGGTAAGTAAGTCCCGCGGCCATTCAGGCTGCGCCAGGCGATGAAAGGCCGCGCTCCGGGTCTGGATGTTGGAGCCCCCGGCGGGCGCTAGCAAGTCCCGCGGCCATTAAAGCCGCGCCGGGCGATGTAAGACCCCGCTCCAGGTCATCTTCAACGCCGCAACTCGGGCGGGAGTAGCTGCCGTTGCAGGAGCTCCGAAAAGCGGTCTCCCACCAGGGACCCGCGAGCTCCCGATGTCACCGTCCACCAGACCTGCGGCTGGAGCCTCCGAATCTCCGGGGTCGGGTCGCAGCAGCGCGCCACCACAGCTCTCCATGCTCCGAACCCGGCCAGCTCCACGATGGTGAGTAGTCCGCAGGCTCCGCGACTGGAGCCCCAGGTCGTTCCGGTTGGAGGCCTCTCCACGGTGCTAGGCCCCAACGACAACGGAGACCCGACAGAGAAAGGTCGGGTCCTCCATACAGGGAAAAGATTTTAAAAGTTTCCCCACCCACCCTCCACACATACCCAGTTAAAAAAAAACACTATACACTACACACTACACTCAAACGAGAAAAAAAAAAAAAAAAAGACAGACGGACTGCAGAGCCCGCTGCGACGTGGGTCGCGCCGCCTCCAAACATTTCAGCACTGAATATGATTTGAATCCATCTCTGCCTTGCACAATAGGGTTATTTTTAAGGGCTATTCAGTTGAAGGGAAAACGCAGAAAAATACAGCACACTCTTCCTTCTACAATGCTTAGCAAATCTTCAGGTAGCCTAGTTTTAGTTTTAGTTTCAGAGATACAGTGTGGAAACAGGCCCTTCGGCCCACCGAGTCTGCGCCGACCAAAAATCACCCATATACTAGTTCTATCCTATACTCTAGGATCACTTTATGGAAGCCAATTAACCAAGTATCCTGCTCATCTTTGAAATATGGGAGGACATATGGAGAACCTGGAGAAACCTAAGAGATCACAGGGAGAACATACAAACTCCGCACAGACAGTACCCGTAGTCAGGATCAAATCCGGGTCTCTGACACAATAAAGACCCTGTCCCACTGTATGAGGTAATTCACGAGTTCTCCCGAGTTTTCCCCTGATTCGAACTTGGAGAATGTCCGTAGCGGTTCCGTAGAAGTTCGTGGATGTCTCGTAATGGTCTAACTACGAATAAAAAGTAACCATTTTTTTCATCACGAGTATTTTTTTACTCATGGACAATTTTTACAGGGATGAAAAAACGTCAGAGTTACCAGATGTCCCGAGTACCTACCGTTAGCATTACGAGCCGCTATGAGACATCCACGAACTCCTACGGACCTGCTACGGACATTCTCTGAGTTCGAATGAGGGGAAAACTCGGGAGAACTCGTGTATTACCTCGTACAGTGGGACAGGGGCTTAAGGCAGCAACTCTACCGCTGTGCCACTGTGCCGACCTACAGTGCTGCCCCATGCGATAAATATGCAACATGTCAGGAACATGCTTGCCTTGATACTCTGCCATGCCGGTTTATCTGTATTAAGTATTATTTGCCTTCATTGTGTTGAGAATATTTTCATAGTTATGAGTTAATACTGTTCCCTTGACTACTGGCGAAAGGAAAAAGCTACATCTATGCATATACAATGTTGGACAAATATCGACTTCAACAAAAGCAGAAAAATAGAAACATAGAAAATAGGTGCAGGAGGAGGCCATTTGGCCCTTCGAGCCTGCACCGCCATTCATTGGGATCATGGCTGATCATCCACAATCAGTAACCCATCCCTGCCTTCCCCATATCCCTTGATTCCACTAGCCCCATCTAACTCTCTTTTAAATTCATCCAGTGAATTGGCCTCTACTGCCTTCTGTGGCAGAGAATTTCACATTCACAACTCTCTGGGTGAAAATGATTTTTCTCATCTCAGTTTTAAATGGCCTCTCCTTTATTCTTAGACTGTGGCCCCTGGTTCTGGACTCCCCCAACATTGGGAACATTTTTCCTGCATTTGGCTTGTCCAGTCCTCTTCGAATTGTATACGTTTCTATAAGATGCCCTCTCATCCTTCTAAATTCCAGCGAATACAAAACCTAGTCTTTCCAATCTTTCCTCATATAACAGTCCTGCCATTCCGGGGATTAACCTTGTGAACCTACGCTGAACTGCCTCAATAGCAAGGATGTCCTTCCTCAAATTAGGAGACCAAAACTGCACACAATACTCCAGATGTGGTCTCACCAGGGCCCTGAACAACTGCAGAAGCAACTCCTCACTCCTATACTCAAATCCTCTCGTTATGAAGGCCAATTAGCTTTCTTCACTGCCTGCTGTACCTGCATGTTTACTTTCAGTGACTGGTGTACAAGGATACCCAGGTCTCGTTGCACTTACCTTTTTCCTAATCTGGCACCATTGAGATAATAATCTGCCTCCTTGTTCTTGGCGCCAAAGTGGATAACCTCACATTTATTTACATTATACTGCACCTGCCAGTGATCTGCCCACTCACTCAACCTGTCCAAGTCACCCTGCAACCTCCTAGTATCCTCTTCGCAGTTCACACTGCCACCCAGCTTTGTGTCATCTGCAAATTTGCTAGTGTTACTTTTAATCCCCTCATCTAAATCATTAATATATATTTTAACTAGTTGTGGCCCCAGCACCGAGCCTTGCAGCACTCCACTCGCCACTGCCTGCCATTCTGACATGGACACGTTTATTCCTACTATTTGTTTCCTGTCTGCTAACCAATTCTCTATCCATGTCAATACCCTACCCCCAATACCATGTGCTCTAATTTTGCCCTCTGATCTCCTGTGTGGGACCTCTAGGACCTTAAAAACACATTGAATTTTTATGCTAAGGAATAAAACCAATGTACATTATGCTACTTCAATAACTAAAAAGGTAACGGGTAGTTAAGGGTAAGTTGATTTAAAAAAAAAGAGATGCATGACTTAACATCTGCACTTTGTTAACTTATTGGAATGCATTGTCTTTTTCTCTAAATTCTCAACATGACCGATCTTTTTAGAGCATTTGCCTTTAAATAATATTCACTGTGTTCATTTGTCACCCTCATGGCAACTGCACTGAACAACGTACAGCTGAGAAAAGCCTAGTTGCAATGACAGGTGATTCTGCTGTTATTACTAGTTTTATAGAGTCATGGCCTTATAGCGCCATTCAAAATGGAAACATGCCCTTCAGACCACTTCTTTCATGATGACCAAGATGCCCCTTCCAGCTAGTCCTATTTGCCTGCATTGATCCATAACCTTCTAAATCTCTCCTATCCATGTACCTGTCTAAGTGTATTTTAAATGTTGCTATTGTACTTGCCTGAACACCTCCTCTGGCTGCTCATTTCATATACCCACCACTCTCTGAGTGAAAAAAATGACCTTCAGGTCCTCATTAAATCTTTCCCCTCTCACTTGAAACCTATATCCTCTGGTTCTTGATTCCCCTACTATGGGTAAGAGACTCTGTGCATTCACCCTATCAATTCCCCTCATGATTTTATACACTAGTTTTATGAACTGAATTTTTATAGAAATCCTCTGTTTAAAAGTTACTATCTATCAACAAAGTGATTGCACTGTTTGACAGGAAAGGCAATGATTTTACTTCAATCTCTCATGAGAATTTTCACACTACACAACATGCACAATGGCTTTTCTGAAGGAGATCACTCATTCCTAATTGAACCAAATAGGCTTGTTTACATTGGTGACTTCTCCAACAAATTAGCAGTGCCTCTCAATCTTGGATTCCCTTTGGTGTGAAGAATTTGGTGGAACCATAATTCCCTCAGTAAACACCCCAAACTCTTTCTAGTTTTGCTGTCTTCAGCTCATCGATTTCAAGGAGGTGGAATAAAGCACTAGCTTAAAAAAATACTTTCCAGAACAAGGAATTTATTCAAGAATAAACAAAAAGCTCTCCGAGTTTCACCAGGTCTTAAAGGACATTAATGATTCCAACGGAATGCAAACAGATAATGTGACCCTTTCAATCCTGAGAGGTCTTGTGAATGTGATGTGAGATCCAGAGTGGATGTTAAGAGCACAATTCCTCATGTCAAAGAATCTCCAACAAGTAATCTCAGTTTAAAATATGAGATTTCCCAAATAAATCAGTTGCAAGAAAAAGTACCCTTTGTCATGGGATGGTGGGTGGGGAGGGATGAGTGGACAAGGGACTTACAGAAGGAGTGGTTCCTTTGGTTGGCAGAAAGTGGTGGGAGAGAAAAATGTAACAAGTGGAAATGATGAAGGGTGATGTGCTGGATGCAGAAGCTAGGAGGGCAAAAGCTGAGGATTCTATTCTTCAGTTCTTTTTGGAGGGAAGAGGATGAGACCAAAGGACGCAAAACAGAGCAAAGACGAGTGGGGTCTCCATCAAGTACTGTAAAAGGGAAGATCTTTCCTAAAAGAGGTCATTAGGTCATAAGGAATAGGAGCAGAATTAGGCCATACGGCCCATCAAGTCTACTCCGCCATTCAATCATGGCTGGTTTATCTCTCCCTCCTAACCCCATTCTCCTGCCTTTTCTCCATAACCTCTGACCCCCGTACCAATCAAAATAGGAGAATATTTCACAGGTCCTTGTCTGGATGACCTCACCTTGACAGCAGATGCAGCAGAGATGGAGGAACCTGAAGAAAGGGATGATATCCTTACAAGAGATAGGGTGGGAAGAGCACAGTCTAGGTAGCTGTGGAAGCCAGTTGGTTTCTAGCAATATCAATGTATAGTTTGTCTCCTGAGATGGAGATGGCGAATACCAGAAAGGGGAGTGTCAGAAATGGTCACTAAAGACTCAAAATGAATTTGCAAGTGGGATGGAAAACAGCAGTGAACCTGATAACAAATTCTGCAGAGGTACAGGAAACAGCACAAATGCAGTCGCCAGTGTAACAGAGAAAGAGTTGGGGAGGAGTACTAGAGAAGGTGTGTAGGAAGAAGCTGCATATGCTGGTTTAGATCGTAGATAGACACAAAATGCTGGAATAACTCAGCGGGTCAGGCAGCATCTCTGGAGAAAAGGAATAGGTGATGTTTCGGATTGGAATCCTTCTTCAGACTGTCAGCCTATTCCATACAGCAGTCCTTCAGTAGTGCATGGGAAAGTCATCCTAGATACTGCATAAAGACCCTGAGACAGGAATTAAACCAATGACCTTGCAATTCTGATGAGTGGATATTGACGCTGACACTTATAATGTATTATAAGAATTGTTTCGGGTCGAGACCCTTCTTCAGACTGGGAGGGTCTCGACCCGAAACCTCACCTATTCCTTTTCTCCAGAGATGCTGCCTGACCCGCTGAGTTACTCCAGCTTTTTGTGTCCATCTTCAGTTTAGCAACTAGCATCTGCAGTTCCTTCTTACACAACAAACAATAGACTGGTTGGAGCCAAAGTGAATAGACCAGTGCCAGCAGTAAAACTAAGGTCCAAGCCTACTCTGCTGGTTTGAATGAGAAACCAATTGACAAATTTTGAAGAGGAATGAGTTCATGATTTCACTAGTTAAATGATATTTAAATAACATTGATGCACTTTGCAACCACTATAATATTAGATATATCAGCATTTGCATGTTTACCAAATTGAATGAAACTGTTTTCTCTTCATTAAATATTTGCCAGAGAATACATAAAATACAAGTGCAGGGTTATTTCTTGTCTTCGCGCTCCCTATTGGGAGCATCAACCACTGGGAGTGTAAAATAGAATTTGGATGTACATCACAATTTCCTGGTGTGGAAACTTGAAAGGTTCTGACCAAATGGCAAAAGTGAGATTACAAAATCATAGAATTGAATTGAATTGAATTAGACTTTATTAATCCCCTTATTCAGGGGAAATTCAAATGTCCTTGCAGAACACTAATAAAATACAACATAGTATTAAAAAGAAGTTCAACACCAAAACATCCCCCCACAGTGGGAACCACTGTGGGGGAAGGCACAAAGTCCAGTCCCCATCCTCTTGTCCACCCAGAGTCGGGCCCACTGAGCCCTCCACAGTCGACGCCACGGCACCCGATGTTCTCGCCGGGTGATGGTGCTCCAGCGTCGGGAGAACCCCCAGCGGCTTGGGGTACCAGGAACGACCACCTTCCCACCGAAGACCGCGGCTTCCAAGCCAACAGACCGCGCCGGACGGAGCTCCACACACTGGCAATCTCAGCAAGAGATCCCAGGCTCCGGGATGTAATGTTCAGCGTCGCAGCTGGGCCGCTCCACAGAACCGCTGCTCCACGATGTTCTCATCAGCGATCCCAGCATACTGGAGTTCCAGCGCGGCGACCCAGGAAAGGCATCGCCCGCTCCACGACAGCGCTCCAGCGCTGCACCGCCGCCAAAGCCGATGTTCTGCGCCGCCGCCAAAGCCGATGTTCTGGCCAGGTCCCCTCAGGGAAACGTCACTCCAGGACCCGCTGGTAGGCCGCAAGGACAGGTCGAAGGCGCTGCTCGGAGGAAGGCAACCCCTCCGACCAGGTAGGGACCAGATAGGGACTCGAAAAGCAGTTTCCCCCTTCCCCCCCACCACCCTCCACACATAAAAAGATTAGGCCCCTTGACTACACACTCAACGTACTAAAAATAATAAAAAAGAAGGTGAAAAAACGGACAGCTGCAGGACAGGCAGCCGTTCAGGACAGCGCCTCCTCCGGATAATACACCAGAATGATACACCAAGGAAAGAATCCTTTTGCCAATTATGTCTTTTGGAGAAGTTATCAAATTAATCCCAGTCTTCTCCTTTTCTCCATATATCTATAAAACTTTTGGAAGCAGCACAGTGGCATAGGCCGTAGAACTACTGTCTCATAGTTAAAGTTACCCTGCTTCAATCTTGACTTGGGGCATTGTTTTTGTGGAGTTGGTGCACCTCATTGGGTTTTCTTGAGATGTTCTGGTTTCATCCCACATCCCTAGGACAGGTGGGTTGGATGGTTAATTAGTCAGTGTATATTTCTCCCGGTATCGATGAGTAATAGAATCTCATGGATGTAATATGAAAGTGGGGGGTATACAATAGGATGAGTGTAGATGGGTGCTTGATGTTGGTGTGGATTTGGATGGGCATGCACACTGTTTCCACACTGTATGGCTCGATGACTCCATGACTGATTTAACCGGTTCTTTTCTGAGACCATCTACCGATCCAGCCTTAAGCAATGCATGCCCGATTAGTACTTATTACATTGTTTTCCTCTACGCTTATTCCCCATGCCTCGTTTGACATTTATGGAGGTTTATGGATAATGTGCAGGCGGATAAGATGAGTTTATCTTGGCATCATGCTTGCACCGACATTGTGGGCCAAAGGTCCTGTCCTGTTTTGTCCGATGCTATGTCTTCCAATTAATCTCAGCTGTTTCCTCAGTTACGGACTTTTCACAGTACAAAACATTTCCCTTCACTTACACTACCAAGTTCCTTCGTGAATCTTACTACTTTAAACAAATTGACACGTTGACTTTTCTGTTCTGAGGAGAAAACCACTCATTTTTTCCAGTCTTTCTTTTTATTTATTTTTTTAACTTATTTTTTATTGGAGGTAAATACATATCATATTAAAATCGATACCAGTCTTACATTTTTAAATTAATAATATTGTCAAATATTATTACATTGTCTCGAATATATATATATATATTTTTTTAAACTAAATAGAACTAAAAAGATAGATGAAATAAAGAAAGAAAAGAGAGAAAAGAAAAGAGAAAAAAAAGGGAAAAAAAGGACAAAAAAAACAAAAAAGAAAGAGATAATAAAGAAGAATGGAATAACTTAAAGGCCTGTCTCACGAGTCTGCAGTCATTGGCGGCGAAACGGGAAGAATCTGCCGCCATAGACCGCGCACTCGTGAGAACGTACAATTCCGGGGCCATGCGGCGGTGTTCCCAACACCGCACGGTGCTAAAATAAAAACTATATACTCACCGCACAACCTCCACCAGTGATGCACGAGTGCGGCACGGCCGCCCGCACGGGCCGCCGCCAGTGTGGCTCGAGCGGCGTGCGTCAAACCTCCACTGCCACAGCCTCCGCCAGTGACGCACGTGCCTCCGCCTGTGAGGCACGTGTGCTGCACGGCCGCAGGCACAGCCACCGCTACAGTGCTGCGATCAGGATGGCCGCCGCCACAGCCGCCGCTAGTGAGTCACGTGCGGCGGGCCGACGTCATCGCAGTCGGCCCGCCCTTTTTTTTACTTACCGCAAGCACGTGGGACCCGCCGTGTTTGAATCACTCGGCCCCCGCGCAGCATCCGTGCGGCGCTCCGGTGGATAGGCTCGCCGCTCTCGCCGTTGCCGCGCGGTCCCCGCTACCGGCGACGCCGCGCTTCACCGCCGATGACCGCAAACAGGTAAGACAGAGCCTTAACTACAATAAAAAACTTCATTCGAGATATATTCGTACATTTCAGAGTATAACATTTCATCTATTCCTTGGCTCGAGTGCTAGTCAGGTTTTCGTGCTGAACCGTTCTGACCCTTTAAATAATCAATAAAGGGAGACCATGTTCCAACGAATAGTTCCTGTTTGTCCAACAGGACAAGTCTAATTCTTTCCAAGTGTAAGGTCTCTGTCATTTCTATAATCCACATTTTGATTGTGGGGGTTATAGGGCCTTTCCAAAATTTTAGAATTAATTTTTTCCCAGTTATTATACTATAATCAATAAAGTTTCTTTGAGTTGTTGCAAATGTTTGATTTAGTTCTAATATTCCTAGTATTATTAATTTTGGATCCAGGTCCAATTGAGTGCTGGTCACTTTAGACATTATTCTGAAAATATTTACCCAGAATTTTTTAATTTTTATGCAATTTGCAAACATATGAGATAAGTTAGCTTCTAAATGTTGACATTTATCACATATAGGTGAGATATGTGGGAAGATTTTATTTAATTTTGTTTTAGAATAATGTAACCTATGTATTACTTTGAATTGTATTAGAGAGTGTCTGGCATTTAATGAACATTGATGTATGTGTTGTAAACTTTCTTCCCAAGTATCTTTCGTTATTATTTGATTTAGTTCTTTTCCCCATGTTTGTCTGTGTAAGTCCATCGATGGAATATCGCTGTCTAATAAAATATTATATGTATGATATTAATTTTTCTGTATTAGGATGTTTATTCCAACAGTCGTCAAAAATTTCTGAATTTCTAATTCTAAAGTTTCGAGTATTTGCTTTTACGTAATCTCTAAGTTGAAGATATCTGAAAAAATCATTTACTTGAAGTCCATAAGTCTGTTGCTATTCCTGAAATGAAAGAAAAGTGCCTTCCTTATAAAGTTGTCCCATCTTTTTAATTCCATAGTTGTTCCATTGTGTGAAACCTTTGTCCAACCATGAGGGCTTAAACAAAGGGTTATTCGCAATTGGAAGAAAAAGTGATAAATTATCTAATTTTAATGTCTTTTTTAATTGTTTCCAAATTCGCATAGCACTATATATTATAGGATTTTCCCTATACATTTTTTTGTTTAATTTAGAAGTAGCAAATAGTATCGAGACGATTTCAAAAGGTGAGCAATCTTCCTTTTCCATTTTTAACCAATCTGGTTGTTGATCTATTTCTTCCAACCAAAAATTCTTATTTTTAATGTTAACTGCCCAAAAATAAAACAAAATGTTTGGTAAAACCATTTGTTTTTGATTTGCACAGATGTTTTTTGCTTATCCTATGATTTTTATAATCCCAGATAAAGTCACCGACAATGGAATCTAACTTTAAAAAAAAGTTTTTTGACAAGTATATCGGAATTGTTTGAAAAAGGTATAATATTTGAGGTAAAAAAAATCATTTTTATGGCATTAATTTTGCCAACCATTGAGATAGGAAGTGTTTTCCAATACTGAATATTCTTATGTAGTTTATTCAGTAATGGGGGAAAATTTGCTTTAAATAATGACGTATATGGCTTAGTGACATAATTGCCTAGGTATTTGAATTTTTCGTTTACTATTTTAAACGGAAATTGTTGTATTATATGTTTATTATGTTCCCTTATTGGCATAATTTTACTTTTATCCCAATTTATTCTGTATCCTGAGAGTGAACCAAATTGGGTTATTAGCTTTAATAAATTTGGAATACTAATTTCTGGTTTTGTAATGTAAATTAATACATCATCTGCGTATAGAGAAATTTTATTCACTGTATCCTTTGTGTTATACCCATATATTTCCAGATGGGTCCTAACTCTTTCTGCGAGTGGCTCAATAACAAGCGCAAATAATAATGGCGACAACGGGCATCCTTGTCTGCATCCTCTAGATAGGTTAAATTTAGATGATAACCTTTGGTTTGTTAATATTCTAGCCGTAAGGTTGGTATATAACAGTTTTATCCATGCGCAGAATTTCTCGCCCAGCTGCAATTTTTCCATCACCGAAAATAAATAGGGCCATTCCACCTGAACTGATTTAACCGGTTCTTTTCTGAGACCATCTACCGATCCAGCCTTAAGCAATGCATGCCCGATTAGTACTTATTACATTGTTTTCCTCTACGCTTATTCCCCATGCCTCGTTTGACATTTATGGAGGTTTATGGATAATGTGCAGGCGGATAAGATGAGTTTATCTTGGCATCATGCTTGCACCGACATTGTGGGCCAAAGGTCCTGTCCTGTTTTGTCCGATGCTATGTCTTCTAATTAATCTCAGCTGTTTCCTCGGTTACGGACTTTTCACAGTACAAAACATTTCCCTTCACTTACACTACCAAGTTCCTTCGTGAATCTTACTACTTTAAACAAATTGACACGTTGACTTTTCTGTTCTGAGGAGAAAACCACTCATTTTTTCCAGTCTTTCTGAAGAACAAAAAACAGTCCACCCTGAATGCCATTCAAGGTTTCAAGGTCAGTTTATGGTCACAAGTACCATTTAAGGTACAGTGAAATTCGAATTACCATACAGCCATACTATTTAAAAAAAGCAACAAGACACACAACTACATAAAGTTAACATAAACATCCACCACAGCGGATTCCCCACATTCCTCACTGTGATGGAAGGTTATAAAGTCCAATCTTCTTTCTCTTTTATTCTCCCGCGGTTGGATCAGTTGAACCATCCGCAGTCGGGGTGATCGAAGTTCCCGCAGCCGGCGGTCAAAGCCCCAGCGTCGGGGCGATCAAAGCTCCTGCGGCTTGGAGTTCTCGAAGTCTGTCTCTAACCAGAGACCGCGAGCTCCATGATGTTAAAGTCCGCAGACTCCCACGGTTGGAGCTCCAAAGTCAACCCCCGAGAGGGATCGCAAACTCTGTGATGTTAAGTCCGCAGGCCACTGCGGTGGAGCTCGCGAAATCGGTCTCCAGCAAAGGCCGCCAACTCCTCGATGTTAGGCTGCAGTGCGGACGGAAATACGATACGGAAAAAAATCACATCTCCGTCGAGGTAAGAGATGAGAAAAAGCTCCCCCAAACTCCCCCAGCCCACAAAACAAGCTAAAGAACACTAAAAACATACATTTAACACGTACAAACAAACAACAAAGAAGGAAGGGACAGACAGACTGTTGGCGAGGCAGCCATTGCTGGCGCTACCTGGTGGTTTGTGGGTGGACATTCCACCCACTCCAACATATTGGCTCCTTCCTAAAATGTAGTTTTCTGAATTGGCTGCAGTAATTGGCTGCTGTGGTCCTGCAGGATCCTTCCTGATGTTTTATATTTATTTCCACCAACCTCCCATTCTCCCAGGAGAAGAGCTGATTTGTAACAGAATATGGATCCACTACCCCTGGCAATGACCAGTAAGTCACTCAAATGACTTCTTTCACCGGTATCTGTTGCTTATTTTTACTGTTCTAGGGTTGTGGTGTGGGAATTGCAGTCAATCTCAATTCTCCCATCACTCATCGTTTCTGCACCCACACTGTCCAATTAACGTTGCTGAATTGTGATTCGAAACGGGAGGTTAACATTGCTGAAAGTTGACCTCTCTATATCAGGGCTTCAGTTAGCTGCAAAGAAGAAGCCTTGCACTGATACAATGTCCCTTATTACCTCAAGATGTCTCCAGGTACTTTTTGGAAATGAAATCTATGTTGAAATACAGGTAGACAAAAATGCTGGAGAAACTCAGCGGGTGCGGCAGCATCTATGGAGCGAAGGAAATAGGCAATAACAGAAATACAGGAAGTATGCAATTAGTTTCGTACATATCTCGAAGACGAGGGGGCAAAGTTTAATGGAGATGTGGAGGCAACTTTTCACAAAGAGGGTGGTGAATGCCTGGTACAGTAAGCACTACTGAGAAATGTACAGAAAGCTGTACAGTAATGTACAGAAATATACAGAATGTACACAAACAGTGGCAATCACAATCTTGTCGTGTGTGGAGGCATAAATGTTGACAAGGGGCGACACAGGAGCGCAGCGGTAGAGTTGCAGCTTTACAGCACCAGAGAACCGGGTTCAATCCTGACTATGGGTGTACGGAGTTTGTACATTCTCCATGGGACCTCGAGGGTTTTCTCCGGTTTCCTCCCACATTCCAAAGTCATGCAGGTTTGTCGGTTAATTGGTTCTGTAAATTGCCCTTACTGTGCAGGATAGAACTCGTCTACGGGTGATCGATGGTCGGCGCAGACGGTGGGCTAAAAAACCTGTTTCCACGCTGTATCTCTTAAAAGAAAAAACTAAATTCATTGGGGGTAATCCACCTTCACTTGGAAATGGTGTTATTCTATCTTAGAGGGTAAATGAAGATTTGTTCTGATGACCCATTGCAATATTTTACTATAATGCTCTTGCTACCATTTCAGAGAGGGGCAGTGACTTAATATAACAAACTCTGGAAAAAAATGATATTCCTAAATAAAGAGAGATATTTCAGGCAATACACAACAGGTCACAGAACATCAGTTGCGAAAGAAATAGAATGAGTATTTCACACCAGTGAGCTTCATCAGAATCTTAAATCATGGTTCTGCCCCAAAATGTTGACTTGATTTCCCTCTCCAT
The DNA here is from genome assembly GCA_038087875.1 of Malacoraja senta. Classification (NCBI taxonomy): domain Eukaryota; kingdom Metazoa; phylum Chordata; class Chondrichthyes; order Rajiformes; family Rajidae; genus Malacoraja; species Malacoraja senta. Next base: position 47,121,193 of record CM075978.1, read on the forward strand.
ACTGTAGATGCTTCCAAACCGGTAAACATAGCAGTGTTTTTCACTGGGATCAATGCAAGACTTACTCTTAACCTGCCCTGCATATTCTGCCAACAGTATATGGTGAAGAAAAGGAAAAGGCACCTCATTATATTTTGCAATCTATTGCCGTATTCTTTGTGCTGTGTCATTGAAAGTCATTAGTCTGATCCTGTAAAACTATGATTGGTGCAAAGCTCTCTATCAGATGTCCTAGACATAAAATGTCCTTACTTGCCTCTGAAGCTTCATGACAAATTACTGTATTTGCTTTATTCATCATGCTAACCATTACCGGGAACATCAGTGAGTCAAATAAGCTAAGAAAAATAGGAGAAATAAAAAGCTTCACCCTATCTGTAATGCATGTGTTTCATATTTTCTGAAAAAGACATAAATTGGATAAAGATAAAAATATAGGGACTTGGAAGATTTATTATCTTTCAGCAATGTGTCAGCCCAGGAAGCTGAATGCTCTACACTTTCAATGCTAAATCTGAATTTTAGTCATAAACCATTAGCTAGATAAAATTTAAAGTGTAGGTGGACTATGACTTGTTTACTCCAGCATTTAGATAATAAAATTTAAGAAGATAATTCTTATTGAGTGTCAGCTGGTTAACCCCACATGTGGTATGAATGCAAATGTGTTAAACAGATGGTTTGTATTCAGAAATGTTTCACGAGGAAAGATAATTTTCACATAAAAGGAGATTTTTTTTGCCATAGAATGCACACAAAACTTTTTTAAAAACTGGCAAGTGGTTCAACAATGAGCTAATTGTGAAAGCTTTCACAAATTGTTTGCTTCAATCCATTGAGTTTGCTGTAATCCCATTGCTGATCTACATCTTTAGAAACTTGAAAAAATAATCAACCTCACTTTGATGCTTATTTTTGCCTTTGTTAGACAGATATCAGTGGTAGAAGACTTACCTCAAATTCCTTTCTTGTGTACTGTGTGCAGCAAACCAAAATAAACCAGAATTAGGTTTAAAGTGACATTTTGAGGTTCACTCCCTTTGAAAGTGGAGAAATCCATTTGCCTAAAATTTTTTCAAGGTGCCATTTAACTGGTAACCCATTAAATATAAATAGCTTACAGCCTTGAGTAAACTGCCCATAGTTTTATATGAATACATTAAACAATGCACAACCAGAACAACATCTCGGTTAAATGCCAGAACTGAGAATCTCCACGATAAAAATACTTTTCCTTTATGGATAGTCATGGGTCACATGTCACAGGTATTATCACGATGCATAAAAAACATTTGGACAGGTACAAGGATAGGATAGGTTTAGAAGGATATGGGCCAAACTCAGGCATGCGGGACTAGTGTAGACGCGATATGTTGGTCAGCGTGGACAAGTTGGGCTGAAGGGCCATTTTCCACTCTCAATGATTTCTATGAATTTAACTGAATATGGTTGCCATACTTAGCAATTTATGTGGGCATATAACTGGCAGAGTGGCTGACTACATTCATGGGGCCAGGCAAACTATGACCGACACATACAGAAAATAAATCAACAATCAAAAGTGACTTTCTCATTTCTGAGCTGCCTTATGGCCATGTTGTAAAATAGAATCTAACACTGTCCATATAACCAAGATGACCAAGTCGTTCCAGGTGCGACAGAGGTTCACCTGCATCTCCTCCAACCTCATCTATTGCATCCGCTGCTCTAGATGTCAGCTGATCTACATCGGTGAGACCAAGCAGAGGCTTGGCGATCGTTTCGCCGAACACCTCCGCTCGGTCCGCAATAACCAACCTGACCTCCCGGTGGCTCAGCACTTCAACTCCCCCTCCCATTCCATATCCAACCTCTCTGTCCTGGGTCTCCTCCATGGCCAGAGCGAGCAACACCGGAAATTGGAGGAACAGCACCTCATATTCCGCTTGGGGAGTCTGCATCCTGGGGGCATGAACATTGAATTCTCCCAATTCTGTTAGCCCTTGCTGTCTCCTCCCCTTCCTCAGCCCTTGGGCTGTCTCCTCCCACCCCTCAGCCCTCGGGCTCCTCCTCCGCCTTTTTCCTTTCTTCTCCCCACCCCCCATCAGTCCAAAGAAGGGTTTCGGCCCGAAACGTTGCCTATTTCCTTCGCTCCATAGATGCTGCTGCACCCGCTGAGTTTCTCCAGCATTTCTGTGTAACCAAGATGATATTTTGATCTGTCAATTTAAATGCCCATACACAGCATTAACATTGATCAAATGCACAAAGAGAGATTCATTATTGTTTTAGAAGTTATCTCCATCAATTGGTGATTTTACATGAATGTTCAAATAGTACAGTATATCTTACATATTTAATGACCTAGACTGAATTTGCGTCTCTGTAAAACTGCATGTTAAATTGTTCTGCACCAATCGGTTTCAGAAAGAATGATGATATTGCCAAAATGACAATATCAATAAGATCCATCAACACAACCAAAACATTCATCAACACAATCAAAAGATCCCTCTGGATGCGTCTCACCTTGAGGCATTCAATGATCCCCAATGGTTATCCATGGCCTCTTCCTTCATCAAATGAAGCATCTAAGTAGTATCGATTTCCAACCTTTTCTCTGCAGGCAAGATTGCTCTCTTCCCCTCTTGAATTACTTTGTTTCCAGGCCCACTTTCAGCCTGCTCAACAGTTTCAAAAATTATGTTTTGATCTGAAGAACATATCTATCTGTTCCAAAGGACACATGATTTATCAGAAATGCTGTGGCTTAAGTTTAGGATTAGGTTTATTCTTTTCACATATACCGAGGAGCAGTGAAAAGCTTCGTTTTCCATGCCATGCAATCAAAATCAGTTAATAACATACTGCACATAAACATAATCAAGTCAAACTCAAGTACAATAGGTGGAACAAAGAGAAAGATACAGAGTGCAGAATATTGTTCTCAGCATTATCGGGCAACAATTCTAGAGACAAAGTCTAATGTCCATAATGGGGTAGAGGTGACTCAGACAATACCCTAGCTTATGGAAGGACATTCAGAAGTCTGATTACAGTGGGGAAGTAGCTGTTCAAGAATCTGGTGGTGCGCGCATTAAAGCTTCTATATCTAGTGGTCTTGGTTCCAGCTGTTCCAAAATCAAACTGCCATGCCATCTGACACTATACTTTCTATGGTGCATCTGTAGAAGTTCAAGACTCAAAAGTCAAGAGTGTTTAATTGACAAATGTACCAAAATGGAACAATTACATTTTTACTTTTTACTGTTCTGGCACCATTCAATCAGACGAACGATCTTCCTCCTACAAATTGACTCATCATTACCCGTAATTCCTGTAACAACAGTGATTTTGTCGATGATGTTGGAAATATCATCAGAGGGGATCTGAGAAGCATTGCTTCTTTAACAGGTATTGGGCCTAGATTCAATGCTTTGTATGCACTCGTCTATTTCTCCTTTGCTTGAGTTCATAGTTCAAAGTTTAGTTGGTGTTTGTAGTGTTCAACACCCTGATCATTGTGGTGAAGACGCTGTTCATGAACCTAAAGACTACGGTTTTCAGACTCCTATACCATCTTCCTGATGGCAGGAGTGATGTGGCCAGGGTGGTGTGGGTTCTTGATGATGCTGGCTGCCTTTTTTATGACAGAGCTTCCTCTCGATCCCTTTGATGATGGGAAGGTTAATACACATGATGGACCAGGCAATGTCCACCAGTTTTGTAATCTCCTTCGTTCATGGGCAATCAAGTTGCCAACAATCCTGTGGTACAACCAGTCAATATGCTCGACACGGTATATCTGTAGAAGTTCAAGAGAGTATTCGTCGACATACTATAACTCCTCAATCTTCCAAGGAAGTGGATGGCATTGATAAGCTTTCTTTATGATTGTATCAATGTGCTGGGTCCAGGATATATTTTCAGAGATATGCATGCTCAGGAACGTGAAATTGTTGACTCTGTCCACCATTGACCCTTCGATGAAGACAGATTTGTGGATTCTCGGCCTTCCTCTTCTGAAGTAAACAATCAGCTCCATGGGTTGTTCTGGCATCGTTTAGTCAGATGATCAATCTCATTCCTATACTCTAACTCATCATTACCCATAATTCGTCCAACAACAGTGGTGTCGTCGGCTAAGTTTGAAATATCATCAAAGGGCATCTGAGAAGCAATACCTGCTTTAGCGTTATGAGGCCTAGATTCAATAGGCCCGACTATGGGTGGACATGGGGATGGGGACTGGACTTTGTGCCTTCCCCCACAGTGGGAACCATTGTGGGGGGATGTTTTTATGTTTTAATGTTAAACATCTTTAATGTTATGTTGTATTTTTATTAGTGTGCTGCAAGGACATCTGAATTTCCCCTGAATAAGGGGATTAATAAAGTAAAAATCAATCAATCAATCAATCAATGGTTAGTATGCACTTGTTTATTTTTCCTGTGCTTGAGTTTGAGCTGCAGACTTGAAGGCTCATCACTTCAATTATGTTCCATCCTCATCATGTGTTTCCCTGTGGGCTCCTATTTTCAAATGCAATTGCTAACAGAGTATGCAAAGTAAAACATCAAAAACTGATGTTCTCTGAAAGGTGCATCCGATGTCCTTCTAAGAGATGTGTCCTTCTAAAACTACACAAAATATCCAATGTTACATGCATGATCAAGCTCATCATGCTACGAAACTAAATATATTTATATATACTACACAAATGAAATCATCCTTGTAATTGACTTTTTGATAAGTGATATCAATTCTATCATCTTTCGGCTTGAAAGGTGAGTGTCAATATCTAGCTGTTGATGGACTATATGATTTTTAAGCAATAAAGAATATTTGTCGTTCCACAATGCCCAGGCGGACACAATGCATTATTATATTTATGTGATGTATCACTATTCCTTTTCTCGGTTGAGAAAGAGGTAAGTGAAGGGGGGAGAGGGGATGGCGAGAGTCAGTATTCATATTTCCTCTCTGCAGTTCAATCCACCTTCTGATGGTTGGTGATGTAATGACGCATGTCAAGATCTGGCAACAGTCTACTGATTCACTGTAACTTATAATTTTGTGCTACACATCAGAACCTGAAAAAAATAATTAAAATTGTAATACAGAAGATTAAATCAAAATCACAAAGACAGCAGAGATTGCAGTGAATAAAACATTCTCGCTATTATTGGTGCAGTAATAAAAATACCAACAATTCTGCACGACTGAAGTAATATCTTCATTTCCTTGTTTTAATAGATGGATTACTTTTATCAAATGCCTGCACAGAACAGATTTGTTCTCAGCTCACCAGTGAGTGAGACTGATTAGTTACTCTTACAATGCACGGAAATACAACTAACATTAAAGTGGTTCATAATTCTTGGGAAGGATCATTTTGAACCTTTGTGAAACTTTGTGAAATGTTGTGTCAGAACATTTCAAAGAAAACAATTGTTAACAGGATTATCGTATCCATTTGAGGTTGAGCACCCACAAAATGTGCAGGTCATAAGTAGCATAATCAACTAAACACATCTAATTCTCATAAACGTCTTGCTAAGTGTAGAACTTCATCATGTGTTTGAGATGAAGAACAGAAAACCAATTTGTAATACAAATTAGCTCTAGTTTCTTACGGGCAATTGACTGATCAAGTCAAGTCCATTGTCACAAAATCTTGCTTGCAGCAGCATCACAGATCAATTAAACAATAATTAAATAATAATAATTTTCTCAGCACAGGTCCACCACCAATTTTCTGGCAACTGTTGGTCTGGCACCTCCTTTAATTTGGATAAAATTATGAAAGTGCACTTGAATCAATCAGGTGGCGCTAGCAATGGCTGCCTCGCCAACAGTCTGTCCCTTCCTTCTTTGTGTTTAGAAACATAGAAACATAGAAACATAGAAAATAGGTACAGGAATAGGCCATTCGGCCCTTCGAGCCTGCACCGCCATTCAATATGATCATGGCTGATCATCCAACTCAGTATCCTGTACCTGTCTTCTCTCCATACCCCCTGATCCCTTTAGCCACAAGGGCCACATATAACTCCCTCTTAAATATAGCCAATGAACTGGCCTCAACTACCTTCTGTGGCAGAGAATTCCACAGATTCACCACTCTCTGTGTAAAAAATGATTTTCTCATCTCGGTCCTAAAAGACTTCCCCCTTATCCTTAAACTGTGACCCCTTGTTCTGGACTTCCCCAACATCGGGAATAATCTTCCTGCATCTAGCCTGTCCAACCCCTTAAGAATTTTGTAAGTTTCTATAAGATCCCCCCTCAATCTTCTAAATTCTAGCGAGTACAAGCCAAGTCTATCCAGTCTTTCTTCATATGAAAGTCCTGCCATCCCAGGAATCAGTCTGGTGAACGTTCTCTGTACTCCCTCTATGGCAAGAATGTGTTTCCTCAGATTAGGAGACCAAGACTGTACGCAATACTCCAGGTGTGGTCTCACCAAGACCCTGTACAACTGCAGTAGAACCTCCCTGCTCTTATACTCAAATCCTTTTGCTATGAATGCTAACATACCTTAGCATTCGGGACAACAGATGGCGCAATGGGCTAAGTGTTCGGCTGGCAACCGGAAGGTAGCCGGTTCGAATCCCGCTTGGAGTGCATACTGTCGTTGTGTCCTTGGGCAAGACACTTCACCCACCTTTGCCTGTGTGTGAATGTGTGTGAATGTGTGTGAATGTATGTGAATGTGTGTGAGTGATTGGTGGTGGTCGGAGGGGCCGTAGGCGCAGATTAGCAGCCACGCTTCCGTCAGTCTGCCCCAGGGCAGCTGTGGCTACAGAAGTAGCTCACCACCACCGAGTGTGACTGAGGAGTGAATGAATAATGCGATGTAAAGCGCCTAGAGTATTAGAAAGGCGCTATATAAATCCCATCCATTATTATTATTATTATACCATTCGCTTTCTTCACTGCCTGCTGCACCTGCATGCCTACTTTCAATGACTGGTGTACCATGACACCCAGGTCTCGTTGCATCTCCCCTTTTCCTAATCAGCCACCATTCAGATAATAGTCTACTTTCCTGTTTTTGCCACCAAAGTGGATAACCTCACATTTATCCACATTATACTGTATCTGCCATGCATTTGCCCACTCACCCAACCTATCCAAGTCACCTTGCAGCCTCCTAGCATCCTCCTCACAGCTAACACTGCCCCCCAGCTTTGTGTCATCCGCAAACTTGGAGATGTTGCATTCAATTCCCTCATCCAGCTCATTAATATATATTGTCAATAGCTGGGGTCCCAGCACTGAGCCTTGCGGTACCCCACTAGTCACTGCCTGCCATTCTGAAAAGGACCCGTTTACTCCTACTCTTTGCTTCCTGTCTGCCAGCCATATCTCTATCCACATCAATACTGAACCCCCAATGCCGTGTGCTTTAAATTTGCATACTAATCTCTTATGTGGGACCTTGTTGAAAGCCTTCTGAAAGTCCAGATATAACACATCCACTGGTTCTCCCTTATCCACTCTACTAGTTACATCCTCGAAAAATTCTATAAGATTCGTCAGACATGATTTACCTTTCATAAATCCATGCTGACTTTGTCCAATGAATTCACCACTTTCCAAATGTGCTGCTATCCCATCTTTAATAACTGATTCTAGCATTTTCCCCACTACCGATGTTAGACTAACTGGTCTGTAATTCCCCGTTTTCTCTCTCCCTCCCTTTTTTTAAAGTGGGGTTACATTAGCTACCCTCCAATCCTCAGGAACTACTCCAGAATCTAAAGAGTTTTGAAAAATTATCACTAATGCATCCACTATTTCTGGGGCTACTTCCTTAAGTACTCTAGGATGCAACTTATCTGGCCCTGGTGATTTATCGGCCTTTAATCCATTCAATTTACCTAACACCACTTCCCGGCTAACCTGCATTTCACTCAGTTCCTCCATCTCATTTGACCCCCGGTCCCCTGCTATTTCTGGCAGATTATTTATGTCTTCCTTAGTGAAGACAGAACCAAAATAGTTATTGAATTGGTCTGCCATGTCCTTGTTCCCCATGATCAATTCGCCTGTTTCTGACTGCAAAGGACCTACATTTGTTTTAATTAATCTTTTTCTCTTCACATATCTATAAAAACGTTTGCAGTCAGTTTTTATATTCCCTGCCAGTTTTCTTTCATAATCCATTTTCCCTTTCCTAATTAAGCCCTTTGTCCTCCTCTGTGGACTGAATTTCTCCCAGTCCCCTGGTAGGCTGCTTTTTCTGGCTAATTTGTATGCTTCATCTTTTGTTTTGATACTATCCCTGATTTCCCTTGTTATCCATGGATGCACTACCTTCCCTGATTTATTCTTTTGCCAAACTGGGATGAACAATTGTTGTAGTTCATCCATGCAGTCTTGAAATGCCTTCCATTGCATATCCACCGTCAACCCTTTAAGAATCAATTGACAGTCTATCTTGGCCAATTCCCGTTTCATACCCTCAAAGTTACCTGTCTTTAAGTTCAGGACCCTTATTTCCGAATTAACAATGTCACTCTCCATCCTAATGAAGAACTCAACCATATTATGGTCACTCTTGCCCAAGGGGCCACGCACAACAAGACTGCTAACTAATCCTTCCTCATTACTCAATATCCAGTCTAGATAGTTTAAATAGTATGTGTTAAGTAAGTAAGTAAGTAAGTAAGTTTATTGGCCAAGTATTCACATACAAGGTGCTCCGCCCACAAGTAACAACATGACATACCGACAGTTACAAATGACTCAGAAAACACTAAACATTAATAATAATAAAACATTAATGATAAAACACCATTGATCAAGCATGTGAACCAACAAAATACCAGATCAAAGGGAGGCTACAGATTTTTGGCTGTTGAGTAGAGCAACTACTCGTGGATAAAAACTGTTTTTATGTCTGGTTGTGGCAGCTTTGAAAGTCCGGAGACGCCTTCCAGAGGGAAGTGATTCAAAGAGTTTGTGGCCAGGGTGAGAGGGGTCAGAGATGATCTTACCCGCTCGTTTCCTGGTCCTTGCAGTGTACAGTTCATCAATGGAGGGAAGGTTGCAGCCAATAACCTTCTCAGCTGATCGGACGATTCGCTGCAGCCTCCAGGTGTCGTGCTTGGTGGCTGAGCCAAACCAGACCATGATGGAGAAGGTGAGAACAGACTCTACGATGGCCGTGTAGAATTGGACCATCATTGCCTGTGGCAGATTGTGCTTCCTCAGCTGCCGTAGGAAGTACATCCTCTGTTGTGCCTTGTTGACTGTGGAGTCGATGGTAGCCCCCCACTTAAGGATATTGGAGATGATGGTTCCCAGGAACTTAAAAGACTCCACAGATGTGACTGTGGTGTTGTTGATGGTGAGTGGGATGAGGGGAGGGGGAGCTCTCCTAAAGTCTACTATCAATTCCACTCTTAAGAGCATTGAGCTCTAGGTTGTTGCAATGGCACCAGGACGCCAGCTGTGACACTTCCTGTCTGTAGGCAGATTCCTCCCCATCCTGGATCAGTCCAATCAGGGTTGTGTCGTCCGCAAACTTGAGAAGCTTGACAGAGGTGTCTGTGGAGGTGCAGTCGTTGGTGTAGAGAAGAGGAGAGAGTACGCAGCCTTGCGGTGCTCTTATGTTGAGCGTTTGCGGGTCCGAGATGTGCTTTTCCAGCCTCACATGCTGCTTCATGTCTGTCAAGAAGCTGGTGATTCACCGACAGAGGGGTTCAGGCACAGTCAACTCGGAAAGTTTGGAGTGTAGTAGCACTGGCACAATGGTATTGAATGCAGAGCTAAAATCAACAAACAGGATCCTCACATAGGTCCCCTGGCAGTCTAGGTGCTGTAGGATGAAGTGCAGGCCCAGGTTGACTGCATCATCCACAGATCTATTGGCCCGATATGCAAACTGCATAGGGTCCAGCAGGGGGATCATGATATTTTTCAGCTTGGCCAGCACAAGCCTTTCAAGTGTCTTCATGACTACAGAGGTCAGTGCGACAGGCCTGTAGTCATTAAGACAAGTAATCCTTGCCTTTTTGGTGTTTGTTTTTAGTGTTCTTTAACTTGTTTTATGTGGGAGATAGGAGGTAGGGGGTTGGGATGCGATTTTTTTCTGTATCGTATCTCTGTCCACATTTGGCCTAACATCAGGGAGTTGGCGGCCTTTGCTGGAGACCGACTTCAAGATCTCCACCGCGGGGAGCCTAGAGGACTTTAACATCGCTAAGCCCGCGATCCTTTTGCGAACCATGGGTGCATGCAGACTTAACATCACGGAGCTCGTGATCTCTGGTCAGAGACCAACTTCGGGAACACCAAGCCACAGGAGCATCGACCGCCCTGACACAGGAACCTCGATCGCCCCGAGGCGGGAGCTTCGGCCACTGGCTGCGGGAGCTTCGATTGTGGATGGTTAGACTGCCCCGACCGCGGGAGAATAAAGAGGAAAAAGATTGGAATTTTTTGTCTTCCATCAGAGTGAGGAATGTGAGGAATCTGCTGTGGTGGATGTTTATGTTAACTTTTATGTAGTTGTGTATCTTTTTGCTTTTTTTTCGTATGGCTGTATGGTAATTAGCATATCACTGTACCTTAATTGGTACGTGACAATAAAAGACCTTTGAAACCTTTCAAACCTTAGAAACCTTTGAAATCCACCCCGGAAATCTCCCTGAAAATGTGGTGCCTAGGCCGGGTGAGGCGGCTGACATCAACCTCATCGGGATTTGCAATCGACCGGTCGAAATTGCCACCTGTGGCGAGGGCTCCCACCGAACCAGAGGCAACAGTTCCGTTCCCATAACCGACTTCTGATGCCGATATCATGGGCAGGTATCTCGGCCCCCTGACAGCGTAGGCGGATGGTTCCCATACCGTTCGACTCCTCTTGGAGGCTGGGACCTCTGTTGGTCTGGCAAAATGGAAAATCTGTCAGGGCTCTGGAACCAAGGATACTGGAAAGGCAGTGGTGGACCTGTATATCACAAACCGGAAGATTACAGTAACTCGCACTTGGCCAGGCTGTACTGAGGAAGCACGGTACCAACATTGGGTCATTGCAGATGAAGCTGCTGGAACTACATAAGACAGGGCTGACGGAGTACCTGGGCTGATGTTGTGATAGTGCTCAGGGAGCACCAGAGCTTATACTGAGAAAGCACAAAGGTGTGCCCAGGCCAAAGCCAGGGCAACTTTGAGGGAGTGGCCAGTACTACATCAGGGAGGTGCTGGGATTGCTCATGGAGTGTCCAGACCGACATTTGGGGAGTGCTGTGAGATTGTCCAAGAAGACACTAAGACAGCACTGAAGGAGTATCGAGATTGGCAGATACTGGGGCAGCAGTGAAGGGGTGTTTGGGCAGACACTGGGGCAGGGCTGAGGGATTATACTAGACAGGTACACGGATAGGATAGGTTTAAAGGAATATGGGCCAAAGGCAGACAGGTGGGACTAGTATAGATGGGACATGTTGGTCGGTATGAGAAAGTTGGGCCGAAGGACGTGTTTCCATGCTGTATGACTGAATGAGTGTCCAGCCAGACATCAGGACAGGGCTGAGAGAGTGTCCTGCCCGGCAGACACCAGGAAGTTCTGATTGAGCTCCCATTCTAGCAACATGTTGACCAATATATTTGCTCAGCTTGCAGCTATAAATCTGGCTCCTACCTGCCAAAGAAGCTTTTTAAGATGTTGAGGAACAGAAAGTCTTAGAGATTCAGCATTCAGAATCGGCCTGTCTCACGAGTCTGCGGTCATTGGCGGCGAAACGGGAAGAATCTGCCGCCATAGACCGTGCACTCGTGAGAACGCACAATTCCGGGGCCATGCGGCGGTGTTCCCAACACCGCACGGTGCTAAAATAAAACCTACACTGTTGAAAAATATTTTCCTACCGCACAGCCTCCACCAGTGATGCACGAGTGCGGCACGGCTGCCCGCACGGCCGCCGCCAGTGTGGCTCGAGCGCCGTGCGTCAAACTTGCGCCGCCACAGCCTCCGCCAGTGAGGCACGTGTGCGGCACGGCCGCAGGCACAGCCACCGCTACAGCGCCGCGATCTGGACGGCCGCCGCCACAGCCGCCGCTAGTGAGTCACGTGCGGCGGGCCGACGTCATCGCAGTCGGCCCGCCCTTTTTTTTACTTACCGCAAGCACGTGGGACCAGCCGTATTTGAATCACTCGGCCCCCGCGCAGCATCCGTGCGGCGCTCCCGTAGATAGGCTCGGCGCTCTCGCCGTTGCCGTGCGTTCCACTCTACAGGCGAAGCCGCGCTTCACCGCCGATGACCGCAAACACGTAAGACAGATAGTAGGAAGATCTCTGCCTTTAAACAATGTTTCTGACACCATAGATTGGATAAATATGCAGACAAGGACGATGTGATGCCAAAGCAATAAACATCATTATCTGGGCAACTGTTTTGGTGTCTAAATTCAGAAACCTATGCATGAGAGATGAACAAAGAGAACTCCAGGGATGAGACTGCTCAGTTTCCAGAGTAAGGAAAGGCAAGTTTCTCTAATTATACGTATGAACCAGTTGAGCAGGGGTGTGCTAGATATACTCGATACCTTATAAAGGTTCAGATGAAGTATATTGAAATCATTTTTGGTGGTTAATTAGTAACTAGAGAGTTTGATTTAGAAATTCGTTTTTGGTCCATAGTGTGAATTGATCTGAAGAAGGGTCTCGACTTGAAACGTCACGTATTATTTTTCTCCAGAGATGCTGCCTGACCCACTGAGTTACTCCAACATTTTGTGTCTATCATTGGTGTAAACCAGCATCTGCAGTTCCATCCTACACAATATGAAAGCAGTTACAGGTTCTGTCCTGCTTCCAAAATGCAGTTTAACTAAAGTCAATGGAACCTACAAGAAGTGATACAGCCAATGTTATCTGGCATATTAAGACTCGCTGGGATGAATTACTAGATGTTTAGTTTTTTTTCTTATCACATAAAGAACTAAATGAGATTAAAAACGTTACCAGAAAACAGAGATAAAAGCAGATTTATAATGATTTTTTTAAAGTAAATTTTGAGAGATTTAACAGGATCAAGAAATGGAAGCAAGTGGATATCCATTTCAGTGAACTAGCATGTAAAATACAGCAAACAATTTCCTTTTATCCTTGATGATTGATTCAGTGATTCATCAAAAAATACTGCACAATACAGTAGAACAGTTCCCACCTTTTTGATTGAGCTTCCTTTAAAATATATAGGGCAAAGTTAAACATAAGAACTGTAATGCTTTATGATAAATGGTTTTCAAGGTTGTATTTTCAGAATTGAATTAGCTAATTAATTCAAAAGAAATTAAATGCAACTGGAAAATATCATTTCTGTCCTCTTTACATCAGATTGCTTCATCGCCAATGAATGATATTTGAAGTACTATTTTGAATGTTGCACAACATTTTTTGCACAATGGCGATCCGAAAGCAGCAATACAATAAATTAACTGTTAATCTGTTTTGTTAGTACGGGTTATGTAACCATTGGCCTGGAAAATAGTGAGCACTCAACTGTTCTTCAAATAAATACACACAATTTAATATGGTCACTGGATCACGTAGAATGGGCTTCAGATTAAAATACCATCACAACATGAAATACATTTTTCTACAACTTATTACTGCCTGAGTATTGCATGGGTGTGTTTGCTCTAATAATGCTCAAGTCCTGTACTGGGGTCTGAACCCCACACACAAATTAAGAAGGAAATGTGTTGCCTTCAAAACAAGCTGACAAATTATGAATCAGCGATGGCATTAGCATAATTTCTGTCCACAAGGCTCCTGAAAAACTATTTTATGTTTTCTGCCACCTACTTCTTCTGAGATATTATTTGATAATCTACCTTTGAAGCACCTGGAGATATTTCCCTGGACTAAAAATGCTTCATAAATGCAAGTTGTTGATGTTTGTCAGATACGTAGCTAATTATACCGTATCCCCCACTAAAATGAAAGGATAATTGTGGTTGACTGTAATTTTGAGTAATTATGCCATGCGGCAGAATAATATGTTGATGAACAAACAAAGTGTGCGGGATAATGACAACCTAGTGTTGCTTCTGGCAAGGTCCAATTCTTGGGTGGCCAAAGTTGCGGAAGGATGATACAAATAGCCTCATTACTTTTGGAAAGGGAACCAAAGCCCTGATTCCCATTTCTGATCAGACTCCAGTGATCACTCCTGGGAAGTGAATCCTGTGACACCGGACTGGACGAATAGTGATAAATATTTCAAAATTTCCACAATTTAAAAAGAACCACAAAAACATAGTTTCAGTCAGACTGCCAAGTATATTTTAAAAAAGTAATTAGAAAATTATATTATAACTCATTGAAATTCAATCCAATATGAAACTATTTGGAAACATTTGGGCCTCCTATGAATGGACTAAGATTTAAAAAAACACAGGCAGTGTTTAAGGTCCTACATTTGTTTCCAGTGAATGTAAAACTATACATCTCATTTATTTGGTAACCACAACACGATCCATACAGACTTAAACAATGCTATCATTTCAGGTGTTTGCTGTGAAGTGGAAACATTGCAATGGAGTGGCATCAAGCCCAAACACTTGACAAATGTTGGCACCCTGGACTGATCGGAGGGTGGAAGGGGATTATGGCTGTGTGGGAAATCTATAAAATGGTGTAACACAATGCCTCTCCCAATACAATACATGTAAAACATTCCGACTTTCCTTTGTTCTTGAGAGCAACTTCATTCATTCAATGCACCAGATTTGTCAGACACATCTTATTTCTGTGCCATGTAAATTCAGGAGTTGATTCAACGCTAAATAAATATTTCTACTGTCGCCAGAACATCAGATATTTAGGCCACTCACTGATTTTGGGAGTCTTTATGTGATCGTTTGTACACAGAGCTTATCAGCTCATGTGAGATTGTGTCAGAGACAATATTTCACAATGCAAAAGGAACTTCTTGGCAGCACCAGTGCCAACTGAAATTATTCCAAATGTTTTCTGTTCAATTTGCTCTGCAGTTTGAGGAGACAGCATTGTTTGTCTCAGATAATCATTACATAGAAACATAGAAAATAGGTGCAGGAGGAGGCCATTCGGCCCTTCGAGCCAGCACCGCCATTCATTATGATCATGGCTGATCGTCCCAAATCAATAACCCATAGAAACATAGAAAATAGGAGAGAAACATTGAAAATAGGGTTTAGACCTGTACAAATAATGTTCTCTGCAAAAGAAGAAATCAATATCCCCATTTAAAATGAATGTTGTGATGTTACCAGCTATGCTGCCACTGTTGTTGGTTTTTGGATAATTTTCCAATGTAACTCCACCGATGTAAAATAATACCCTCCAATGACTGAGGCCACCCAGAATCCCCTGGCCTAGTTCCCCTGTCTGAAATCACTGTTGTGGTCCCTTCCGACCCTACACATGGTTTAATGGTTCTTTATTTTCACGTATGCACAGCACAGTGAAATTCTTTTTGCATTGCTTACACATGCACAATTCCCCAAATTTTTGCGGCATTTACTCAAAGAAAAAGTCCAAAGCCAAATGCAGGATGTACTGGAGCGCACCCGATCACGGCTGCTGCTGGGCCTTCTCTGGTGCCTTTGACCAGCTCAGCCTGCAAACTGACATCCCCTCCTCGCCCGAATGCATTCCTGGAGGCGGCTCCTGCAGCCGACCTTGAAGGTGCTGGAGGCAATATCCCGGTCCCTCTCCTGCTGGCCCACTCATCTTGTCTATCGTCGCCTATGGCTTCCTCCTCTTCAGCCTTCCGGTCTTCAGCTCAGCGGCTCCCAAGCTTCCCCCAGCAGGCAGCAGCCCCGTCAGGTCTATCTTCACGGCAGCGAGCAAGACCTGCTACCGCACGTGACCGTGGGCTGCCCACTGAGTCAGTCTTCGGTCCATGTTTATCTTCTCTGGGTGCAGATGACTAAACCAGATACAGTCTGTGCAGTGTGAAGTTGCCACCTCTCTAAATTGGGGGTGCGATACTACCCACAATAAAACATTCAATAGTATTTACCTCCAGTACTTAAATATCTTTAATATTCAAACACGTTTAATATTTACATCAAATCATCTAAACAATTTTTAAAATATCACAGAAAACTGGTGATACAATTTCATAAATTAGAGGAAACCTAAATAATTTTTGGAAAGTGACTTACATTTCCCTTTGCCTTGAAACATTTACCTTAAAATCTGGAGACAAAAGAAACTGCAGATGCTGGGAGCAAGACACTAAGTGCTGGAGTAATCAGCAGTCCAGGCCACAATCTGTGGAGAGAATGGATAGGTGATGTTCAGGGTTAAGATCAAGTTCAAGTTCAAGTGAGTTTATTGTCATGTGTCCCTGATAGGACAATGAAATTCTTGCTTTGCTTCAGCACAACAGAACATAGAAGGCATTGACTACAAAACAGATCAGTGTGTCCATATATCATTATATACATATATACACACATGAATAAATAAACTGATAAAGTGCAAATAACAGATAATGGGCTATTAATGTTCATAGTTTTGTCCGAGCCAAGTTTAATAGCCTGATGGCTGTGGGGAAGTAGCTATTCCTGAACCTGGTCGTTGCAGTCTTCAGGCTCCTGTACCTTCTACTTGAAGGTAGTAGGGAGATGAGTGTGTGGCCAGGATGGTGTGGGTCCTTGATGATGCTGCCAGCCTTTTTGAGGCAGCAACTGTGATATATCCCCTCGATGGAAGGGAGGTCAGAGCCGATGATGGACTGGGCAGTGTTTACTACTCTTTGTAGTCTTTTCCTCTCCAGGACGCTAAAGTTGCCGAACCAAGCCACGATGCAACCGGTCAGCATGCTCTCTACTGTGCACCTGTAGAAGTTAGAGAGAGTCCTCCTTGACAAACCGACTCTCCCTAATCTTCTCAGGAAGTAGAGGCGCTGATGTGCTTTCTTAATAGTAGCATCAGTGTTCCCGGACCAGGAAAGATCTTCAGAGATGTGCACGCCCAGGAATTTAAAGCTCTTGACCCTTTCAACCATCGACCCATTGACATAAACAGGACTGTGGGTCCCCATCCTAATCCTTCCAAAGTCCACAATCAGTTCCTTGGTTTTGCTGGTGTTAAGGGCCAGGTTATTGTGCTGGCACCATATGGACAGTTGCTCAATCTCTCTTCTGTACTCTGACTCATCCCCATCAGTGATACATCCCACAACAGTGGTGTCATCAGCGAACTTGATGATTGAGTTCGCACTATGACCGGCTACGCAGTCATGGGTATAGAGTGAGTACAGCAGGCGGCTGAGCACGCAGCCTTGAGGTGCTCCCGTGCTGATTGTTATCGAGTCTGACACATTTCCACCAATACGAACAGACTGTGGTCTGAGAATGAGGAAGTCGAGGATCCAATTGCAGAGGGATGCGCAGATACGCAGTTCTGCGAGTTTGGTAACCAGCTTGGAGGGGATGATTGTATTAAATGAGTTTTTGTTGTCCAAGTGGTCCAGAGCAGAGTAGAGGGCCAGCAAGATCGTATCCACCATTGATCTGTTGTGGTGGTAAGCGAACTGCAGTGGGTCCAGGTTTTTGTCGAGGTAGGAGTTGATTTGCACCATGATCAACCTCTCAAAGCACTTCATCACCACAGGCGTTAGTGCCACAGGTCGATAGTCATTGAGGCACGTCACCTTGCTCCTTGGGCACCGGTATAATTGATGCCCTTTTGAAGCAGGTGGGAACCTCAGACCTCAGAAGTGAGAGGTTGAAAATGTCCGTAAAAACTCCAGCCAGTTGGTCCGCACAGGTTTTTAGAACACGACCAGACTGGTCCAGGCGCTTTTTGAGGGTTCACCCTCTGAAGGATTTCCTGACGTCGGCCTCTGTGACTGAGACTGAAATACCATCACAGCGAATGGGAGCTCGGGAAGGCACATCGGTGTTCTCCCTATCAAAGCGTGCGTAAAACGCATTGAGCTCATCAGGGAGTGATGTTTCACCGACATTCGAGCTGCCTCCTGATTTTGCCTTGTTGGAGGTGATTGCATTCAGGCCCCGCCACAGCTGCCAAACATCTGTCTCATCCTCCAGTTTGGAGCAGAAGTCCCTTTTGGCCTTTTTGATGGCCTTACCAAGGTCGTATCTGGACTTCTTGTAGACCACTGTATCATCAGACATGAATGCCCGGTGTCTGGTCTTCAGAAGAGTGTGGATCCTTCTTCTTCAAACTGTGTTTTCTCCAGTTTATCAAAACTTTCATGGAGGCTGTGGGGGAATATCATGGAGGAAAATGGTACAGAGACTGTGGTGATTCACAACTTGAGCACCTTTTTGTTTCTTTGTCACCTCAGATTGTCGAGTTATGTCACAACAAAAATTGCCTGTGCATTAAACGTTTGTAATAATTGCTCTAAATTCTGGATTGCTGTCATTGGCAATAATCACCATTTAATCAAACAAGGTACCTTTTTCCCTCCACAATTAGTGCCACAAAGCTGGGTTTCCTCCACTCCACGTTAAAACGGCTGCTTTGGCATTTCACCTGATGTCATCACTGTCTTACAAGAAAACTCAACAAAACACAGAATATTTGAAAAGGTGACACGTGGATCTGCAGATGATGGTTTACAAAAGAAATCACAGAGTACTGGAGTAGCTCAGCAAGTCAGACACAATCTCAGGAGAACATGGATAGGTGACATTTACGCTCAGGACCCCCGAAAGGGTTAGACACACAAGCATCCGTATTGACACACAGAATTGTGCAGCTGAAAAGTGAGATAAGAAACAATTTACACAAAGCAAAAGTTGGTAAGGGAACTGAGGGATGCGTTTCATTCTTGGATCTATTTATATTACATTGGTTAGCATGAAAGTAATTCAAAATAAACAACAGAAAGTGAACCTTCACCAGCCAGGATTTCAGTCCACCTCAACATGATTGTTTTTTTAATCTAAGAGCTTAAGCAGTTAAAACAGAAGAGGAAATTCCCTCTATCTTGAGTTCGGCCTGGTTATAATGATATTACTTATCTTTGTTTGACCTGTGATGCAATTCAAAATCAGTACTTTTTAAATCCACAAAGCAGCCGTCCAGAATCTATTGATATGCCCCCTGTTCACAATTGTCCTCACAATGAAGGTTCACAACAAGACCAAGGAAACCTTTCAGCAGAGGCAGACTACAATGACGAAATTCACCATCATCTCTGATGTGCCTGCTCAGCCATTGCTCAATGGAAGAAAAGGACATTTGAAGATCAAGTCGTCAGTCAGAGCACGTTGTCTGTGGTAATCTTTGTCCTCTTACATCCCTCTGGACTACCTGTACGATCCTCCGACGAGATACACGCACAGACAACACCCGAGGTCAGGATCGACCCCTGGACTCTGGCACTGTAATACAGTTTAAGAAGAAGATTGCTCTTAGATATTCTAATCCCACTAGTCTGAGGCTGCTCATGCATCACACCTGCTGCCCTTCCCACATTGGCCTCATCTGTCAACTCAGAACCCAAAAAAGCCAAAGTGATATCTGGTTATCTTAGTTCCTGAGGAACTGTCCATGAGGAGGTGGGAGATTATCACTTCCACAGACATCTTATTTGGTGCAGAGAGAACTCAAGGTAAATTCATTGTAGAAAGAAAAGGAAAACCAAAAATCTGGAACACAGAAATGCTTAAAACTTATGAAATAACAATGGAGGACATAGTGACTCAATGAGCAAAAGTCTGCATTGGAGATGAAACATCAATGTTGACCGTATCAATGCTCCTTTTATCAGAATGCTAATAAAATACATCCCTTCATGCTTCCTGAGAACTCACTGCACATATTGTTTTCTGCTTCATGTCAAAACACCAGCTTTTACTCATGATATCCCTTTTTAAATAAACCGTCATTTATCAAACAGGCCTCAGAATATTCTATAAAAATATCAGGTGTTCTCTTGGATCATCTATACTTTGTGGGTATATCAGTTAATGTAGACAAAATGTCCTTCTCTGTAAGACTAGGAACAATGAGGGGCAGGTAAATACCTCTGGGCTTGGCTGCCCTATTTCTCAGCACTCCCTTGCATTCCAGAGGACCTTTGCCAACTGATGATACCTCCATATCTTCTCCATTACGTCTGAGAAACAAGTTATCAATTTTAGCCACCATCGGTGAGAACAACCACACTCTTTCTATGGGAACAAAGTATAAATCAGTTGATATTAAACAACGAACAGTACAGCACAGGAACGGGCCCTTTGGTCCACACTGTTTGTGCTGAACATAATGCCTAGCTGAACTGATCTCATCTGCCTGTACATGATCCATATCCCTCCAATCCCTGCACGTCCATGTGCCTATCCAAAACCTCTTAAATGTCACTATTGTATCTACCTCCACCATCACTCCTGACAATGTGTTCCAGGCCCCCACCATCCTCTGTGTATTAAACTTTCCCACTTTCACCTTGTAGCTATATCCCCTAGTGTTCTAACTGCCTACCCTATCTATGCCTCACATAACTTTATATACTTCTATCGTCTCCCCTCAACCTCCGACATTCCAGAGAAAACAATCCAACTCTATCCAATTTCTCCCAGTAGCTGGAACCCTTTAATTTAGGCAGCATTCTCTGCACCATCTCCAAAACTTCCACATCTTTCCTGTAAAACTGTGTGCAATATTTCAAAGGCAGCCTACCCAAACTCCTACAGAGCTGGCACCGGGTGGCACCGTACATGGCAGGCTCGCCAACAGCCTGTCTGGTCTTTTTTCTTCTTTTGCTCTTTTGGTCTGTGTTTACTTGTATGTTTTAAGTGTACTTTTAGCATTTGTATTATAGGGGGGTGAGGTTGGGGGAAACCTTTATTTAATCTCTATCCTCGACGGAGATGCGACTTTTAAATCGTATCATAGCCTGTACTGCGGGTTTAACATCGTGGAGCTGGCGATCCCGTTGTTAGGGATCGACTGTGGGAGCTCCAACCACAGGAGCTTCGACCGCCACGATCATGGGAGCTTTGATCGCCCCGAGGCGGGATCTTCGATTGTTGACTGCGGGAGATTAGATCGCCCCAACTGCGGAAGTTTCGATTGCCCAGACTGCGGGAGAAAAGGAGGAAAGAAGGTCTAAGTTATTTGCCTTCCATCACAGTGGGGAATGTGAGGTCGCTGAAAAAACAAGATGGGCGTGCTGCCTGCACTAGTGAGTGCATACTGTTGTTGTGTCCTTGGGCAAGACACTTCACCCACCTTTGCCTGCGTGTGAATGTGTGTGAATGTGTGTGAGTGATTGGTGGTGGTCGGAGGGGCCGTAGGCGCAAATTAGCAGCCACGCTTCCGTCAGTCTGCCCCAGGGCAGCTGTGGCTACAGAAGTAGCTTACCACCACCGAGTGTGACTGAGGAGTGAATGAATAATGCGATGTAAAGCGCCTTGAGTATTAGAAAGGCGCTATATAAATCCCATCCATTATTATTATTATTATTACTCGGAGGGAGTGCCGTGAGGAAGTGATCTCGATGTTTGCGGGGACGGCTCCATGAGGACATCCCAGAATCTAGTGCGAGGGTGGGCAGCTTTCTGACTGTTCGGGCAGACAGAGAGAATGACAGCGGTCGGTAAACTTTGGTCACATCATGGTGAAAGAGCGTGTGTGTGGCCCAGACATTGAACTGATGATGGCTGTGGGTCTCCGCTTATGCTGTGTGCCCTGGGGATTCTCACACACCGTTGTGGTGGCTGTTTAAGTCTATGTTTAATTTTTATGTGGTTATGTATCTTGTAGCTTTTTTATATGACTGTTGGCAAATCAAATTCCTTGTATGTTTACATACTTGGCTAATAAATAAATTAATTACAATCATGACTTCCTGACTCTTATACTCAATGCCCCTAGTAATGAAGGCAAGCATAACATATGCCTTCCTTTCAACCCTCTCTACTTATGTTGCCACCTTTAGTGAGCTGTGAACCTGGTCGCAAGGGGCATATCAATGCTGTTAAGGATATAACAAACATCCGTGGCCATAGCCTTTGGCATGGAAGACTTACAATCTTAAATACAAAAGAAAGAACTTTCCCTCTTCTGAGGTCATCTCTTTGTAAGGCAGCAGGAAATCCATTGATCAATACTTCTGCAGGTAAGTCAGGGCACTGAACAGACCCCTCCAGGCATGCCCAGATGGAATAGCATGCCCTGTAAGTGTGAGTGATGGCATCATGGTAAACATTCATGTAATGTCAAATAAAGTAGTCTTTTTCATTCAAATCATCTGCATTGCATTGGTTAACCCAGAGTTGTAATTCCCTCATATGTTCAGTAAAAGGTAAATTGTATCTGTATTGCAGTACGATAAACCCAGTTTACAAACTAAGCCAATTATAAACCAAGCCAATTAACCTACAAACCTGCACGTCGTTGGAATGTGGGAGGAAACCGGCGTATACAGAGAAAACCCATGCGGTCACAGGAAAAACATACGAACACCATGCAGACAGCAACTGTAGTCAGGATCGAACCTGGGTCTCTTGAGCTATAAAGCAACAACTCTACTACTGCACCACAGTGCTGCCCTCTATGTGCCACAGTATGAAGGACAAGAGAGCGAGAGAGACAAAGTCAAACATTTGGAGAGATATCTTGAGTACCCTGCGATGCAGACCAACAGGCCCTGGGGATTTATCAGCATTCAGTCCCATCCATCATCCATCATTGGGTAGACTGATGGGACAGAAGGCTGATAAATCCCCAGGACATGATGGTCTGCATCCCTGGGTACTCAAGGAGGTGGCTCTAGAAATCGTGGATGTATTGGTGATCATTTTCCAAAATTCTATAGATTCAGGATCAGCTGTGGATTGGAGGGTAGCTAATGTTATCCCGCTTTGACTAATCCTACTTGACTAATCTTCTGGAATTTTTTGAGGATGTGACAAGTAAAATGGATGGAGAGCCAGTGGATGTAGTGTATCTGGACTTTCAGAAAGCCTTTGATAAGTTCCCACAGGAGATTAGTGGGCAAAATTAGAGCACATGGTATTGGTGGTAGGATATTGACATGGATAGAGAATTGGTTGGCAGACAGGAAACAAAGAGTAGGAATAAACGGGTCCCTGTCAAAATGGTAGGCAGTGGCGAGTGGAGTGCCGCAAGGCTCGGTGCTGGATCCGCAACTATTTACAATATATATTAATGATTTAGATGAGGGGATTAAAAGTAACACTAGCAAATTTGCAGATGACACAAAGCTGGGTGGCAGTGTGAACTGCGAAGAGGATGCTAGGTGGTTGCAGGGTGACTTGGACAGGTTGAGTGAGTGGGCAGAAGCATGGCAGATGCAGTATAATGTAGATAAATTTGAGGTTATCCACTTTGGCGGCAAGAACAGGGAGGCAGATTAATATCTCAATGGTGTCAGATTAGGAAAAAGGAAGTGCAACGAGACCTGGGTGTCCTTGTCTACCAGTCACTGAAAGTAAGCAGCAGGTACAGCAGGCAGTGAAGAAAGCTAATGGCATGTTGGCCTTCATAATGAGAGGATTTGTGTATAGGAGTAAAGAGGTCCTTCTGCAGTTGTACAGGGCCCTGGTGAGACCACATCTGGAGTATTGTGTGCAGTTTTGGTCTCCTAAGTTGAGGAAGGACATCCTTGCTATTGAGGCAGTGCAATGTAAGTTCACGAGGTTAATCCCCGGGATGGCGGGATTGTCATATGAGGAAAGATTGGAAAGACTGGGCTTGTATTCACTGGAATTTAGGAGGGTGAGAGGTTATCTTATAGAAACATATAAAATTATAATAGGATTGGACAAGCTAGATGCAGGAAAAATGTTCCCAATGTTGGGGGAGTCCAGAAACAGGGGCCACAGTCTAAGAATAAAGGGGAGGCTATTTAAAACCAAGATGAGAAAAAAAATGTCACCCAGAGAGTTGTGAATTTGTGGAATTCTCTGCCTCAGAAGGTAGTCAAGGCCAATTCACTGGATGAATTTAAGAGAGTTAGATAGAGCTCTTGGGGCTAGTGGAATCAAGGGATATGGGGAGAAAGCCGGCATGGGTTACCGATTGTGGATGTTCAGCCATGATCATAATGAATGGCGGTGCAGTCTCGAAGGGCCAAATGGCCTCCTCCTGCACCTATTTTCTATGTTTCTATGTTTCTATACTACTCTCAGAAAAGGTTTTAGTGCATAGGAGGGAGGGTTGGCCCAACAGTGAGAAATGGTGGTTGATAAAATATACCATTTCCATGACAGCTAACAATGACGATATTCATCTTTGTCAGTTAGTTATGGATTTCTGCTTTTGCTCATAAGTTATGACAAGTGCCTTAAGTTGGTGACCATGGCAACTGGTGGTTGTTGGAAAAGACTAGGGAAAGCATGCAAGAGAAAATTTATGTTTCATCTAGTTCACCCTATCTTTTTCCAATTTAAACTGCAGCATATACAAAGAAGTGTAGACATGTTCATTGGTATGATACAGTTGCAAACAACTAGTAATCAAGACAAGATGAATTTGAAAATTACATTCAGAATTTGAGATTCAATATTATATTATCAGAATGTTGAACTTTCTAAATAGAAGTTAGGAAAGATATAAAAAATTGCAAATGAGAAATAAATAATGTTTGCTTTCAACTAGTAGAGACAGCTTCAGTATCCAATCCAATGTATAAACAATGTCTTGTAAACATGGAGTTTCATGTGGAAAAAGTAGAAATCCTTTTTTAAAACTTTTTTGTTTTGTTTATTATGGTGTTTACAGAGTACGATGTTTACATATCTGTTGTGCTGCTGTGAGTAAGAATTTCATTGTTCTGTTTTGGGACATATGACAATAAAACACACTTGACTCTTGAACCCCTGCCAATCGAGTTTGGCAAACTTAGTCTAGCCTTTGAGAATTTTCTATTCTTCAACAAAAAGTGAAAGCTAATGAAGCTAATCTCATCTCAAAGGATTTTTGTTTACTCAAACTTGGGTGAAACTATGTGCAAACATAAAAGGGAATGAATAAACAGGCTTAAGAAGAAAATTATTATCAAGCCATTCCTGTATCATTGACCTACCAAGCAATGTGTTCTGGAGCACGCTGCCAGTAAAAGCTCCTTGCACAAAGAGCTAATAAATCTCATTCTACTTTCATCCTAGGGTCCAAATTAAGCTCTCTTTTAATACTTTGACATGTCTAAATTTGTTACTTTGCTATTACAAACCAAGACAACCAAAGTTTAATGAGGGTATACCTGTATAGGGAGGGAGGGGGGTGACTAAGTTATACACCAATGCACACCAATTAGGATTTTTGCATCAGCATAAAATAATGAGCATGAGTTAATAAAGCTGAACAAGGTGAAATATCACTTACAGTTCCTCATAACAACAGGAAACCATAAGTCAATATTTCTAAAGCTACCGTTGCAAAGTGAGTTTTGACTGTTCTTTGTTAATGTATTACCCAATCAATAACTTGCTCTTTGGGTCGCTGTGTTGTTCAACGCATTTATACAAAGCGGCAATTTGCAATTGCGTTACATGTTTTAACACAGTAAAATAATCCCAAGATAATTCATAGAAAAGAATAATTGGCACAGTGAAAGAAATAAAAATTAAGATGGGTGATTCAATGTCATCCCCCTGCTTTTATTTCCTCAAGACTTTATGAAAACTCTCTCACTTTTAACCTATAATTGGAACTGATCCAAACTCTGCTGTCGAAACTCTAATATGCACCAAATCCATTAATAAAATCTGACAATGTGCACTTTAACCACATGATTTTTTTCTATTACAAATCTCAAATTGTGGAATACAGAGGCAAATAAATAAATGATGGGTCTTTGTCCCAAACATTATGGAGGGCACTGTACATTCCTTCCTTTGGCTTCACAATTTGCACTCCTCTATCCCTATTTCACACCTTTTCTCTTTTCTTCAATGTCCCTTTGTCCAACCATCTGCCTATCAAAACCTCCCTACCTGTATCCACCTATCATTTGTCAGGCTTTCTCCCCCCTCACCACCAGAATCATTCCAAAGAAGACTCCCAATTAGTAACGTCACCGTTCCAAGTTCTCCAGAGATGCTTCCTGACCCATTGAGTTACTCCAGCACTTTGTGTCTTTTTTTGTAAACCAGCATCTGCAGTTCTTGACTCTCTCTTATTTCCAAGTCAGAATGGTACAAGGCTAGGAGGACAACTTCCAGATGGTGATGTTTCCATACATTTGCTGCCCTAGTCCTTCTTTCTGCGAGAGGCCACGCGTTTATGAAGTGCTATCTCGGGAATCATAGTGAGTTGCTGCTGTGCATCCTGTAGACAGTACAAACTGTTGCTACTGTGCATCAGTGATGGAGTGAGTGAATAGTTGTGGATGGGGTTGTTGTCCAAGCAGGCTGCCACACCCTGTGGGGTGTTGAGCTTCTTGAAACTGCACCCATCCAGGCAAGTGGAGAGTATTACATCAACACTCTTGACTTGATTCTTGCAGATGGTGGACAGGGTTAAAATGTGGGTACTTCCTGCAGCATTCTTTACCTCTAACCTGTTCTTGAAGTAAAATTGTATACATGACTATTCTAGTTACATTTCTGGACAATGGTAGTATCCCTAATGATATTCATGGTTGGTGATGCCGTGATTATAATGCCAGTGGGGTGATCATTGGATTTTCTCTTGTTGGATATTGCCATTGCATGGCACGTGAATGTGTGAATGTTACTTACCACCTGTCAGCACATGTCTGCATATTGTCCAGATTCTGCTGCATTTATTTGTGGACTACTTCATTATTTGAGGAATAATAATTGGTCTTGATCCATCAAAATCTCAATTTGAAATGTCTAATTTTCCTGTTGAAAACCCCCCTCACTTTGTAGTGTGAGTCAATGGATCGCAGCACAAAAGGAGGTGGCTGAGGGGATGAGGGATATGCCATCAGGGTTCTAAATTTTGATCACTTTTGTAAAGAAATGCTAGTGGAGAGTGAGTAAGGACAGAAGCACTTTGACTATAATTACTCTTGCAATTTAATACTTCACTGACACACATAGCTGAAGTCGCTCCAGGTGTTATACTGGACCATTGGGGTTATCCGATGGAAAGGCAATATAATGCCTGTAATGATGGTATAATTGGCAGCATAATCAAGGACCAGTCTCACCCGGTCACTCCTTCTTCTCTCCTCTCCCATCAGGCAAGTGGTACAGATGTTTGAAATCACATACCTCAAGGGACAGTTTCTTCCAAGCTGCTATCAGGCAAATGAATGGTCCTCTCATCAGCTAGAGCGCGGTCCTGACCTCCCACCTATCTCATTGGAGACCTTTGAACAATCCTTAATCGGGCTTTAACGTACTTCAATATCGTATCTTGCACTAAACGTTGTACCCTTTATTCTTTATCTGTGTTCTCTAGACGGCTCGATTGTATTCATGTATCGTCTTTTCTTTGACAAGATGGCATGCAAACAAAGGCTTTTCACTGTTCCTTGGTACATGTGACAATAATAATCTAAACTAAACTAAAATCAATGACAAAAGTAATCATTTCTGAATTGTGGCTAGTGCGGTATTTTGTCAGTGTCTTTCACAGGGCTGAAATTCATGGCCATTGGTGACACCACATTAACAGTGGCATTAAAGCCTCCATACCTCAAAGTTCTTTGCCTGGAGTAGTTTCCAGACTGCACTGGGGCTATCTACAAGCCATGTATGCATTAAACAGATGGCTGTTGCAAACATTCCAATCTGGTTTTAGTAGCAGAAGGGTCCAAATGATAACTTCTCCCAAGTCCAGAGCCTCATGATTTGCACTAATATTTCCCTGCATTTTTGTTTTCAAATGAGCCCTTTGCTTTTGTGAATAACAAATTGCAAAAAAAGGTACTGAGCAATGGCTCCGAGCATCATTTTCCTAGAAGTTGCTAAATTTTGCTAGCCCTATGACATGGGTTGGGTACATATGAGCATGGCCATGGGGTGCTTCCAAAATCATTGAAGACATGTTTGTAAGTGTCCCTTCAAGAGAAGGCAAGGTTAAGTACTAGTCCAAGCTCCTGGATCAGTCCCTGATCCTCTCACCATCAAACTCACCCAATCCTAGCATTCCATTTGAACAGAGCAAGTGAGAGGTTAGAAGTTTGGGGAGACAAACTGTCATCTATATCTCTGTCACATCTTACAAACCCGAACCCATTCCCAGTGGTCAAACAGTGTAGGGTATGGAAGCAGAGTCAAGCTAAACAGTTCTATTTCTTGGGTAAATATTAAAATGATGACAGCAACAAAACCCTACTGCTTCGAATTACAAGCTAGCGGGTTTTCGAAAGAAGCAGAGATGAATCAAGCTATAAGGAATTAATTATTCAAAGTCTCTCTGTAATTAAATTGTGATAAAGGTTTTTTTTTTTTTTTTTTTTTTTTTTTAATTTTTATTTATTAGAAGTACATTACATCACAGCCACATACATTAATACTCGTCATTTATAAAGGTTGATGAAAACCAACAGTGTTGTGATGGTACAACATAAAGTTTTACTCATGCTACATCACACAGTAACTCTACAATAGGACGTCTCCAATAAGCTGTGAAATGTGAATCATCCTCAAATTGCTTTATGTTCCCTTCTGGTAAACAGTATTTTGCCCTTAATCTCCCTAATTTTCAGGACTTTGCTGAATTAAAGATTCAACAGAATGCTACATTTTGGTGATTAACAACGGTTTTCCTCTCAATGACGTGAGAGAATCACATTGCATGGAAATGGGCCTTCAGCTCACCAAGTCAATGCCCTCTAGTGCATCCAACTAGTCAATGCACTCTCATGCACCTAACTATACTAATTTAGTTTAGTTTAGCTTAGAGATACAGCAGGGAAACAGGCCCTTTGGCTCACTAAGTCAACTTCGACCAGCAATTCCTGCACACTAACACTATTTTACACACACTACGGACAATTTACAATTTTACCAAGCCAAATAACATCCAAACCTGTATGTCTTTGGAGTGTGTGAGGAAACCGGAGCACCCGGAGAAAACCCACGCAGGTCACGGAGACAACATACAAACTCTTTACACACAGGACCTGTAGTCGGGATTGAACCCGGGTCTCTGGCACTGTAAGGCAGCAACTCTACCGCTGCGCCACCGTGCCAGCCCCCTATTCTACACCAATCCAAATTTTATTCTCTACACCAATCTCCAATTTTATTCCCATCAACTTCCCCCAGACCATACCATTCATCTGCATGTTAGAGACAATTTACAGTGGCCCATTAATTTACCATGAACCCTCATCTTTACAAAATAGGAGGAAGCCAAATGGAGAACGTGCCAACTCCACATAGCAGCATCGGTCAGCATTGAACCCAGGTTGCCATAGCTGTGTCTGATTGCCATTCAAATTCTATTATAAGCTGGAATGATAGGAAGTCATCCTCAATCCTCTTGGACTGCCTCAGAAGGAGAAGGCAAAGATTCTGAGCGTGGAGAAGACAATGCGTGTGGTGTTTCAATCAATCAGGTTGTGAAATGGTTTTGGACATTCCCAAAGTATCATAATTAATGTTTTAATGTTCTGAATCCTTTTCATTCAGACACTTTTTTGACTTGGCAACAATCTTTCTATTCCTTTCCTTCGATCTCTTCCTACTTCACTCCCTTGAATTCACCCTCGGTCTGCTATTTCTCAAATCCTATTGGTGAACAACAGGACAAGTATTGCGGTGCTCCACTTTAACCAACGTCCCAAATCCTCTCTTGTCCTTGCTATACCACTACCAGCTCACACTGCCATCAATTTATTTGTGGGGCAAAGAAGGTGTAAACACAAAAACTTGCATAAAGTCTAACAAACTGGAACACTATGATTTGCCTTGTTCTAATGTTGCTAAATTTGCCCCTAAATTTTGCTACCATTCCTTTCTTTACTTTTGCTGCTGAATGACTATCCAAATGTTACATATAATAGTTCAAAGGCACAAAACAGATGGAATAGAAAGTGCTCCTTTTGTATCCCTCAGGCTAGTAGAAAAGAAGGGGAAAGGATATTTAAAAAAATAGTTCCATGATTTATTATCAAAACTGCTATTGTACATCACATTACCACATGAAGCGTATCAGGAAAGCAAATTCTTTCTGAAATGGCCATTTCCAGCATGAGTGGGCAGTTATCACAGGGCATCTCTACTCTGCAATTCACAAAAGGTCAAAATGCTCAGATCAATCGCAGGTTGGCATGGTGGCACAGTGGTAGAGTTGCTGCCTTACAGCGCTTGTAGCGACGGAGACCCAGGTTCAATCCTAACTATGGGTGGTGTCTGTACGGAGTTTTTTACATTCCCCCATGACCGTGTGGGTTTTCTCCGAGTTCTTCGGTTTCCCCCCACAGTCCAAAGACGTACAGGTTTGCAGGTAATTGGCTTGGTATAAGTGTAAATTGTCCCTTGTGTGTGTAGGAGAGTGTTAATGTGCGGGGATCGTTGGTCGGTGTGGACTCGGTGGGCCGAAGGGCCTGTTTCCGCACTAGATCTCTAAACTAAGCTAAACTAAACAATCCAAAGTCATATTCGTGCAAGATCTAAATCAAATTTTCAAGCAGATATTGTTTGTGAATGATCCACGACAAAACACACATAGTGAAAGATCAATCTTTATTCCAGAAGTAATCGGGAACATTTAAACTGCCAGCCATTCATATCCAGCTCAGCGTGGCTTGTGAGAGCCGGCTGGCCTTGTTAGTGTAAAGCTGTGTAGTACGGTAATACCATGTAAAGGGTGGCATGCATATATGTGTAGTGGAGATTATAAATGGCATGGATTAATAAGGGTTAATCTACTTCCTTCCTCTTAAAGAAGCAAAGCATATATAGAGTGGTTAATGGAGCATATTGTAAAACACCAGTATAGGGTGTGGGCATTATTATTTTACTTGTACATGCTTGTGCATATGTGAGCACATAAAACGGAACCGGTCATGCACAGTTCAAGTATAGCTGGTGAATTTTCCAATCAGTGGGTTTGGCTGCAGACACGGCCTGCACATGTCCATTAGTACCCCTCGTGCGCCTCATCCTTCTCTGAGGGAGCAAGTCCCTTATCGGGTGAACGCGGAGGAGAAGACACTGGTGGAGATGGGGGCACCGGGGAAGGCAGGGATGGCACAATTCTCCTCAATGTAGCAGGCACAGAGGCTGTCCTGCAGGCACAGGATTTCTACTACGCCCCAGAACATACCGATGCGGTAACACAGATTGTGACGCCGGCAGAGTCCATCAGAGACTCTACCTGCCTTCTCCGAAAGTTCCGAGACCTGTGCCAACTTCGCACTAACATTATCATGGAGCATCACAAGTTATTTTCCTGTAGCCAACAAAAGGGCGAGACAGCCAAAACATACATTCCTGTATACCCAACTCACCGTCTAAAAACAGTGATCCCACTTCTGACACCATGTTGTGAATGATCCACGACAACACACATAGTGAAAGATCAATCTTTATTCCATAAGTAATCCGGAACATTTAAACTGCCATCCATTCATATCCAGCTCGGCGTGGCTTGTGAGAGCCATCTGGCCTTGTTAGTGTATGCTGTGTAGTACCGTAATACCATGTAATGGGTGGCATGCATATATGTGTAGTGGAGATTATAAATGGCATGGATCAATAAGGTTTAATCTACAGATATGAAATACTGAGCTTTCGGGTGCACCTGCAAATCATTCATCCTTTGTACACATTCCACTTATGCAATGTCATGTGACTCTGAAGTCAAATGCATCATTTGCAGTGATCAGAGCGACACAGTGGCGCACCGGTAGAATTGCTGCCTGCACGGAGTTTGCACGTTTTCCCTGTGGGCATGTGTGTTTTCTCTGTATGCTCTGGTTTCCTCCCACATTCCAAAAGGGTGCAGGTTTGTAGGTTAATTTTCTTCTGTAAATTGTCCCTAGTGTGCAGGGTAGAACTTGTCTACAGGTGATCGTTGGTCCGCACGGACTCGGTGGGCCGCAGGGTCTGTTTCCACTCTGTATCTCGAAAACTAAAACTAAAACATCAGAGGAACTGTTAAGTGCTTTTGGCTGAGCTGTGTATCTTGCTAGATCCCCCAAATCGAACATCGCAGCTGAAGTGATTGATGCCTCATAAAACAATGGGCTTTGCTTACCAATTGCAATTGATAAAATCAAGAGGGCTTCGCCCAAGTCAACTGCCTTCCCCTTTTCTAGGTTTACATCTGTGCCTGGGTATCCCTCTGAAAGGAACACCCGGTGTTCATGGGCACCATGGGGGATTTCCAGGACCGCTGGGTACCACGGGGAGTTGAATGCTTCCTGGACCAGGATTGAAATATATTCATTTAAGATTTAGTATTAAGAATATTTGGTAACTTTGTATTATGGTGGTGGGTGTGTTGGTGTTGTTTGTTTTGTAAATATTATTATTGTAAATAATTGAATATATTTATTTTTGTTTAAAAAAAAGGGCCTATCGATTGCAAAAAATATTTCAATGTGTTCTGAAGCATCGGAACCTTGTGAGCTTCAAATACCTGATCATCTCAATGAGAATATCTTCTCAACAAAATAATTTGTTCCTGCCAGTAGCTTCAGATTTACTGCTGTGTTGTGCTATACCTTAATTAAAACAAATGGGAGCTCAGTCAGCAGTTTTTTTGCTAAACAGAATGCAAATTAGAATTCAAGTTGAGACCAGTTGTCAAAAATATTGCAGATACTTTTGATAACTAACACAGAAAAAAATCATCTTTGGATAGATCGTAGATGTAGCTTTAATATAATTTTCTTTTTTAGTTTGTTTATTGTCATGTGTGCTGAGGTACAGTGAAAAGCTTTTGTTGCACGCTATACACAATACACAAGACTATACCCAATAATCGAACCATACTCAGTGTACAGACACATGATCAAGGGAATAACATTTAGTGGTAGATAAAGTCAAGTAAAATGTGATTAAAGATAGTCCGAGGTCTCCAGTGAGATAGATAGTAGCTTAGGACCACCCTCTCGTTGTTGATAGGACGGTGCAGTTTCATGATAACAGCTGGGAAGTAACTGTCCCATTATCATGTGTACAGTGAAAAACTTTATGTTACATTACATCCAGGCAGATGATACCATACATACAAGGTTGTGCAAAAAGGCAAAAAAAAAACAGAATATAGTATATATTGTGTTGCAACTACAGAGAAAGAGCTAATTTGTGCAAGGACTGCAATGATATAGGTTGGGAGATTAAGAATTGAAGACCATCTTAGCATGTGGGAGGACTGTTCAAGAGTCTGCTAACAGCAGGAAAGAAGCTATCCATGAAACTCTTGGCAGGTGCTTTTAAACTTCTATTTTCTGCACAACATGAGAGGACAGATGTGGGAATGATTGAGTGTGCGTGGTCCTTGATCATATTGGCTGCTTTCCCAAGGAAGCGTGAAGTGTAGATGGTGTCGATGGGGAGAGCATTGGGGACATCCTGAATTTCTTCAGCCTTCTGAGATGGTAGTGGCATTGGTGTGCTTCCTTGACTGTAGTGTCAATGTGTTTGGACCAGGACAAATTATTGGTGATGTTTATACCCAGGAACTTTCTCCACCTGAGCACCATTGATACAGACGGGGCATGTCCTCCATCCCACTTCTTGAAATCGATGACCAGCTCCTATGTTTGGCTGACCCAAAGAGAGAGATTGTTGGCCTGACATCAATCACTGAGCTTCCCATCTCCTTCTCAAACTCTGTTTTGTCATTGGTTGAGATATGGCTCATTGCTATAATCTGTAAACTTTCAGGTGGAGTTGGAGTTGAATTGGGCAGCAAAGTCTTCAGTTTGTAATGAGTATAGTTAGGTCTGATGTTGCAGCTTTGTGGAGCACTGGTGCTGATAATTATCATCTTCTTCTTGCGTGTGGCGTGCACAGCCTAAAGTTGTAGGTCAACTTGTTCAATTTGATCTAATTGTTTGTGCATGTCGGATTGATTGCATTAGTCGAAACAGGGAGGACCATGTGAAGGTTGCAATTTCCCACCGCAATGATTATCATGGAACGTGTTGTCACCTCTTCTTGCAGTCTGCAGGTCAGGAGGTGGAGGATCCAGTTGCGGAAGAGTATGCTGACTCCTACATCCCAGAATTTGGAGATGAGTTTGGTTAGGATTATGGTGTTGAAGGCAGAGATATAATCACCAAATTAGTAGGAGTTTGATGTAAGTGCTCTTGTTATCTTGATGTTCCAGGGATGAGTGTAGGGCCAGGGAGATGGTATTTGCCGTGCACCTGGTTTCACTGTAGGTGAATTGTAATGGATCTAGGTTGCTTGGAAAGTTGGAGTTTACATGACCAGCCTCTCGAAGTTTTGTGAACATCTAAATACATCACATCAATAACTGAATTTTAAAAAGTGATGGATAAAAAAAAGTGCAATAAGAATCAATGTTACTGCAACACAATAAATCTGCTTTGGAGTGATCGAAGTACCAACAAAGCATCGCAGCATCCAGGGAAAAGTTTTGGGTGTGAACAAGACAGGAAAATTGTTCTAATCTTTGCAATTGCACAGAAAAGGAAGCCCCATCGGTTAAGTCAAGGTTTAAAGAAGTAAAGTCAATAGACACCACAATAATGGACCAAACAGCATCCAAGAGTAATTAAAATCCCACATTGATCAGAGACTTAAATGATGGAAATGGAAGTTTCACTATAATTTTTCGTATTCCAATAAATCCAGTGTCATATATATTCCCGACAGATCACATTATTTCCCATCTGTTCACTATATTGTAGCCAAACATTTTAGTAGATAACAAAGTATATTTAACCACAAATACAACTGCCAAGATTTGCTGATCAGCATTATTTTAACATCAACAGTAATGTAAATGGCCAACCACTAGCATTAAAATAACAGCAATGGAGAAATCTTAAGTGTTAATGGAAAATGGTTTATTACTTTAATTTTTTTTCATGAGACTTTGAAAAAAGTATGTAATTTCCCGTCATCATCGGTAAGATTGAAATTTTACTGTAATTTTACCATTCAAATATAATTTAAAATTAAAATGAACTCTCAGGAGCCAGAGGAAATGAAACTGCAGGCAATGATATGTGTGTGGTGTAATATTCATGCAGACAGCAAAGCAGAGTTAGTCAGGATTATTAGTGGAAATGTTTAAATAATTGAGAGAATCAGGGGCTGGATCATGGAACAGCATATTTTAGTTGAGACCAGGGCTGATCAAATGTTTAAAGGAATCAGATCGAAACAAATAAATTATTTTCGTGAGGAAAACAGAAATAATAAAGGACAATGAACAAATAGGCTAAATGCAACAAAAGACAGTTGATGCGTTGCTCAGAAAAGGGAAGGGAAATTTAAAGAGACTGAAGCCATGGAAAGGTAAAGGGGCTGTCCCATTGCGGGGACCTAATGCACGAGTCCAGAAGAGTGTCTTCTTCAAGCTCGAGGGCACTCGCGTGGAAAACCTCAAAAAACACAAAAACACACAAACACACAAACACACAAACACACAAACACACAAACACACAAACACACAAACACACAAACACACAAACACACAAACACACAAACACACACACACACACACACACACACACACACACACACACACACACACACACACACACACACACACACACACACACACACACACACCTTCTCCACTCCTTCTCCTCCTCCTCCTCTGTCCCTCCTCCTCTGTCCCCCCCCCCCCCCCGCAAAGGCGGGGGCCAGGGAAAGCGGGGGAGCGCTGTCTGAAATTCACACCCGCGATGAAGAGGAAGGTAAAAGAAGCCTGCACAGTAACGGTAAGTCCTTTGGAGAGCGCGGGGGGGGGAGAGAAGGAGAGAGGAGGGGGAGAGGAGGGGGAGAGAGGGGGACAGAGGAGGAGGAGAAGAGGAGGAGAAGAGGAGGAGAAGGAGTGGAGACACTTTTAAGAAGTTAGACAACGTTTAATAAAGTTTAGCGGGCATTTTACTTACCGGTCGGATTTCCTTGGTCCAAAAAAGTCCAATGAGCCAATTAAAATGCCCGGTCAACGAAGTAGATTGCCTATGGCTGCCCTCGACGGCCTGTAACTACATAGCGACCCTATTCCACTGCACTAAGAGTTAAAAAGAACCATGCCGACCAATTTTTACTCGCGGAAAATTTTTCAACATGCTGAAACATTTTCCGCGACTTAGCTGAGGCCGCGAGTATGCGGGAACTTCCCTTGAGCATGAAGGAGAGTTCCAGTGACCTCATAGGACCTCTTAGGACCACGTGTCGATCATGCTGCGAGTTTGAGTCGAGGGCAAACTCTTCTAAACTTGCCGTGGTGGGACAGCCCCTTTAAGAGCCGAAAAGTAGATTAGGTGGCAGGATTATGGATTGTTTTTCTTTGTGGCAAAGATATATGAAGTAAAGTGACGTTTTATGAGCTAAAGGCTGTATAAAGAAAGGTTGGATTGTTGAGTGCATTGTGCAGAAGGAAATCAAGTCATCAAAAAAAAGGAATCAATTAAAAAGGACCGGAAGAATAAGATGTTCCCAAAAATAAGGTTAGAGCCATTGCGTGGAAATTGAATGACAAGGCATGAATAGTTTACTTTACTTACAGTCATTCACGGACCAGTGAATTAATGATCAGAAATTTAGTAAATTACAGGTAGATCTGATTAAAATTATTATAACCAAGGCTGTTTTTGAAAGAACAGGTTCCAAATATCTAAGAAAGGAGTGAAATCATCTTTCAAAGGTAGCTAAATTACATTGAACAAGAAAGTTCCAGGTTTGATCCACTGTCAATGCTAACTCCAATTTTAGTCAGGCAACCAGACTGTATTACTCTCTACTTGGTTAGGAATGAAACAAGCGACCCAGTTTAGTTTAGTTTAGTTTACAGATACAGCATGGAAACAGCACATTCGGCCCACCGAGTCCACACCAATCATCGATCAGCCATTCACATTAGTTCTATGTTATCCCACTTTCTCATCCCGACACACTAGGGCAATTTATAGAAGCCAATTAATTGTGGGAGGAAACCGGAGCACCTGAAGGAAATCCATGAGGTCACAGGGAGCACGTGAAAACTCCACACAGATGGCACCCAAGGTCAGGATCGATCCTGGGTCTCTGGTGCTGTGAGGCAGCAGCTCAACCAACTGCACCACCGTGCCACCCAAAGTATCTTCCATTATCCTCTATTACCATCATCCAGCACAACTCTCAATCCCCACCCCCACCCCTCCCCCGGAAATGCATAGAAAGAGACATAAGAAACATAAAACATGATGTTCAGATCTGTAGCCCCTATGCTATGGCTAGTGTGAGCGTCCTTCATATCTAAAATGGAATGAGCTGGTTGGATATTTGTGCAAGGGCAAACCAAACTACACACCATCGTGGTGAGCACATTCACGGACAACTGGAACAAAATAGGCAGAGAGGGCAGATCACGCCAGCAGTGCACAATGTTAACGCTGCCATTTTGCAACTCGAAGATCCACCTAATCTAGTTTATCTCCTTTTGACTGAGTGTGCACCTCAGCACTGAAAAATCACACTCCGCCTCCAGCACATGCAACACCACTAAAAGTTATCATCACCGCTTGAGAAGATAGATGCTTATTTATTTATGCTGGATGCTCAAGCAATTGCACTTTATTTCAGTACAATAGCAAAGGTTTGTTATTTCAATGGAGTGGTGTGGGCAGGTGCTGAAGATTATTATGTTGATTGAGGACCTGCACCAAATCTGGAGACTTCGGTTGTCACTGCTTGTGATAGAACACAACTGTGAGATGGCACTTTTAATGGGAAAAAGCTTAGGGAAAAAAGAAAAGACTGGGAAATGCTCTCCATTGAAAGCCATTTCCATCAAGGGTGTTTGCGGCTTTCTGATCCCCTTGCAGAATCATGGATTATAGATTACACATATCATATTGATGGCAAACAATCCCTGTTACTTTCCTTCCGGTATCTTGTTGAGGGATTTCTCATGTGATTAATTCCCCTCCGGATTGCAATATATTTGTAGACATTTCCAGAAATGTTCTATGAATGAACTTGAATAAATCTTGAATTCCTCACATTTAATATGTATTAGTCTGTAATATTCTGAAATTATTTTAGAGATTAACAGTGCACTAACCATGCGTACTTTATAGTCCATCCCTGCCAATGCCTCTGTTCCATCGTCTGAAATCCCCTGGGCTGTGTAGTCTATTGTGCAGCCTTTTTTACCTTATTTTTACTGATGCTCAGGTTAACTTTTACTTCTGCCCCAGGGCTTGGGGAATCTGATAATCTATTGTATATTTATTAGCTGTCTGGTTGCTTTTAATATGCCTCTAAAGCTGCAATAAATAAGAATTTCATGGTTCTGGTCCTGGTGTACTTTTGACTCTTAACTTTTCACTATCAAAGAAGAGAACATGGCCCAAGTACGTGATCATGGCAATGGCATAGCTGCGGCGTTTGCCTCCAAGTGAAACGCCTCGGATGTATATCGCTGCTTCTATATCATTGACTTTAGACTTGAGATACAGCACGGAATCGGGCCCTTCGGCCCACCAAGTCTACGCCAACCAGCAATCACCATACACAATCAATATCATACACGCGAGGGACAATGCATCTCTAAATTAAACTAAAAAATATATTTTTTTACTGAAGTCAATTAACCTATAAACCTGAACGTGTTTGGAATGTGGGAAGAAACCGAGCACCCAGAGAAAACCCATGCGGTCACAGGGTGAATGTATAAACTTCGTACAGGCAGCACCCTTAGTCAGAATCAAACCCGGGTCTCTGGCAGTGTAAGGCAGCAGTTCTACCGCTCTGACGTTGTGCTGTCCCAAAAATTTGTTAAGTAAAAACCTTGTAAATCCTTGCCCTAACATTATTGTGCAAATACTTTCATAACATGGATTGCAGCAGGTCAGGGATCAAAACTATATTCTGGGGGCACCGAGATCAGATTCAAAGTGCGCTCCCTTTAAGAAATCCAAACCAGTTCTGAGCAGAGCAGGCAAACATTAATTGATGCCCTTGAGATTTGTGCTCATCAAACAGAAGCAATCATCTCATCAGGGTTATGATTTATCCCGGCTGGTTGGATGAAACCACGGAAGTGAGCAGGTTCCATAGAACAGGCATGTTTTTTTTATATTCCAAACAAATAACATGATTTATTTGGGATTTGGGATCACTAAGCCCATTTTCAGAAGCGTTCGAAAATAACAGCCACACATCGTTACAACCTAACGTAATATAGAGGTAATTAAGCCCAAAATGCACATATTAGTCTATTGAAAGATGAATTTAATTAGTCTCACTCCCCTGTTCTTTCCTCACAGTCAACGTTTCTATTACATGTATATAACAGATTTCTAAATTCATAATCTATAGATATTGTTGCATCTAGTGATTACAGATTCTGATTACTGTTAAATCAATTTTTCTTTCAGACAATGCACAACCAATCATAGCAACTCACTACATTAACATATTTCTCCACATTCTCCAAGTTCTTTTGCTAATTATCTCAACACCGATCTTTAAAACAGCAGAGAATAGCATTCTCTCAAAGAGCCTCATAAATTTGAACAGGGTTATAAAACCTGTCCTGCACACTTGATTACTGATTCTATGAAGGGGGTTCTGGTCGGAGGAGATGCCACCCAGCTAGAAACCAATCACTTGGAAAGTGGGCGGGAGAAAACTGGCAAGTAAAGGAGGGAAAAGTAGCTCGTCATTATTGAAAAATTATACCTTTGAGCTCTCAATTAAATCTGCCTATTTGCTTTACATAATTGCACAGCTGTGGCAATTCACAGATGTATAAACAAAGAATATGTTATGATCAGCAATAAAATATGAATTTATAATCAAAAGATCGACAGAATGATTATAATCAGTTTCATAAGTCAACTGTTATCTATGACAGTTGGTTACTACACATTTTATTTGTCCTGTTCTTTTATCTTTTATAAATCACTTCTCACTCTGGTTGACATGTTTTATGAGGGCCAGCAATCTTTGAGGCACTCTCCATTAAGTGAAGTGAATTGCTACATCCTGTCTCTAATCAATGTGGAATGGTGCTGTCTTGACAATTCCTTGATTAGTGATAGACCACTCGGAATTTATATGCGGTACACCTTGCAATTAAACACAGCAGATCCACAACAATCTCCAAAGCCCGCAAGAGGATTTGAGTGCAAGAGCTGAGATGAGCTGTTTTAATTATTAAGGGCTCTGATGAGATTGCATTGGAACAGTGTAGTGGCACAGTGGTGCAGCAGTAGAGTTGCTGCTTACAGCGCCAGAGACCCAGGTTAGATCCTGACTACAGATGCTGTCTGTACAGAGCTTGTACGTTCTCCCTGTGACCACGTGGGTTTTCTCCCGGAACTCTGGTTTCCTCCAACAGTCGAAAGACGTACAGGTTTGTAGGTTAATTGGCATTTAGTTCTAATTATCCCGAGGGTGTAGGATAGTGCTAGTGCATGGGGTGATCGCTGATTAGCATGGGCTAGGTGGGCTGAAGGGCCTGTTTCCACACTGTATCATTAAAGTCTAAAGTCTAAAGTATATGTCAGCTGAGAGAACAGTACATCACAAGAACAGGCCCTTCGACCTACCATGTTTGCCTCACTGTACTCTTCCAAGCCACATGATGCCAAGATCTCTTATCTTCCTGCACATAATTCATATCCTCCCTATCGTGTTTACCAAAGCATATACTTGCAATGTTAAGTGTGTGGAGAAGTTATTAGATTGAGACCTCGGAGGGATTAAACATACTTTCTCTGTACCCTCTGTACCATACTTTCTCTGTACCCTCTATGCCACCAGGGGTGCCATACGATTGGCAGCCCTGCCAACAATCTGTTTTTTCGTCTTTTTAATTTTTTTTAGTGTGTGTGAAAAGTTTGTGTAAATGTTCTCCGGTGTGAGTTATGTGGGGGGAGGGGAAGGGGGAGGGGGAAACTTTTTTTCAGTTTCTTACCTTGCCAGAGATGCGATTAATTTTCGGATCGCCTTCTCCGGTCGCTCTGCGGCCTACCATCGATGGAGCTGGAGGCCTCCTTGGACTGACCTTGGGCCCCACTGCAGGGCATGGACTTACATCGGAGTCTATCCATTGCCTGGGATCGCTCCAACCGCAGCCTGCAGACTTTACATCAAGAGCTCGCAGTCTCAGGAGAGGCCATGGATGTCGGGAGCTCCAATGTCACGGAAGGTTCGACCAGCCCCGACGCGGGGTTCGATCGTCTGGCGCGGGGGAGCTGACATCCCCCCAATGCAGGAGTTGATCGCCTCGACGCGGAGGGCCCGCAGCCGGCTACGGGAGTCAAGATCATCCCGTCAACGTAGGGCTCGAGGCCCCTGACCATGGGAGAGCAAAGGGATGAGATTGAACTTTTTTTTGCCTTCCATCACGGTGAGGAATGTGGAGAAGTCACTGTTGGATGTTTATGTTAAAATGTGTTTTGTGTGTTCCTTTTATTTGTATGACTGACTTGGCAAATGAAATTCCTCGTATGTTGCAAAACATACTTAGCTAATAAAGTTTTTATTTATTTTTTATTTTTTTAAATATTTTTATTAGAAGCAGTGTACAAAAGTATAAACTGCGACATATGACATAATACATTTATTGTACAGCTTCCATTTAAATTTTAACAATGATTAAATAGAAAAAGAGAGAAAGAGTAAGAAAGAAAGAAAGTGAAAGAGAAAGTGAATGTGTAAGAATAGAACCCCTAAACTACCAAATGAGTGTAATCAAAGAGTGAGAAAGTAAAAACTTTAAAAAAAAAAGACAAAAAGGAAAAAAAATAAAAAAATTAAAAAGTGTTGATATACCTGCTTCATTTCTCACCACACCCATCACCCAGTCCGTAAGTCGGTTGTGTTGCACCATACTATCCTTGTAATGAATCAATAAAAGGAATCCATATCTTTGAAAATTGCTCTGATTTTCCTGCTAAGACAAGTCTCATATCTTCAAGATGTAGCGTCTCAGACATGTTTGTAATCCACATTTTAAGAGTTGGGGGAAATGTATTTTTCCAAAATTTAAGTATACGTTTTTTTGCCATTATCAGGCCATAATTAAGGAAACGTCTTTTAAATATTGATAGCTCAGAGCAGGCTTCTGCTGTTCCGAAAATAATCAGTTCTTTATGGGGGTCCAGTTTTATTTTTAATAATTTTGAGAAAATTTCAAAGATTCCTTTCCAAAAGTTATGGAGTTTTATGCAAGAGGCAAAGGAGTGTGTTATAGTTGCTTCTTGAGAGAGACATTTGTCGCAAATAGGAGATACATTTGAAAAAATCTTATTCAGTTTAGTCTTTGAGTAGTAGAGTCTGTGGAGTATTTTGAATTGGATTAAAATGTGTCTAACATTAATCGAACAATTATGTATATATAAGAGATATTTTCCCATCTCTTTGGAGATTTTTAGGCCTAATTGCTCTTCCCATTCTCTTCTAATAACGTCTGACGATGAAATTTCTATATTTAGAAGGATATTGTACAAGTATGATATTAGATTGTTTGACTCTGAGTTTCTATTCATACCTTCGTCTAATATATCTGGCAGCAAAGTTTGATAATCGTGGGTATATGTTTTCAAATAATCTCAAATTTGAAGATATCTAAAATATTGATTGCCTTTCAGACTGTATTTCGACTGTAATTTCTGGAATGAGGAGGTTTCCCATCTCATACTTGTGATTGTGATTGTGATTTAAAGAGAATGAGGTCAGTTCTTTGAAATACATAAAATGTTCAAAAGGCTTGACAGGATAAATACAGGGATGACAATTCCGCTCCAAAGACAGATGATCCCAAACTGAACAGTCAAGTTGCAGTATCGGCAAAATTGGGTTTCTGCAAGCTCAGAACATGAACTCTGCAACACATTTGCTGAAACACACGAGGATGGACTTTCGACAACGACTGCTAGACCAAGGTCCTTTTCCAACCTGTGCCTACTGTACCACACCGACCTCCAACAGTAAAGATCATGGCAACATTCTGGGAAATCTGCACCGCTTCCTATTTCCCAGGACCCACTTCGCTGCCAAAGGCAGATACTGACTATGAAATTCACCTCCACCATCAATGTGCCAGAACAACCTTTTGTTGAGTGAAGAAAAGGGTATCTGAAGATCAAGAGCTCAGACCTGGCACAAAATTCAAGGTCTCCTGGGAAGCAGTGATCCTAGGTTTCCTGTATGCTTTGGAGATATGGCCTATCCACAACAGGCATCCCAGAGACTTAGAAAGATTGCCACCTCTGCAAAATCCTCCAATTCATTGCATGGATAAGCAAACAAACCTCACTTCATTCTTCCAGGCCAACATCACTTGCATCAAGACCTAGTAACACTCAGTCAGGTCAGCCATGTTTGACAAGCCCCTTTGGTCACATGTCCAAACCTCGATTCCTGGATCAGACACTATTCCAAACTCTGTCAAGAGAAGAGATTTGCTGATGGGTTGAGAGCTGAATTAAAGGTTGTACCATTATTAGAATGAGCCCACTGCTGACCTTGTAGAACGTCAAAGGTGAAGCATCTGAATAATTAGGCCTAGGCCACTGCCTTGGGAAAGCCTGCAGTGATATCCCAGGGCTGGGTGGATTGACTTCCACAACCATAATTATCTTCCTCATAATGTTTAGTGTCCAATGGATTACAAATATGACACAGGGTATGTTGGCATGGTGCTAGTTGAATAGCAAATGAAACGAATGACAAAGAAGATATTTCTGGTATTCTCGTTTCATTGATGAAAGTTTGTTCAGACATCAGGAGAATTCACTGCTCTTCTTCAAATTGCAAATAAGCAATTTTTTATGCAAACGGTTTAAAGAACAGATTTCACACTACATCCAGAATTATACAGCTCTCTCTCATAAGAGTAAAAAAAATAATAGAGCACCGAACTAGACACTGGTTTGTTCTGTACCTTCTTTTGCCTCTAGTTTCCCCCTCCGACTCTCAGTCTGATGAAGGGCCTCGACCTGAAATGTCACCTTTTCTCCAGAGATGCTGCCTGACCCACTAAGTTACTCCAGCATTTTGTGTCTATCTGCAGATATGGACTCTTTGGTCTACACTGTTGACTAAAGTGCTGTCCTTTAAAATCCATCCAAGACCCCCTGATTCAGAGATGAGAGTGCTTTTAGTACTTGATATTAAAGTGATTTATAAGTGGACACATTGAAACAACAAATGGTTACTTCTAAAACATCATTCAGTGTGTGCAATTAAGTTAGATAACAAGGTTTATTGAACTAATTGAGCTGTATTTTGGCAGCTATCTAAACCATCCTTTAAACATCCAGGTGAAATAATGCCTTCTGAGATGGGTAATTGCCAATACTCCACTGTGGCACAAAGCCTTGAAGCAAATCAAAGCTCTCAGAGAGAGAGG
Organism: Malacoraja senta; assembly: GCA_038087875.1. Taxonomy (NCBI): domain Eukaryota; kingdom Metazoa; phylum Chordata; class Chondrichthyes; order Rajiformes; family Rajidae; genus Malacoraja; species Malacoraja senta. Next base: position 47,165,621 of record CM075978.1, read on the forward strand.
CAACCAATTTGTATTAAATCAAAAAGATACTGAGGGGACAAAGCTTCAAAGAGAGATGCTTCATCAAAGGACGATGTCCAAACAAGAACTGCTGTGTATCTCGAGAAGGTTGGGTATGGTCCACATGATGGAAGATGATCAGTTAGGTTGCAAGAATAGAGCTTCGTTTATAATTATGTTTCCATCACAAACATCAAAGCACAGTGGATCAGCCACAAACCCTACTAAATCCAAAGGAATTAGACTAATAATGAAGACAGTAGAATTAGCTGCAAAATTATGCTAAACCTCTTGTTTTGGTTATTATCTGATTATTATCGTTATAAATACACTAGACTAAGTGCAGACCCCCAACTTAATATTCCACCACTCGCCCGTTCCCCCAACGCAATATTCCACCACTCACCCATAGCCCCTAACTGCACAGGCATGGCTCATTTCCCCTCATCCCCAGCACTCCCTCCCCATCCTCTTCATCCTCTCTCTTCTTTCCCATCTCCTCCTCTCCTGCCCAATCCCTTCCTCACCTCTCCCTCCTTCTCCTTTTCCCTACCCTCAGTCACTCCCTCCCACCCTCAATAACTTCTCCCCTCTTTACCCCCCTCCTATCTCTCTATCCCCCACCTCCTCACCTCCCCTATCCCCCCCACTATCCATCCTGACCTCCCCCACTGCTCACCTCGCCCTCTATTCCCCACTTCCCCACCCCCCCCTCCTCTCCCTCTATTCCCCCTCCTCCCCCACTCTCCACCACTTTCCCCCCTCTCCTTCCCAATCCCCTCCTCTCCCTCAAACCCCCCAGCCTCACTCCTCACCTCCCCAGGATTTTTCCCTTCTCCTCCTCCCATCCCCCAATCCCTCCCTCACCTCTTCCTCCCTCTCCATTCCCCTACCCTGTCACTACCTCCCTCCCTCCATAACTCCTCTCCCCACCCTCCTATCCCTCTATCCCCCACTATCCCTCTTCACTTCCCCACTGCACTCCTCACCCTCTATTCAACACTCCCTACCTCCCCCACTCCCCCGCTCCTCTCCCTCTATTACCCCTCCTCTCCCACCAGACATGAGACAGGAAAAAAATGAAAAAAGAGGAAGAGAGATTTCTCCGCGGCTCCGCGTATTTTGAAATTCGGCAAGGCCCCACCGCCGCCGCGAGGCCCCACCGCCGCCGCGAGGCCCCACCACCGCCGAGGATCCATTGCCACGAGGCCTCACCACCGACGCGGCCCCATCATCGCGAGGCCTCACCACCGTGATCTCGATGCCTCCTGGATCGCCACATAGAACACCGACCGGGGCCTCGTGGGTAGAAACACGGGTTGGACGAAGTGGCTGATGGCGCCCGTGGCTGGGTACCATGGAGGCGTGAAGTGGGGCGTCGACAGCTGTGTAACCTCGCGACAATGGGGCCTCGGCGGTGGCAAAGCCCCGCACCAGCGGCAATGTCCCACCGAACAAAATCTGTGGATCCGCGGAGAAATCTCATGCCTTCCCACTCTCCTCCCTCACCTCCCTCACTTTCACCCCTCTCCCTCCCTACCCCCTCTCCCTCCCTACCCCCCCTCTCCTTCCCTACCCCCTTCTCTCCCTCCGTACCCACTCCTCTCCCTCAAGCCCCCCACACTCCCTCCTCACCTCCCCAGGATCATGAGATTGTAGCCGTCGGCCTCAGAGTCAGCCTTAGCGCCCAGGCCCCGGATCGCCCCACTCCCTCTCCACCCAGCGGAGTGTTGGTGATGCTCACTCCGCTCCTTCAGCTTTATAATCTCCTCGCCGGGCGAGGCAGGCGCCGCCGGTGACTGACAGCGGACGCAGCCAATCAGTGCGGTGATGATGCAGGAAGGGGCGTCGCCGTCCCAGCCGTGGCAGTGAACAACAGGAAAGGAGACCAATTTGCGCATGAACGGTTTTAAAGATTTTTAAACCTTAATCTTTACAATATACCATAGATCGGAATAAAACTTGTTGCACTTGCAGCACAGGAGAATGGTGAGTAAGGTGGCAAAAACATTGTAGCGCTATCGTGTACTGTTTTTGTGCAAATAGAAAATCCACACAAACCGGAAGATAACAAGATCAGAGTTTTAGTTATATATAAATAGAAATAGATAGATATGGATAAGGGGGAAATGGGTAACTAGAGAGAGAATGGAACCCCTCAAGAATCAAAGCAGTCACCTCTGTGTGGAGCCACAGGAGATGGGCAAGGTCCTCAATGAGTATGTCTCTGTATTTACTGAGGGGTAAGACAGGAGGACGGAAGAACTTGGGGCAGTCAACGGAAGTGTCTTGAGAGCAGTCAGTGTTACGGTCGAAGAGGGGCTGAAGATACTATCATGTATGAAGGTAGACAAATCTCCAGGGCCTGATCAGATATATCCAAGTACATTGTGGGAAACTAGAGAGGAAATTGCAGGAGCCCTGGTTGAAATTTACATCGTTGATAAATACTGGAGAGGTGCTGTAAGACTGGAGGGTGGTAAATGTTATGCCTTTATTCAAGACGGGCTGCAGGGAAAATGCTGGGAACAATAGGCCAGTGAGCTTAACATCTCTAGTTGGAAAGTTACTCGAGAGTATTCCGAGGGATAGGATATACATGCATTTAGCTGGACAAGGGCTGGTTAGGTACAGTCAGGATGCTTTTGTACGTGGGAGGTGGTGTCTCACAAATCTGATCGCGTTTTTTGAAGACATGACCAAAAAGGTCGATGATGGCAGAGCTGTAGATGTTGTATATATGGACTTCAGCAAAGTATTCAACAAGGTTCCGCATGGTAGGCTGCTCTGCAAGGTTAGGTCACATGGGATCCAAGGAGAGATAGCTGAATGGATAGACAATTGGCTTCATGGAAGGAAGCAAAGATTGCTTCTCAGATTGGAGGCCTGTGACTAATGGTGCGCCCCAGGGTTCAGCACTGGGTCCGTTCCTGTTTGTCATTTATATCAATGATTTAGATGAGAACATACATGGAAAGATGAGCATGTTTGCTGATGGTACAAAAGTGAGTGGTATCATAGATAGTGAGGATGGTTGTGGAAAATTGCAGCAGGATTGTGATCAATTGGCTAGGTGGGCCGAGGAATGGTTGATGGAATTAAGTACAGAGAAATGTGAGGTGGTGCATTTTGGGAAGTCTAACATGAGCAGACACTACACAGTGAATGGTAGGGCTCTGGGGAGTTTGGTAGAGCAGCGGGATCCAGGAGTGCAGGTGCATGCTTCCTTGAAGGTCGAGTCACAGGTAGATAGCGTGGTCAAAAGGCTTTTGGCACATTGGCCTTCACCAGTCAGTATTGAGTATCGAAGTCAGGAGGTCATGTTGCAGTTGTATAAGACGTTGGAAAAGATGTTGGTGAGGCCACATTTAAAGTATTGTGTTCACTTCTGGGCACCATGTTATTGGAATGATGTTGTCAAGCTGTAAAAAAAATTACGAGGAAGTTGCCAGGACTAGAGGGTTTAAGCTGTGTGTTGAGTTGGCTGGGACTCTATTGCTTAGAGTGCAGGAGGATGAGGGGTGATCTTATTGAGGTGTATAAAATCATGAGAGGAATAGATTGGGTAGAAGCACAGTCCCTTACCCAGAATAGGTGAATTGAGGACCAGAGGACAGGTTTAAGGTGAAGGGGAAAAGATTTTATAGGAACCTGACAGGTAACCTTTTCACACAAAGGGTTGTGGGTGTTTGGAACAAGCTGCCAGAGGAGGTAGTTGAGGCAGGGACTATCCCAACGTTTAAGAAACAATTAGACAGGTACATGGCTAGGGTGAAAAGCTTTTGTTTGCATGCTATCCAGAGAAAAGACTACACGTGAATAAAATCAAGCCATCCACATTGCACAGATAAAGGATAAATGGTACAACATTCAGTGCAAGATATAACAGTGAAGCCTGAGAAAGTCCGATTAAAGATAGTTCAAAGGTCTCCACTGAGGTAGATGGGAGGTCAGGACTAGATTTTATGGCTAGCCAAGATACTTGTTTTCACTCTGAAAATTAGAAATATATTTTCCACATAACACTTTATTTAATGGGAGACATGGTGGCACAACAGTAGAGTTGCTGCCTTACAGTGCCAGAGACCCGGGTTCAATCCTGACTATGGGTGCTGTCTGTATGGAGGTTGTACGTTCATGGTGGCCTGCATGGATTTTCTCCCTGATCTCCTGTTTTCTCCCACATTCCAAAGAGATACAGGTTTGCAGATTAATTGGCTTGGTATAATTGTAAATTGTCCCTATTGTGTGTTGGTTAGCATTCGTGTGTAGTAATCGCTGGTCGGCACAGACTCGGTGGGCTGAAGGGCCTGTTTCCGTGCTGTATTTCTAACCTAAACTGAACACACATACAGTGTAGGAAAGAACTGCAGATGCTGGTTTAAATCAAAGGTCGACACAAAATGCTGGAGTAACTCAGCTGGACAGGCAGCATCTCTGGAGAGAAGGAATGGGTGACGTTTTGGGTCGAGTCTGAAGAAGGGTCTCGACCCAAAACATCACCCATTCCTTCTCTCCAGAGATGCTGCCTGTCCCACTGAGTTACTCCAGCATTTTGTGTCTACCTTCGATTTAAACCAGCATCTGCAGCTATTTCCTGCACATGTGTGAACACACATACAGTTTACTTTGTGTAAGAATAGTAAATGAGAAGAATTAATTATCAATTATTTACCTGAATCGGTTTAGATTATTTGTTTCTTTTCTCAAACAATGAAACATAATTATGAACCAGAACTGGACAATGAAATATAATTTCTGAGCTGGTTTCAGCAACTTCTTTTCAAATTCTTTCAATGCAGACGGTATTTGTGGTCCTCTGATTAACTGTGAGCAACACCAAAATAGTTATTATTTTTGTCATTAGATTGTATGATTATATTTTCAGTGAAATTATGCACTTGATCAAGGACCATATTTCCCTCTGGTGTTAAGTATAATGAAAAGGTGGATGCAGGCAACTCAGTGGAGTGTGGCCTGCATAAAGCAGTAATGGATTTATGTACCTTGCACTTTGAATTATTCTTTCTAAATTGTGTGAAAATTACAGAACACATTTCAGATTAAGCATTGTTAAGTCCTTGTTATGGGCTAATCGAAATAATCTTGTGCTTTGCTGCACAAGGGAAATTTTAAAAATACATTACATCCTTTATTTTCATATGAGACAGCATAATATGTTGTTCCCTTGGTGCACCTATTCGTCTCTTTCCCTCTCCGTCATTCTCTCTCTCTCTCCCTCTCTCCCCCTCCCTCTTTCTCCCAATGCCCTAATAAAATTGCCTACAGGTCCTAATTCTGTTCCACAAATAATTCAGATAGAATGAATCTATTGAAGTGAATTAATGAAGTTTGTGTCTGATGCAAATGTTGAAGTGTGGGCTAGAGAGTGGAGATGGCGAAAGAAGCCAAAATTATCCATATTCCAAAACATTTCAACATTCACCACCTTCTTGAAGTTATTTCACCACCCAGTGTCAGACTATGTTTAATTTTCATCAAAGACAGACAAAAAAAGCTGGGCTAACTTAACGGGTCAGGCAGCATCTCTGGAAAAAAGGAAAAGGTGACATTTTGGGTTGAGACCCTTCTTCAGACTGAGAGTCAGGGGAAAGGGAAATGGGAGATATAGACTGCGATTTAGAGGGATATAGAATACATGAATGAAAGATATGCAAAAAAATTACGATGATCAAGGATAGGGGGAGCCCACAATGGTCCATTGTTAGCTGTGGGCTAGGTGATAATGAGAAATAAAAACTCAACAACAATGAAACTAGCAAGCCAATTAGGGTGGGGGAGGGATGGAGAGAGAGGGGATGCAAGAGTTACTTGAAGTTAGAGAAATCAATGTTGATACCAGTGGGTTGCAAACGGCCCAAGTGAAATATGAGATGCTGTTCTTCCAATTTGCATTTGGCCTCATTCTGACAATGAAGGAGGCCCTGGACAGAAAGGTCAGTATGGGAGTGGGAAGGGGAGTTAAAGTGTTTGGCAACCGGGAGATCACGTAGGCCAAGATGTACTGAGCGAAGGTGTCTAGTGATACGATCGCCTAGTCTACGCTTGGTCTCGCCAATATATTAGAGTCCACATTTGGAACAACAGATACAGTAGATGAGATTGGAGGAGGTGCATCATCATGTAACTCCACTCACTCAGCAGCCAGACTAGTCAATTCTGCCACCTGCTTCATCAGTGTGCAGAGAATATTATTGCAGCCACTTTACAATTTGCCAATTTTCTTTCCCAAAATTATTTATAGAAAGATAGTGACAACCTGCCATTTTGATTAACAGTTATTACATCTTATGGAATAAGATCATTTGAAAGATACTTAAAATGTGATGAGAACAGATATAGTGCAACTGGGAAGCAGCAAGCCACATTTATTCTGCCTTTGTCAGTCTGAAGAAGGTTCTCAACCCGAAACATGTTCATGTTTTTCCTGGCTGCTGCCTGACCCGCTGAGTTACTCCAGTATTTTGTGTCTTTTTTTTTGTAAACCAGCGTTTGCAGTTCCTTGTTTCTACACTGAGCCATATTTATTACCCTCTTCATCGGGGTATTGCAGAAGCAATTATCTTTGATCCATCCAATTGGGGAGTATCACATAAGGAGACTTCTATTCAGAAAAAGCAGTCACTGTCAAAATATCCCAAAACTGCAACAGGAGTTCAGACACCATAGCTATTGGTAGGTTCTGACTCTGTTCCAGGCTGGAGCAGGAGTCTTTCCCAGTTTAAGGCACACTGTTAAGGAGGTCTCAACACTCATTATCCCAGGAAAGCACAATTCTATTCATTCTCCCAGTTGGGAACGCAATAAGAAATACAAACACTTGGCAATGTCAGGACTTGGGGCTTCTGAATGGTGCAGGATGTCATTGACTACACTCTCTATTTATCGTGAGTGTTTTTGTTGTGATATACTGCCCTAATCTGCCATGCTATTCACATCTGCAAGATGATCAATGGATTACAGAATGGCTTCCATTACCTGCAGCAGCCACAGTGCATCTCCTACATAAGGCATAGGCTAGCTTTAATTCATGCAAGGAGGCTTAACAAAGCAGCACCATATCATTGCTGTGATGATCCACCAAGGCATTCCACATCTCAGTCAGTGCTGGCCAAACACTGGAATCGCACCGATGAGCACAGATAATTGCCAAAGATGGTGCCCAAGGCCAGGCGACTCTTTGCGTGCAGGTCCCTCCCAGAAGTGGATCTGCTATCATACAGTCCAAACGCTCCACTCTTTTAAATCTTTATTTCAACAGCAGCATTTCTTACACTAACTATACTAAACGCTATTCCCTTTGTCCTGTATCTGTACATATTCGAAGGCTTGGTTGTAATCATGTAAAATCTTTTCACTGACTGGATAGCACGCGACTAAAAGCTTTTCATTGCACCTCGATAAATGTGACAATAGTAAAAATAGAAACATAGAAAATAGGTGCAGTAGTAGGCCATTCGGCCCTTCGAGCCTGCACCGCCATTCAATATGATCATGGCTGATCATCCAACTCAGTATCCTGTACCTGCCTTCTCTCCATACCTCCTGATCCCTTTAGTCACAAGGGCCACATCTAACTCCCTCTTAAATATAGCCAATGAACTGGCCTCAACTACCTTCTGTGGCAGAGAATTCCACAGATTCACCACTCTCTGTGTGAAAAAATGTTTTTCTCATCTCGGTCCTAAAAGACTTCCCCCTTATCCTTAAGCTGTGACCCCTTGTTCTGGACTTCCCCAACATCGGGAACAATCTTCCTGCATTTAGCTTGTCCAACCCCTTAAGAATTTTGTAAGTTTCTATAAGATCCCCCCTCAATCTTCTGAATTCTAGCGAGTACAAGCCGGGTCTATCCAGTCTTTCTTCATATGAAAGTCCTGCCATCCCAGGAATCAGTCTGGTGAACCTTCTCTGTACTCCCTCTATGGCAAGAATGTCTTTCCTCAGATTAGGAGACCAAAACTGTACGCAATACTCCAGGTGTGATCTCACCAAGACCCTGTACAACTGCAGTAGAACCTCCCTGCCCTTATACTCAAATCCTTTTGCTATGAATGCTAAACTAACCTAAATGGATACAAATCTTATGTGGAAACAAGGAACTGCAGATGTTGGAACGAATCAGTCTGAAGAAGGGTCTGACCTCTGACATCACCAATCCATGCTCTCCAAAGATGCTTTAGAGACCCACTGAGTTACTCCAGCACTTTGTGTTTGTTTTTTTGTTGCCTGCCTTGGATTATTTGCCACTCCCACTTTCGTGGTTACTTTTGTGGTGATTTGTCAAAAAGGTGAGTGCTGGATGTGAGGATGTGATTGTTCACCCGGTTTCAAAATGCACCTGGTGTTGATGAGGTTTTGTGAAAGCTTAATAAAATACTGCTTTTAGATGATGCCAAGCCTGTGCATAGTTCCAAGTGTGTTGAAACTGCCAGCAACAAGGTCTGTAGATTTTGTAAGTATTTACGTAGTGTTGAAACCTCTGATGAATGTCCTTGAACAAAATTCCTCCTCGGCCAAAGGACTCAAAATCACAATTCAAAGGTATAATTACAGAACCGTCTAGCATTCCCTTGCTTGTTTTGTTTTATCTTTGTGTGATTGATGATGGCTGATGAAATAATGCGAAGAACTGTCAAAGATAACTAACTGAATTCATCAGCATAAAGAAACTAGATTTACATTAGTGAATCCAAACTTTAAACCAATGTTCCTCTGAAATCTGGATGTAACAGTTTAATACCTAATACAGATTGTTGGCATGCAATGTTGAGGTAAACAGTGAATGACTATTAAAGCAACAGGATGCAAAACAAAAGACTATTAAAGAGCTTAATTTTAATGGATGATATGACTGCCTCCTCATAAACCAGTATATCCACTTATTGGAATGAACAAGTCTTGCTTTCAATGAGGCTTTAATTTTTCATTATAGGCAAGGACAAGGACAGGAATAGTGATGAAATTTCCATTATCAAATATAATTAGTGCTTCCTCAGTGCTTCCCCCACCCCCCATGCCGGTTCCCCCTTTGTTCCCGATGGCTCCCCCATGCCGAGTCCTCTATGATCTCAGTAGTCTGAGTCTTTCAGCTGTTTGCACAATCGTTTGCAAGTTCTCACAGATGCCCCTATGTGATCTCCGCACCAGGGTTCCCATGCAGTCTCCCTGGTCAGTCAATGGTGTCTGGATGAACTTGCCAGAGTAATAAGCGAGTTCGGTATTCCGAAAAAAGCAAGGAATCATGGGATTTGTCAAAGGTCACTTGCTATAAAGAAAATGCAAACGAAGCGCTGGCTGCATAAATTGTGTATAAATTCTTATCTTTATTCATGATTTATGTGTAAAAATATATTAATCTGAGGAACGGGGGTGCCAGGTAGCGGGAGAGAGGGGGCAGATGCGAGTGGGAGACAGGGGGAGAGACTGGACTGGTGGAGAGGCATTCTCGGCAGCTGGGGGACACCCTGGAGGGTACGGGGACAGCCCAGCAGCAACTCAACAGGGCCCGCAGCGCCGGAGACCTAGGCCCGACCCCGCCTGTCCAGGGCTGCCGGCTAACCCGGCGGGACAGGCAGAGCCGAGCTGGAGCCAGCGGCTGCAGCACTGGCTGCAAGTCCGGGGCCACCCTGCCAGCCCAGAGCTACCCCAGACACCTCTGGACAGGGACGGGACACCCAGGAGGGGACGGGGACGGCCCAGCAGCAACTCAACAGTGCCCGCAGCGCCGGAGAGCCGGGCCAGACCCTGCCAGTTCTGTGCTGCCAGCCCATCCGGTGGACAGGCAGAGCCGAGCTGGAGCCAACCAGCTGCAGCACCAGCTGCAAATCCGGGGCTGCCCTGCCAGCCCAAAGCCACTCCGGACAGGGACGGGACACCCAGGAGGGAACAGGGACAGCCCAGCAGCAACTCAACAGTGCCGGAGAATCGGGTCCGACCCCACCAGTTCAGGGCTGCCATCCAACCCGGCGGGACAGGCAGAGCCGAGCTGGAGCCAACCCAGAGCCACCCCGGACACCTGCGGACAGGGAGGGGACACCCGGGAGGGGACGGAGACAGCCCTGCAGCAACTCAACAGCGTTTGCAGCGTCGGAGTTCCGGGCCCGACCCCGACCATGGACAAAACGCAAGCCTGCACACAACGCAGCACCACAGTTGCCGAGAATGTTTATAGCCAGTGACCTATGACCTGGGCATGAGCAGTCGGAATACCGAACTCGCTTATTATCTGAACTCATTATCAAATAGTCGGTGACTATAAATTCACGTGCCACTTACTTAGTATTCTAAATTTAGACTTTGCCACAGCTTTCTGACAGTTGGCTGCAGCTATACCTGTCACTTGTGGTAACAAAATTCTCTGGCATTGTTGGAAGCTATTTTTAATCAACAAACTAATTTCTTAGGTAGGTTTACATGTCAGGTTTTGCAGGCTGAACAACTACAACTGAATGTATTTATTAACTGGTCCACACACATAGCTATTGTGTAAAACATGATCTAAAAAGGCCCATAAACTGCATCTTAAGTTTAATTTTGGGATTTAACCAAGAATTACCGGTAATTGTTGTTTCTTAAATAAAATAATATGCCCGCTAATTGTCTCAGCCTGCTTCTACTTTCTTGTTGCAAACATGTGGTTTTCAGGTATTTCGACGACTTCAAATTATAACATTTTTTTCATTCTTTATATGTAGTGTCTGCTGTACAGTATAGTACATACACAGTGCAGAGATTAAATACACGCATGTACAGTAGCACTTCCATAGCCAAATTACGTAACATCTGACTTACGCAAAGGTCCAGGGGACATAATCCTTATGCAAGCCGGGAAGCGTCTGTAGTCCAGAAAGTGGTTGCAAACCGTGGACTTAGGGCTTTCTTGGGCTTACCTGGATCGGGGGTGCTCCGGTACTTCCAAAATATGGACTGGACTTTGGACTGTTTTTTTTCTTTGTAAACGGAACCAAGATATTGGCGACTGTGCACTTGTGGTTTAGTTTAGTTTAGTTTAGAGATACAGTGTGGAAACAGGCCCGTCAGCCTACCGAGTCGCACTGACCTCATCACACAAGGGACAATTCCGTAATCTTTACCGAAGCCAATTAACCTTCAAACCTGTACGTCTTTGGAATGTGGGAGGAAACCGGAGCACCCTGGGAAAACCCGCACGGTCAAATTGAGAACGTCCAAACTCTGTACAGACAGCACCTGTAGTCAGGATCGTAGTCTCTGGTGCTGTAAGGCAGCAACTCTACCACTGTTCCATCGTGCCGCCCGTTGTGTAAAATAATTTCACTGTGCTGTGCATACATGGCAATATTGAACCATTGAACCATTGAGGAACTGCATTTATCTTGTGTGTTTTGTCAGCAGTCTCATTAGAGACGGAAGATAAAACCGCAGAGTAATGGTGTTGAAAAACGATGCCGTTTCCATTTTGAAATTCCTTTGTCCTGTAACAGGTCTGAGATTGAGAAGGGATCTGGGGAAGTCGAGATGGAAGCCAGCATAAATTAGCAGATACAGTTAGCCCCTGGACAAATGATCCCAGGGAAGAGAATGTGGGCAAAGGAGCTTAGGACATCACGTAGACAAAGTGCTTTTGTTGGCACTTGAGAAGATTACATTTCCACCTGAAGCAATATCTGAGATGCCAACTGGATCTGCATGAATCATAACCCATTTCAACCAAGAATACAGCTCAGCCAGTTATTGTATGGTTATAGCTCCTTTGAATTTTATTGCCACTGGATATTGTCGGTGGTTTCAGAGGATGCAGATCAGACTGTCGTGAATAGCGGTCATTGAGTTTCCTCTCTGTCTAGCTCTGCAAAGATAGTGTGCAACCTGACTTTCCCCTTGTTCAAATTCATGCTCACAGATACATTATGCCTGGGCTGGATTATTAGATCTGGATATACTTTTAGTTAAGAAAGACACAAAAAGCTGGATTAGCTCAGCGGGACAGGCAAGCATCTCTGGCCTCACTCTGACAATGGAGGATAGAATGGTCTGTGTAGGAATGGGAAGGAGAATTAAAGTGTCCAGCAACCGGGAGATCAGGTTGGTGTGATTTTAGTTAAGTTTAGTTTAGAGATACAGCTCGGAAACAGGCCCTTCAACCCACCTAGTCTGCACCGACCAGCGTTCCCGCACATTAACACTATTCTGCACACACTTAGGACAATTTACACTCATACCAAGTCTATTAACCAACAAATTGTTCATCTTTGGATCACGGGAGGAAACTAAAGATCTCGGAGAAAACCAACGTGGTCACGGGGAGAATGTACGAAGTCCGTACAGACAACACCCGGAGTCCTGGGTCTCCGGCGCTGCAAGCGCTGTAAGGCAGCAACTCTACTGCTTTGCCACCGTGCTGCCCTTGAAACTGTTCATTTACTTATGCAAATTGTGTGTATCGATTGTGACAGCGCCCCCTCCCTTGGAAGCCGCTCTGAACCCGCCGCTCTGAACCCGCCGCTCTGAACCCGCCGCTCTGAACCCACCGACCGACCGACCAACCGACCGGCCAGGAGAGGCCAATCCCCAGCATTATTGGTAACAGCAGAGTCCAATTAGCTGATATTGGTTTGGCCACCTGAACATTATCAGCTGGCTCCTTCTAAAACCCAGGCATTTCTGACAGAAAGAAGGTGAGAGATTTTTTTAATTTATTTTTATTTATTTATTATTATAAATCAAGCTATGTTCCATGTCACAGATTTGAGGAAGGACCCCGACCCCCAGCTGTTGGGAAAAGACAGCCAGTGCCTCAAAGACTGAATGCTGGGGCAAACCTGAGATGTCAGCGCCTCTTCCTGCTCATGGACAACGAGGGACTGTGTCCATGAACAGAGGCAAAGACTGAGTTACCAGGAAAATCTTGAGTGCCATTGCTTCCTCTTCAAGCCGAAAGCTGCCAGGATCAGCCTTGGACAGCCAGTATCCCCTCTTGAAGCAAGGGTGAACTGCAGGGAGAACCCTGAGATTTTCAATCCTCCTTCAAGACCAGGATTAATCTCCCCCCCAAAAGGAATCAAAATTGGCACAAAAAGACACAAACTCAGTGGGTCAGGCATTATCTCTGGAGAAAATGAGTAGGTGACGTTTTGGATTGGGACCATTCTTCAGATCTCCACCCATCTCAAATTGTGACTTCACTGGCTACAGATAACTGGCAAGACAAATATTTGTTATCCATCTTTACTTGCTCTAGATAACATGTTGGGTTTCAGGAGCATTGCAGAGGGAAGTGAAGATCAAGTTATATTGGTGAGGATGTGGGGTCACTTCTAGATCAATTTATCAGATAAAGATATCAGGTTACTTTGCTCAATTAGAGTTGTCTCCAAAGTAGAGTTTGTAACCAGCCAGTAATTACATGGTCAGTATTGCCACTACTTGATTCTAGATTTACTTAACTAACACAATATAAATCCATTGGCTGCTGTGACTGACCTTGTACAAGTGTCTTCAGATTGTTGGTTTAGGTTTGCTAAGTCCAGTAATGCAACTGACATTTCTGTCTCCTTGGGAGCTTCCTGACGCACAGTTCAATTGGAAACATTAATCTGTCTTTTCGTTACAGGTACAAATAGAGCTGCTGTGGAGTTCCAGCATTTTCTGTAACAAGAAAATACATTTTAAATAGGTCACCTTTGATCTTTTAGCTCCTTGAGGAAACATGTTTCTTAAGTCTTAGAAACCAGAATACAATGTATTGATGCAAAACCCCACATGTGCGATGCCCACTTGGCACATTACTCATTACTTAGTGCCCAGCTCCACTCTGACTAAACCTCTAAAGTTAAAAATACAAAGCTCATTCTCAAGAGGAGCATAGTAAGTTGGCATTCCAGGGCCGACTCATTGTGGTCTTTATTTTAAATATCTTGCCCCAAAATTGGTTTCTCATAGTGGAAATCATCAGGGCAGACTGAAGAAGGCTCCTGACCCGAAACGTCACCTGTCCTTTTTCTTCAGAGATGCTGCCTGACCTGCTGAGTTGCTCCAGCACTTCGTGTCTATCTTTGGAAATCATATTTATGAGTGTTCCCTGAATATGATCTTGAGCCATCTCTTTGAGATTACAACACCAACTCTTCCCCACAATTGTCCACGCAATCCACCCCATCCCTCCTCTTTACGGACACCACTCCCTTCTGCGCACCCACCTTGATCCAGGCAACCATCACACTCTGTCGCAAATAATTATTGCCTCGGCCTTCACTTCTCTTATCCCTTCTCTGCATCAGTCTCTTTCCTCTGAAAAGTCTCAAGAGAAAATGTTCCAAATGATAATCACCTCACCATATCCAGTGGCAAAGAGATATGACAAATGCTGTCTTCAAAGAGAAAAACAATCAGTAAAAAGGTATATAATGATATCAAATTTCCAAACTGCAGAAAAGGTTTAAAGAAAATGGTTCCCCTGGGTAAGATAGAATTCATCCCATTACTGAGAGATTCCTCGGGTGTTGACCAATATTGCGATTGCTAGCAGACACTGGAGAGATACAGTTGTAAGGCAAAGTCTGCTAACAGACTTAAAAACAATGAAACTGGCAAAACAACTAACTACATTTTGGGTGAAAAAATTGCAACACGTGAATATCCATGGAGATGAGACGATTCAGCATTTTGGGAAAGCAACAACAAAAGGTAACTCCAGTAAATCTTTTGCTGGTATAATTTTTTATGATTGTTCTTCAAATTTAAAGAAAAGCAAGACTACTTTTATTTCAGAGTGGTGGCTTGCAGGCCCACTTCACAAAGCTGTTGCATAACTATATGTCAGGAGTCAAACAAACCAATTAGGTAAGGAATGAAAACTTCTTTTCTGAAAAGATTATTGGTCAATAAGGTGGATTTTTTATGACAATCTTGTAGTTCCATGACATTATTTTTATTTTGAATTTATATTTATTTAATTAACTATATTGAATTCCCTCAGTTGCCATGATCTCCAGATCATTTTATATTCTAGAAAAATAACCTCAATTTTATTATGCAAAAGACACTTATATTTCCATTTGGGATGTGTTTGAAATGTATAAGGAGTAGAAAAGTATGAGAAATTTGTAAGTTCATAAGTCATATGAGCAGAATTAGGCCATTTGACTGCCATTCAATCATGGCTGACCTATCTTTCCTTCTTAACCCCAATCTCCTGCCTTCTCCCCATAACATTTGATACCCTTACTAGTCAAGAAGCTGTCAATCTCTGCTTTAAAAATACTCAATGCCTTGGCCTCCTCAGCATCTGTGGCAATGAATTCCACAGTTTCAGCAACCTCTGACTAAAATGGATACGTTAGATGTGTATAAGGTTACCAATTAAACTCAAGGCAAAGGAAACTTGTAAAACTTGCACACAAAAAAGCATAATAGGATATGAGAAATGGTGGTAGTGGTTGGAGGAACAATGTCAGGGTTAAATAAACTGTTGCCTCCAAGGTGTGGTGATGGGACTGCTTTTGGTTTTAATTACATCAGAGATCTGGATTAAGAAAGTCAATTTAAACTATTCTGCTTTACAAACAATATCAAAGCTTAACAGAGGTAATGGGGTCTCAGGAGGCAGCCCAGACATTACAAAATTAGTTATATTAAATATATAAAGCAAATGCTCAGATGAAAAAGATGAAAATTAATCAAGTGTTAAGCATTGCATATGAGAAAAAAAAAGATTTTGATATTGTATTTTATTTTGGGAGAGACATTGAAAAAATTCCCGATGAGCTGGAAACCATGTTATGCGAATGTACCCAGACATAAATAATCCCTTAACCACAAAGGAAGAGATGGTTTTTTGGAGTCAATACTTTGCACAGCCTGCATACAACTCTTTTGAACATTGTTTGAACTTACTGTTGTAGTTCTTTTGCAAAACACAAAGTGCTGGAGGAATTCAGCAAAGTCGGGCTACATCTGTGGAGGACATGAATAGGCAATGTTTGGGGTCAGGCTCCTTCATATTGATTTCTTTATGTATATTTATTCATTCTTGCATTATCCTTGCTCCTTTCCCCTTCATAAACGGCCACCATTTCATGTTCTCCTCAATTGTCCAACACTTTGTAATGTACATCACTCAAACACCAGATAGAGTAGATAGCTCACCACAAGACAGATAATATCCTCAACACCAAAATGTTCCCATCTCAGTTCACTTCAACTGAGCCACTCATAGTAAAGTAACAAACTAATTAGAAGGTCGACCTGGAATTAATGATGACCTGAGAAACAATGGTCTTTGGTCATTGATCTTGAAGGAAACTCCCTATGAACGTTTACCAATACCTGCAATGAGAGCATTTATATTATAAAAGCAAACCAGGATGCAGTTTTGATTAACTTAAACTCATGAAATTAAATGGTTTTTAAAAAATATTGTTTTCAGTGCTTGGCAAGATCAACATATACAGCTCATCCTTAATTGCGCTTGATGCATCTTCCTGAACCATTGTAGTCCTTCTGGTGAAGCCAATCCTTAGTGCTGTTGGGAAGAAAGTTTGCCTATTTATACCCAGCAGCAATGAAGGAATGGTGATCTAATTCCTAGACTCACAATGGCATACAACATAAGAGGGCATCATGCCGAGAGCATTTCCACTGCACATCTTGTAATTCTTGTGAGTTTGGAGAGTTGCTGCAGGAGCAAATAGTACACATTACAGACATGGTGAGCTGCTGGTGGAAAGAATGATGGCTCTGGCTCGAGGTTTCATTCAAGTGAGATGCTTTGTCCTCGAGAATGCTAAATTCCTTGAATATCCCTGGAACTCTAAGCATTCAGTGAAGTTGGGAGTACATAATCGCACACCTAATTTGTGTCATGTAGATGATAGAAAGGCTTTGGCATTTCAGGTGAGCACTTCACCTCATGATAACTTTTCAGTTTCTCACTTTTTCTTATTGCCATAGTATGTATATGCTAATTTCATTAGCCAGAAGGTAACAAATTAATTGCCACAGATAGTGGTGGAAGCCAAGTCATTTGGGTATTTTTAAAGCAGAGATTAATAGTTTTTAATTAATCAGGTGTCAGTTACACGGAGAAGGCATAAAATGGAGTTGAGAGGGGAAAATAGATCAGCCTGATCGAATGGCAGAACAGACTCGATGGGCTGAATGGCCTAATTCTGCTCCTCCATCTTATGAACCAATAGCAATGGCTGGGATGCTGACATTGGATATAGCAATTAAAGCTATGCCGTTGAATGTCAAGAAAGATCTTAAAGACTGGAACATTCATATATGATCAATAGAGAAACATATTTAAATGAATATGCTAATTTCTTAACAGTGTAAAATGTAACATATATTTAATGTATATTTGAAGGAATTACAATCAGATACAAAAATTATTTGGAGGCTAGGGTATATCATTACCAATCTAATAATTGGTAAGAATCCGTAAGAATGTCTTAGCCATCAATAAACATCTAACTTTAATCTTGAGTGCGAAGTGTGGGATTTTCATGGTATTTTATGCAGGTGCTGGTTCAGAAATACCTCAGATCACATTTAGCCACAAGAGTTGAGCAGAGACTGCACTAGCCAATGAGAGAATCATCACAGTGTTCAAATACTCTACTGAATTACTCACCCATATATAATTTTTCAACAAAAAAAACAAAACGATATGTGTTCACCTGTATAGAGAACAAAGAGGATTCATTGTCAAAATAAAGTTTAGTCTCTTGGTACTAATCCTCTCCCCTGAAACTCAATCTGAAGAAGGGTCTCGACCTGAAACATCACCTATTCTTTTTCTCCAGAGATGCTGCCTGACCCGCTGAATTACACCAGCATTTTGTGTCTATCTTCGGTGTAAACCAGCATCTGCAGTTCCTTCCTACACATATTACAAGAATAAAATGCAAAATTAAAACATAACAGGGTTGTCAATATATTCAGAAGGGAAGAGATAAAGTAAAAATGTCAGTGTAATTCTATGTCAACAGCCTACATCATTCTGATTTCCAGAGTTAATTGGGAAGATGATAGTTATTGTTCACGTTCTGGATTGGTAATTCTGAAGAGCTGGACTAATGATCCAGAGACAGAAGTTTAAATCTTACCCCAGCAGCTAGGGAACGGAATGCAATTGATCAAACAAATATGGAATAAACAATTCGATTAATTCAACATAACTGGTAGATTCTGGTTCATTAACATGCTTCAGAGAAGAAAATCTGGCATTTTTACCTGGTCAAGTTGCTGTGTAACTCAGAACTTTGAAATAGCATAGCAAGCCATTTTCAAGAAAGCAACTTCTTCCATCACCACCATCTTCTGAAGCCCAACATTCTTCAGACGATTAAAATTGATCATGCACACATAGACTTCTACAGTATTTGACTGGATCCCTAAACGAGCCTGTCCCTGGTCCCTTGCTGCTGCTCTCACTGTGAAATAATGCATCTTTTATACATTTTCCACATCAACCATCAGAATATCCTCCATCTCATTCCTTTCCAATCTGCCTTCTGTCCAAAAGAGTGCTTTGTCTTGGTTCACTCTGCTTCAATCTCTGTTACCACTTACTGCATCCAACCACATGAGCTGCTCCGCACGACTATTGATGACTTTCCACGCAATTATCCATAACCCCAAATTCTATCTATGTGACTATCTGCATGTCCTTTCTTTGATACACATTATTTGGTATTCAAGGTTTCACTTCAACTTGTCTTCTCTCCTTTCCAGTTCTGACAAAGAGTCCTTAACTCAAAACATTAACTCTGTTTCCCTTCAGATGCTGCTTGGCCTGCTGATTGTTTCCAGCATTTTCTAGTTTTTTACATTACTAATAGGACCAGGTTATTCAGCTCTCTGAATTCACTCCATTATTCAACAACCACAACGATCTCTGCTCTATTTTCTTGCATTTGCTCCATAGCTCAGCCATGAAAGTTATAATTGTCCCAGCATCCATGGCCCCTTGATGAAAAAAAGAGTTCTGTCTTTAATATCTTTGAGTGTAAATTGTATGAAATTGTTAACAAGTCAGTGGAACTATCATTGCAACATACAGTATTTAATCCCAACAGGATTAACAATATGCAAGTACCGTACATATCAGGCTTAATCCTTCCCTTCCCTTTAGTCAGGATCATAACTGCTCAAAGGAAGTCAACCATAAAAGCTGGCCAGACATATTAAATCCGAGCGTGAAGGCTTGCCAGGAAGTATTTCAACAACAAGAGTGATTTTTCATATCCTGAAGGATTAAATATCATAGATTTATTTGCAAGGAATGAAGAGTAGTTTGCAGGAACGGCCCGCTGGCTCCGAAAATAGATGCAGCGGGCTCGGAGAGGCTGACAGGCGCGACCTGTACAGCTACCGCCATTGAGGCTCTGGTAGGGAGCAGGCGGCCGGCCTCGGAGTAGACTGGCAGGCGCGACCTGCACAGTAAGCTCTGCCAAGGCTCCAAAGGAGCAGCCTGTCGCACCAGGCTCGGAGTAACTAGCAGGTGCAACCTGCACAGTAAGATCCACCAAGGCTCCGAAGGAGCAGAATGCTCCTAAGGAGCAGCCTATCCCACCGGGCGCAGAGACGCTGGCAGGCGCGACCTGCACAGCAATGTCCGTTTAAAGCTCCGAAAGGGAGCAGTTTGACAAGCGTGGGGCCGAAGATGTGGACAGGCACGGCCTGCAAAAGGAACTTCGCTGAAGCTCCGATAAGGAGGTCGACCCGGGCTCGGAGACACTGACAGGTAAGGTCTGATTACTAACCTCCGCGAAAGCTCTGAAATGGAGCAGCCTGGCGACCCGGGCTCAGATACACTGGCAGCATAGTCTGTCTAATACCTTCCACTGGCTCTGATAAAGAGCAGGTTGATGTCCCGGGCACAGAGAGGCTGGCAGGGTGGCCTGCACAGCAACCGATGAAAGTTCCGAAATGGAGCAGCTTGTTGGAACTGGGCTCAGAGACGCTGGCAGGGTGGCCTGCACAGCAACCGCTGTGAAAGCTTCCAGAAGGAGCAGCTTGTCTACCCTGGTTCAGGGTAGACCAACTTGAAACTGGCTGTCCAAATGGATCATACTTGCCAGGGAAGCACTGCCTCAACATCTATGATTGAGGTTATCAGGCTGCCCACAAGAGTGAGGAAGTTGCATTTCATTGATAGAGGCAGTTAAACTCAGATATTTGAGGAGGCAGGGAGTTTGAGGATTCCCTCAACACATGCTAAATTCTTTCAGGTCGGCAAAAGAGTTGCCAGCACGCTGGAACATCATTTGCCATCCTCTCGGGGATAGATAAACCAGTAAAGGCCGAACTGGCATGTAGCATTTTTACCTGACTTGCAGGTTCGTGTTGTAAAAGTAATTAAAAAATAAAAATAAACAAATAAATAAATAAAGATAATAAAAAGCAAAAGCTCGGAAAGGGAGCAGTTTGGCGACCCAAGTTCAGGGTAGGCCAAGGCCAAAACAGCAAAATGCCCAGAAGGACAATATTGGGCAGGAAGGTACTGCCTCAACATCCATTGAGGATATCATCTGTAGGCCTGATTGAGAAGCTGGTCGAAGGGAATGTGTTGCGCACACTGGCGACTGAGACGGGTAGTTCCAGTCAGAGTTCTGCGGCAGCAATACCTGGTTCAGGGTTGCATTATGATATCTCCCACTCTGAGGAGCGGTGTTTTGAGGATTATTCGTGGGGACTCTGACTGTGAGGTAGTTGACAGTGAACTCGAATTCCCACATCAAGTGGATGATATGCTTCAACTCAAGTCTCATAAGGATCTACTGGCACTTGTGACTAAATTTGCCATCCCTTCGGGAATAGGAGATCCGTTAGAGAAAGAACTGGCAAGTAGCATTGGTTATTTGACTTCTCATCAGTTGATTGAGAAGTTCATGCAGGACACTGCTGGATAGTATGCTAGTCTTGATTTCTGCCAG
The DNA here is from genome assembly GCA_038087875.1 of Malacoraja senta. NCBI lineage: Eukaryota > Metazoa > Chordata > Chondrichthyes > Rajiformes > Rajidae > Malacoraja > Malacoraja senta. Next base: position 47,186,566 of record CM075978.1, read on the forward strand.
ACACTGGTCCGTAGGTTAATGCCACCATTTGGGGCTATCTGAAGGGTAAAACAAAGTCAAAAGGCTTTAAACTCCAGCGAGTTCAGAGAATTCTCAAAGAAGGATTACGGCATTTGCAAGGTCAGTGGAGGGAACTCAGCTGTCTGAATTGCAGGAGACGCCTTAGCACGTTTGTGTAATGCACAGTGTAAACTCAAATTGTGTTAGGATGGTATAGGCCTGAGATCAACCCAATATATGCTAATTTTGTGCAAGGCTAGTATGTGCAGTCTGCAAGTATCTCTTTGGAGAAGACTTGGGGTAGCAAGTAAAAGATTTGCAAGAGGAATTCAAGGCTGCGGTGGTGTGGTAAAGACACCCTTTGTGGGTAAGACTCCCGCTTACCTGCATGTATATCATCCCAACCAAACGAGTGGCAGATACCGCTATACTGAGGCTGCTTGGAGCACCAGGCCTACACAATTAAAACCAAGCCAGAGGGCTTTTTATTCGCAGGTTTTAGCGCTCACCATGGTGGCAGCGCACTCCACATACTCAGTATGGTTCCCCAGCTGGCCACGATGCCTGAGCCAAGGGGACAGAGCAAAGTCTAGGGTCAATTGACCCTATTGATCATCCGCCTGAGGCCATTTTTGGCGGTGTCAGTCTCAGGGGTTGCTGGATCTTGGTGGCGAGGGGTGCTAATCACCTTTTGTCTATTATTTTATTGGCAGCCTTGGTGGTTTTTATAGCAAGTGCTTTCTTAGAAACTGCCTTGATCACATCTACAGCCACCGTCTGTCTCGTCATGGACAGCAAAGCGACAATGAGGTATGCGAATATTATTCCATCAGTCGCATGAGATGTGCTGACGATATTCAAGTCGGAGAGAGGTTGAGACGGTTCAACAACAGGTGGGGACAGATAACCTTCGATCTTTCCATTTTACAAATCATAAACGGTTATAAGATTCCATTTCTGGCTGATTAATTTCCTCCGTGGCAAGAGAAGCCAAGATTTCTGTACATACGATCTAAAGAGGAAACTATGCCTATCCAAGTTAAAACGGAGACATTTCACAAAAGGATGAGAAGGCTGCCAATGAACAAGAGGGGTATATTTCTAATATCTTCTCACGGTTGAAGAAAAGTGGAGGATGCCAAATCATTCTAGGATTTGGCTAGTCTGAACATCTGCTTGGTATAACCATTTTAAGATGGATCATTTTCATTCAGCAAAATAGCTGATTACAGAGGATTGCTTTAGGGCCTCAATCGATCTCGAAGATGCATACTTTTCCATGTCATTACACGAGAGTCACAGGATATATCTCAGGTTTATCTGGCAAGGCCAGTTGTGGAAATTTTAGGCTCTACCTAAGGGGTTGACAAGCCCGAGGCTATTTACAAAGATTCTAATGTTGCCCTACTCAGATCTAAAGGGCATTTTGTCATGGAGTTTATAGAGGACATGCTTATTGTAGGGAAGAGATCAGGTGTCACAGAGTTAGCTGTTTCAGCAACCAGCTAGATATAGGAGTGTTCAGCACTCCTAGAATATCTACGGTTTGTTATTCATCCAGGAAAGTCCATACTGGAGCCGGCATTATCTATTACATATTTAGGTTTTGTCATAAACTCTGCAGATATGTCTCGGACCCTACACACAGATAAGACTCAGGGTATTTATCAGTAGATGCCTCCTAAGATAATTCAAGATGAGGCAACATGAATTATAATAGTGCCAAATTGGCCTACTCAACCATGGCTTCCATTGTAAATAAGTCCGCTGAAAGAAGCTCCTATATTTGCTCGAAGACACAAGCGGTGGCTTGTTAAACCTATTTCTCGTGCAGCTATCATTACATGGTTGCATGGAAAGTTTTGTGAAGAGACACATGTGAGCTACTTTTAAACAGAAGTAGCAGAGGTTTGTGGCTTTCTTTCAGTTTGGGTTTAAGAGAAGCGACTATGTTATAGCGCAATTAACAATGCTCGTACTGCTTTGGTACTATCTAGTACTATGTGGGACAATAAATGATTGGTTTTCTCCCACTGTTGACTAAGGTTATGGAAGGTGTCTTTTATATAAACACTCTAAAGCCTAGATACAAAGTAGTGTGGAATGTGTAATCAGTATAAATTTTTATGCAGATTATCATCAGCTGTATCCCTAACATTGGAGCAGTTACTCTTAAGTTAGTCATGCTTATGACACTGATTTCAGTATGAAGAGCACAGTCTTTACACAATCTCCGTCTGGATCTTTCGGTCATATCTGACAAGAGGGTAGCATTTATGTGAATGAACTCATAAAGCAAAACAGGCACGGTTGGGTACGTTGGAGTTGACAGCATACCCACCAGATCGTAGATTGGGGGTGTTTATTATTTAAAAGGTACACTGAGGTTACTAAGAACCTATGAGATGAAGGAAAAGTTTCTTCATAGTTATATAATAGTTTCACAAGAGATTGTTAGTGCAGACTATTTCAAGATGGATAGAGTGTAAGCAGCTGAAAGCTGGAGTGAATAAAAATATTTTCAAGTCTCTACCAGTGGGGCTGGATCGTCAGCAGCCAATAGAATGGATATTTCCCTTTGATCACTTTCTTGCAACAGCAGGAGGCTCAGATAAGCGCACTTTCAGAAGTTATAAAATTTCATTGAACATATCTGGACGGTGGCAGATAGAATACTGAACAATGTTGCATGAGCTATTGTCTAACCCAAAGGCAATTGGGACTGTGGTCCAATTAAGGGCAATGTACATGTATGTAAAGTTAGCATCATGTTGTTAATGGCCCATGTCTTTTCTACCATTTATGGTTTATCTGTTTAGCGTTTTCACATACAGATTGGTTTACTGCATGAAACCACAGGGCTTCGAAGGCTTCACGTAGTCTCATCACGAGACTTCGATATAAAATAGAAAGATTAAACGAGAACTTACCGTTTGAAGTTTGATCTTTATTTTATGAGAAGTTGGAGAGACTACATGCCCTCCACTCCCAGCCCTGAATCTCATAAGGATCATTCGGTAAGTCAAGCGTTATTAATCTTTCTATAGTTTATTTGGTGCAAGTGGTCTGTAGTTTCATTCAGTTGCTTTGAAGATTGACGCGCATGCGGGCTGGTGGGTTCTTCACGTAGTCTCTCCTCCAACTTCTCATCAAATAAAGATCAAACTTCAAACGGTAAGTTCTCGTTTAATCTTTCTATTAACAGTTACCAGTTCTGTTTATCCATGGATCAGTGTTAGTAACTCATTTCAGATACAGTCCCAACCCATGAAGATCAGCTTTAGTAATCCTACAATGCACAATTACTTAATGAAATGTGATATTTTATCATTAATTATCACTTTACAGCTCCTCAGTTCATTTCTTTTTGATGCCAAGTTGAATTGCCAAACAAAGTAAGGAAAAATAGAGGACACAAATCCATGGGGTGTGACAAATCTCAGGTATTGTGCCCAACTGCCCATATGCAAGCCTGTATATAATCAGATTACTGAAAATATGAAGTGGGCATTTGGTGTACTTGCCTTCATCAGTCTGGGTATTGAGCACCAGATATGAAGAAGGCTCTCGACTCAATGTCACCTATTTCTCTTCTCCAGAGATGCTGCCTGACACGCTGAGTTACTTCCACATTTTGTGTCTACCTTTTGAGTACTGGAGTTGGGATGTCAAATTCCAGTTGTACCATGACATTGGTAAGGCCACATTTAGAGTACTGCATACAGTTTTGGCTGTCCTGATATAGCTTCTCCATGGATTGTTACCTTGTCGTGGTAGAGAATCTTGTGTGGACCTGAGATCCTGAGAACGATGCGGTCTGGAGCTATGCTCCTGGTAGGGCCACCCATGGCGGTAAGGTCGAGGGGGAGGTCTCTGACAAAGAGCAATCCAACCAAGACCTCAACGGTGGAACAGGCGGAGGATGATGGCTGACCTTAGTGGAGCGTCACAACGGCTGGGAAGGCAGATGAAGGCTGCAGGAGAAAAGGGTCTCCGGTCGTCTTGGACTCCATGCCACTGGATCCTGATCCAGATCTGTCAAGGACCATGGGTGGCTGTCTGTGCACCAGTCTCCCCACGTTAAACAAAGTCACGCACAGGCATCCTCCATATAGGGAATAGCACCCTGGAGACACCCATGGTCAGCCATGACCGAAGGGGCCTAAGATATAGGAAGGATGTCACTAAACTGGAAAGGGTGCAAACAGGATTTCCAAGGATGTTAACTAATTTGGAAGCTTTTAGTGAAAAGGATAGGCTGGATATGCTGGGTCTTTTTTTCCCCCTGAACTGTAGGAAACTGAGGGGTGACTATGTAGAGATTTATAAAACCATGAGAGGAATAGATAAGGTGAATGGCCACAGTCTTTTCTCCAAGGTGCTGGAGTCTTAAAATAGAGGGCATAGGTTTCAAATCAGAGTGGAAAGATTTAAAAGGGACCAGAGGGGCAACATTTTCACACAGAGAGGATGAGTATATGGAATTAACTGCCAGAGGATTTTACACTAAGTCCAGAACACTTATTTTACACTGTCCAGAACAGGACTTAGTGCAAAATTATCCCTAGTGTGTAGGATAGTGCTAGAGCACAGGGTGATCGCTAGTCAGTGGGCAGAAAGGCCTGTTTCCAAGCTGTATCTCTACTATCTAAAGTAAAGTGAAGTGTTTTCTTGTGTTTTAGTTTGCTCCAACTGAATATCCTGCTGGGTTATTTCAACTTTATCTCTGTAGGTCTGTAGTCACAAGCAGACCCAAAACATAAATTAAATTCTTTATTGGAAAGAAGTAAACCAGGTGGTATGTATCAGGTCTCGCATTCTTATTATCACCATCACTAAAGCAAACTTTATATTTCCAAATTGGTTAAACTAATTGAAAATAAATTCCCAGCTGCCATGGTGGGTTTTGGTTTCATGTACCCAACGTTATTAAACAAATTCTCACAGTTCTTCATTCAGATTGTTGCTGGAAGGAATCAAGTCCCACTCCAGACATCGGAACAGCTTGAACATGAGGAAACCAGTGGTGCTGCTTTTTGATTGCTGGATTAAACAAAATGTCTGTCGATCCTCACAAGAGGACTGTAGGGACTGCACACTGTTGGCAGAGAGATACGGAGACTGATTCCTCAATTAACATCACTAAAACTGGTTATCTGGCCATGATTGTTTGAGGATCTTCACTGTGAACAAGTTCTCCACTTCTCTCAGAATTATCAGAAAAGCAATAAATTGTGAGTGACATTACTCTGTGGCCTCAAATCTCAAATAAGATGAAAATATATACTCAAAGTTTCCTATAAATTTGAAGAGGAATGAATGTAAGCGTTTCCTGAAGGTGTCGGCTTCAATGAGCAATTTTATGTTTTCAAATATACTCTTTTACATATCAATGCTCCAATTCTGCTGTTGTTTAGTGAAAAAAATATTCATTTGTAAGTGACAGTTCAGCACTCGCTTTACTTGAAAACCCAGCTGTAATGTTTGATTTTGTCATCAGGCGATGGTTCTGTTTCAGAGGAAATTGACAATTTAAGGCCAGGGGGTTGGGGCGGGAGAGAAAAACAGCACAACTCACAGTTAATAAAAGATCAAACACTTCAACAATGAAAATATTTGATATCTGCCTGAATTGATACTGATAAGAGTTTGACTAGATGAAAGAATCCATAAAGCTGCACAATTTGTTGAATCCACTTTATACGTCTACTGTTCATCAATAAATAAGCATGGGTAAAATATACAACGCTACGTCAAGAGAAACCAGAAACCACCTCCCATTGGAGGTGCTGAAAATGTAACATGATGTTTTTTCCCCACATCTCAAGTACTCAATTGATCATATAAAAATACTGTGCAATGTGTAAAATAATTAATTGAATACCTCATGATTTATCTGTTAATTCAAAAACTGAGCCACAAAGCTGCGATGTGCACAGACCATTGAAAGCTACAGAGCAAAACTAAATGAAATAATTTAATCATAAGATCTTCACAATGGCGTCGCCAGAGAAAGTCATTCCAAGATGCCATTCTTTGATGACAAGAAGAATAGTGGAATTCAAGTGATAGCGACTTGGAGATGTTTTGGGGGCAAATAGAAAAGAAAATGGCATTCTTGTAAATTGGTGCTTTCTGGTCTATGTGGATTCAATGGACAGCGAGGACTGTTTCTGTGCCGATGACACTCTGATTCTATGATTGTCTCTCATGCCAGATAGATATAAATCCCATTTGGAGAAATGCAAGCTGTTGAGCCAAAGTGTGATTGCCCTTAATGTTCCCTTTCACCCAACATCATCCAAGCAGGTTATCTGTTAACTCAGTTTTGCCGTTTGTAGAAGCTTGTTGTGGTCCAACCTGCTCTCTGCAGGTTGGCTCTAGAACAATGACTGGACATCAAAAGTTAATCGTATATTCAATGGCCATGAAGGGTGTATGATCAAATGAAAGTTCTTCCTATCTTTCATGAAAATATAGCACAAAAAGAGATCTTTCAATTAAACAGAAGGGAAATGAACAAAACATAAATCATTTTGCTAAACTACCCGTTTAGCCTTTGATTGGCATATTTTTTAGCTATTTGCTGCTCATTTTTGATTATTTTGGTGCAGTGTGGTTATTATTTCATATTTCACAAAGACAGTGTCTGAAGACACCAGACTGTTTTCTTGCAATTCTTCAGACTTCATGTGATTGATTGTCATGATGGCAAAGGGAGAAGATGTGAATCTTGAAACTTGGTTGTTTTTTGGTAAGGTTGAATTCTCAAAAGGACACAGACACAGAAGCAAAGTTGACCATTCAATCTTTCAAACCTGCTCCGCATGATCAAGGCTGATTGCCTACTTAGTACCATCTTCTGCCATTCTTCTCCACCTATTGCACTTAACTTCTTCTGAAATATGTTCACAGCTTTGGGCTCTTCAGTTGGCCGTAGAAGCAAATTCCACAGGACCACTACACTTTGGGTGAAGAGATTTATTTTCATCTTAGTCCTAAATCTTTTATCTGTAACCTGTGACAGTGTCCCCACATTCAAGACCTCCCATTCTGATATGAAGTGCCACAAATGTCACATGTTGCGAATATGTGATTATGATAAATTTGTTGAATAAATATTGATTTCTCTAACTTCAAGTAACCCTTTCTTTCCCTCTCTCTGTCCCTCCCCCACCCTAATTCTCCAACTAGTTTCACTGTCCTTCTGATTAAGTTTACTGTTTGTGTACCTCATTGTCACCTTTCCCTCATCCAACAATGTACCATTGTACATTTCCTGGATCGTCCTCTGCTTTGATATGTCCTTTTTCACACCGTACATGTTCTTTGTAACCTTCCATATCTCGTTTCTCTTTCATCTGACTCTCAGTCTGAAGAAGGGTCTCAAGCCAAAACGTCACCTATTCCTTCTCTCCAGAGATGCTGCCTATCCCGCTGAGTTACTCCAGCATTTTGTGTCTAGATTTGGTGTAAACCAGCATCTGCAGTTCCTTCCTATATAAATCAGTATCTGGATCCTAACTAATACAAGTTGCTTCACTGAAAGAAATCAGGTTAGGAGAGGTTCAAGCCAATTGTGTAACTATAGCAGAGTCAGCGTGGGTAGAACCATTGATCTTATGACTATAGAAGGAAGCAATTTTTTTCCTTTGTGCCTGCCATATCATTTTGATTGAATAATCTAAAACTGCACAATACTTTGACCTTGGGTTCATTTTTATCTGCAGTTCATTAAAAACTGCAATTGCTTCAACCACACCCCGTGGTAAAGCATTGCAAGATCCACCAAATTTCAATGAATTATTTTCTCTAATCTTCTCTCCCTTTTTTGAGTAACAGCTTTAAATTAATCAATGCTTCTCACAGTCCTGACTTGGTGAAAATATGCTGAGAAATGTATCCCTGGGCAACAAACAGACAAATTTCTCATGTCAGTATATTTCTCCAGAGTTCACTTGATTGGAGTGTAAACTGCTGACGCAAATATGCAGCATGTTTCGGGACAGATTTTTAAAAGTGTTTCCTGTCCATTTTGTTAAAATCAGTTACAATTTTGAAAAAAAAAAGCCATTATATTTCTCAAAGATTTCTCCATTTCTTTGTTGGTAATTCCACTCTCATCTTTCCATCTTTCCCTATCACTGACACTTTTAGTTTAGCTTTGAAATACAGAGTGGAAACAGGCCCTTTGGCCCACCGACCATTGATCACCCGTACACTAGTTCCATATTGTCCCACTTTTTGCAACTTACACACTAGGAGTGACTTACAGAAGCCAATTAACCTACAAATCTGCATGTTTTTAGAATGTGGGAGGAAACAGAAGTACCCGTAGAAATCCCACGCAGTCACAGGGAGAACGTGCAAAATCCGCACAGATGGCACCCGTAGTCTTGATGGAACCCGGGTCTCTGGCGCAGTAAGATATCAGCTGCACCACTGTTCTCTCTCTCTCCCTCTCTCCCTCTCTCTCCCTCTCTCCCTTTTTTTTTGTTGGATAGAACAATTTTAATAATGTAATTTGCAAAGGCCTTGTTAAAAGGTCAAATGTTAAACTAGCCTTAGAACACATTTGAGTCTGACAGCTTAATGCAAACTCAGAATTCTAACACTCATCAACACTCTCTCTCTTTTTTTTTACTTTCAAAAACTTTATTCAACACAATCATATGATACAACACATCAAAACATAATCAGAAATTGCAATATAACTAATAATCATTATAATACAACAATGCATTCATTGTTTACAATACTCTCAAATCCCACGTGGTGACCAGCGCCCATGGAAGGCCTCCAAAGTCCCCGTGGACACTGCGTGCTCCCTCTCCAGGGACACACGCGCACGGACGTAGGCCCGAAAGAGGGGCAGGCAGCCGACTCTTGCCTGACCATCGATCGCCCGCTGCCTGGACCCGCGAATGGCCATCTTGGCCAGGCCCAGGAGCAAACCGACAGGGAAGACCCACCTCCCCCGATCGGCTCTCCCCACTCCCTGCCTTATGTCCAAACACGAGAATCGTGGGACTAAAATGCAACCAGAACTTGAGGAACAACCCCTTCAGATATTGGTACAGGGGCAGTAACCTCTCACACTCCACATATGCATGGAACACGATCTCCTCCTCACCGCAGAAAATGCATGCGGCGGACGAGCCCGTGACCCGACTCAAAAGTTTATTACATGCCACCGCTCTGTGCAGCACTCTCCAACCTAGGTCCTCAATGTAGAGGGGGACAACTCCCTTGTAGAGGGACCCCCACTGGGGACCTCCCCTGCCTTCGGGTGGTAGCACCATCTGCCATGGTGTGTCAGGACGGGAGACGAAGGCAAGGAGGTGCAGAATATGCAGGAGCATTCTGTACAGTGTGCGTCTCTTCGCATTACGAAACGGCATGCTGGTCATCTCAGAAAGGCAGCTCAGGTTGTGTGGTGCCGGTGCCCGAGAAATATCCCGGAGCCTGGGCCCAATGAGCAAATCTGATGGAGCGGGGGTAAGCTCAGTCAGAACCACTCTAGGTGCGCGCCTCTCCTCGTCACCCGCCATGACAGGGTGAGAACCGGCCACTCCCGCAGCTGCAACATCCCCCTCCCCACGTGGAGCAACACGTTGCCTGAAAACAGCCAAATTCCTCACTTAGCACATTCCGATAGAAACTAGGCAAGCCCCTTAGGGCGGGTCGACTGATGCCCGCCACTGGGAGATGCGACACCCCCCTTAGGCAACGACCCCGAAGGAAAAAATACGTGGCCAGAGCGTGCCATCTGGGGGGGGGGGGGGGGTTCTCTACATATATATACCTCCGCAGAGTCCTGAGACGGAGAGTTTGGTGGCCTTGCTTGATCACCCTGCTTGAAATGGAATTTCAAGGAATAGCCGTGAGTCAACTGCCAGCCCACCAGCCGTGAGTGACTGAGCTGCCAGCCCAAGAATCCATTCGGCCCACAATGTCCATAGTAGCCCTCTGTAAACCAGTCCCTTCAGCCCACAACACCCATATTAGCATTACAGAAAGTCCCCCCCCCCCCCTCCACTGGCCACTAATATTGGAATTGGTGGAGAGGTGGAATATTGCAATGGGGGACCAGCCCTCCCGTGTGAACATGGGACCCAACGGGTCCCACTTAGTCTAGTATTATTTTAATCCTCCTTCCATTCCCATATGGACATATCTGTCCTAGGCCTTCTCCATTCCTACGGGAAAGCCAAACTCAAATTTTGAAAAACAACTTCTTATATTCTGCTCAGGCAGTTAAAAACTCAAAGATATGAGCATTGAATTTTCCCGTTTCAGGTAACCCAAAACCTTGGTGTTCTCCTATCCCACACACTCAACCACAAACTGAGTTTTCTTCTCCCTTTATTGAACATTCCCATCCTATTTGACCATCATCCATTTGATGATTTTTCCAGATTACAGTATCTATAGACTCTTTAGTTTTATAATTTTCTATGGTTTCATAATAGTGAATTAGAATCTGTAATTGGTTTAGAGCTCCAGTTATAGATATAATGACCAAAATTACACAGTTTTGTCCAATTAAAGCCTAACAAGGCTGTCATTATCCCTTCACTCAAAACTTTGGTCCAATTTACAAATTCCAACATCTTACTGGCTTATTAAATGGCATTATCAATCTGCATCCACACATCTAGAGGTATTTCAATTGCTGCATGTCAATGCCTTTGCTGCACACATTTTAATACCTTTCCATTGTTCATAATCTCCTATTTATTGTCTACCATTCCAAAACATGCCTTCTGTATTACATGATATTCAACATCCATCAGCCCATTCCACTCATCCCTTAAAGTTCCCATGAGCCCTTTTAAAGCCTTTGTGGTTAACCAATTCCTAGCATTTTGGAATCATGTTATTCTGCCCAAATCCTATCATCTTTGTCCAATTCACGTCTATCCCATTGTGGACATTGGTCTTCATCTATGGAACTGATGAGTTACAATGGTGGGAACGATATTCTGCCCTCTGTATCTTCCCTTTGCTCTATCAATTCTACTTGAGCTTGATTATATTCATGTATAGTATTATGTGATTTAGTTGGATAGCATGCAAAGCAAAGTGTTTCACTATACCATGATACACGTACTAATAACAAACCAAAACCTAAATGTGAACGTAAAGAATGAAATGGTTAATATTTCAAATCAATAGACAATAGACAATAGGTGCAGGAGTAGGCCATTCGACCCTTGGAGCCAGCACCACCATTCAATGTGATCATGGCTGATCATCCCCAATCAGTACCCGTTCCTGCCTTCTCAAAATATCCCCTGACTCCGCTATCCTTTAGAGCCATATTTAGCTCTCTCTTGAAAGTATCCAGAGAACCGGCCTCCACTGCCCTCTGAGGTAGATAATTCCACAGACTCACAACTCTCTGTGTGAAAAAGTCTTTCCTCATTTCTGTTCTAAATGGCTTACCCCTTATTCTTAAACTGTGGCCCCTAGTTCTGGACTCCCCCAACATCGGGAACATGTTTCCTGCCTCCAGCGTGTCCAAACCCTTAATCTTATATGTTTCAATAAGATTCCCTCTCATCCTTCTAAATTCCAGAGTATACAAGCCCCGCCGCTCCATTCTCTCAGCATATGACAGTCCCTCCATCCCGGGAATTAACCTTGTAAACCTACGCTGCATTCCCTCAACAGCAAGAATGTCCTTCCTCAAATTAGGGGATTCCAGCTGTGGTCTCACTAGGACCCTGTACAACCGCAGAAGGACCTCTTTGCTCCTATACTCAACAAAATTAATTAATCAATTAATTTTGATTAAATAGTTCCAATGTCATTAACCTGAAACATTAATTTTGTTTCTCTCACCCAGAATTATTTTAGAGTGTTTTCATCACTTTCATTTTGTATTTTGGATTTGCAGCAGCAGATTTTCTGTACAAATTATCTGATGATGCTGAAAACAAAATTATGTCACATACTTTAATGAAAGATGAAGTCTTAACCACATTCTTCATCAGACTCCATATTTTCATACAATTTTGTTTCTTGCCTCAAAGCTATTCTATGATTACATGACTTGCATCAATTCCACAATATTTTATTTGAATTTCTTCTTGTGATAGGACAATTTCAGAATTTATTGTCCACCTCGATATTCCTAGAACATCACTGTGAGTTATTTTTGAAACAACTGTGGCTTGCTTGGCCTATGAGAGGATAATAAAAAATGTACATTGTGATTATAAATATGTTGGCATTAAAAACCAAATTCTTCACATTTTTCGTCATTTGTACCTTAATTTCCACGAATGAACAAAATATTTATAATTGTCGCCTGTGGGAAATTTCATTGAAAACCTTCTGAAAATCTTCATAAAAATACATTAACTCAATTTCCCCATCTGCACAATTTGACCTTCTTCAAAATAAACCTTTATTCTTGTCAAATCTTTCATTTTTCTCTGATTGGCATAACCATATCAAAATGTTAATTTAATGTTAAATCATGATTCAAACCCTTGGAAAAACAAAACTAATGGTGAAAAATTTAGTTTTAACATTGTCATGGCAAGTCGCTGTAAACTAATGATGGCAGGACAGCATCAATACACAGTGGGTGAACTAATACTTCTTCAAATGTGAAGAACATGTAACTGGAATATGGTGTAATCATAGACTCAGGGAGCATCATAAGCCATGGAAGTGATTCAAACTCTAGAATGAGATGACTACCTTGAAATCACTTTAGAATTGTTTTTAAATGCACTGATTTGTTGCCATAGAGTCATATCTATGTATTGTGCTATTCGCCTAATGCACACAAAATAAACAGTTTGGGGCTTTCTGTAATCTTTTATCAAATGCAACATGCATTTAAACTACAGACCCATTTCTGATTATCAAATATTTTACATTATACATGAAAAATGTACACTGTTAACTTAATGGGCTAATTCAATTCAGTTTGTGGAGACGTTGTTAACAGTGGAGAAGACTACATTAAGGGCACTCTGCTGTTGACTTTCACACTGACAGAGTAATAATTGAGTTTGTTATGACAAGGTGAGTAATAAATATTGGTCTGCTGTTTAATAACAAGATTTTATAGTCAGTAAATGCAATAAAATATCCACCAGAGAACTTGATAATTAAAGGATAAATAAAATGCATTTTCATGCTCGGTAGGAAAAGATGCATCATACAGTAGTGCTAGTCAGGAAGAAATGATCCAGAAAATACTTATGCTAAGTGTTTATTTCATGTACTGGATCCAGACTATATTACAGGTTTCTATTAAGTTTACCCAAATGTCTATCAAATTGTACTCAAAATTGTTTGCGCGTGGAATGAAAATATTTAAAGTGCAGAACGGAGTTCTTCTTGGTGAATGGAAAATTAATCTCTATCAGTCTGGATGTTGTGAATTCAGATCTTACTGCTTTGCTACTTCGGATCATTGGTGGTATTCCTGCCACTGTGACAGAATGTCAAGACCTCAAACCATAATTCAACCTTTAATCTTATAATCCAATTTGACACAGAAGTTGGATGTTTATTTTGAATGCCTTCATTTAAGAAGTGCGAGCATCGCTGGCATTGTTATCAGTTAGGGTCCATCTTTTTCAATTAGAGATATAGCGTGGAATCAGGCCCTCAGCCCACCAAGTCTGTGCCAACCAATGATCACCCATTTGCTAGTTCTATGTTGTCCCAGTTTCGCATCCTACACACTGGGGGCAATTTACAGAAGCCAATTAATCTACAAATCTGCATGTCTTTGAAATGTGGGAGGAACCCGGAGCACCCAGAGAAAACCCATGCGGTCACAGAGAGAACGTGCAAACTGCAAACAGACAGCACCTGTAGTCAGGATTGAACCCCGGTTTCTGGCACTGTAAAGGTCCTGTCCCACTATAAGAGCTCTCCCGAGTTTAAAAAAAAATCAAACTCGTGGTAAGTACGTAGAATGTACGTAGCCGGTTCGTCGGAGCTCGGGACGTCTCTTAGCGGCTCGTAACGCTAACGGCAGGTACTCGGGAAACGCGGTAAGCTCATGACGTTTTTTCAACATGTTGAAAAATGTCCACGAGAGCCCCGAGTACGTACGAGCGGCTATTACCGTAATCCTCCGAGTTCGAATCAGGGGAAACTCGGGAGAACTCTTGAATTACCTCGTACAGTGGGACAGGCCCTTTAGGCAGCAACTCTACTGCTGTGCCACTGTGCAGCATTCTCTAAATGCTCTTCAGAGGGTGGTGGTGAGCTGCCTTCTTTACCCAGTGCCATTCTCCTGCTATTTGTGGCTACGTTCTAAGATGTGGTCCCAGTGAAAAGGAAGAAACTGCAATATATTTGTATATCTTTCTTGAGAGTTGGACCTGCACCTATCTGGGCAAGTGGGATTTATTCCATCATGATCTTGGAATCAAGATTTTGGAATATCTGTAGGAATATCTGACAGATCTGTCCTGGGGGTGGATTGGATTCACTGGAGATGGTCTTGGAGGAGAGGATGCACCTCAAACTGCGGAGCATCTTGGACAATACAGCTCACCCTCTCCATGACACACTGGTCAACCTGAGGAACACCTTCAGCAACAGGAGGTACACAAAAATGCTGGAGAAACTCAGCGGGTGCAGCAGCATCCTTTGCTCCATAGATGCTGCTGCACCCGCTAAGTTTCTCCAGCATTTTTGTGTACCTTCGATTGTCCAGCATCTGCAGTTCCTTCTTAAACACCTTCAGCAACAGACTGGTTCCACCAAGATGCAGCACAGAACACCACAGGAGATCCTTTTCCCCTGTGGGTATCAAACTGTACAACTCCTCCCCCTTCTGTATGGGGTATTCTGACTCCCCTTCCCCCCCATCTCAATCTTTGCACATCCCAAATCTGGACTTTCCACTCGTTACTTTAATTTCATGTTTCATGCATCTTGTTGTGTTTCATGACTGTTGGCAGACCAATTTCCCTCCTGGGATAAATAAAGTTCTATCGTATCGTATCAATATTAATTTTTCAGATGAGATGCAAAAGATTCCATGATACTATTTGAAGACAGGATGGTTGTTTGGTTGGTGTCATGACTCTATGACACTCACATACACATGAGGCACAATTTCTAATGGCAAAGTAAAGTTAACCTACCAAGCTTCACATCTTTAATATGTGGGCTGATATTAGAGCACCTCGAAAAGACCAACATGATCACAAGGAGAACATGTAACTCCACAGAGACAGCACCAGATGTCAGCATTGAACGGGCCTCTGGACCTATGAGGCTGTAGCTCTCCTAGCTGTGCACCTGCACTGCCCTAATCAATTTTAATCAATAATGCCTCTCCTCTCACCTACCATTACTTCTCCTTTTCCTTTCTATGCCCTCCTGAACATACTGCGATCAGAAATGTTCAATTTCCATTACTTCCCATGCTAACACCAGGTCTTACTTATCACTACCAAATCATTAACTCCCACTGCAAATCTTGTTCAGCTCTGTGCATGAACAATATTCCATTCTGGTACAATACCAGTTATCCTTGATTGTATTGTTTATCTAATTTTGCACTCCTATGTTGCCATTCGGCCCTCTTTATTTACAATTCATCAGGAGTCCAGTTAAGAGTGTTTTATTGTTATATGTCCCGAAACGGAACAATGAAATGTTTACTTTTCACACAACTATTAAATATTCCTCACCAGAAGAATAATCTCAGAGGGACATTTTAGTTTCTGCCAAATGCTCCCAATAGTCAAAAATATGTATGATGATTGAAAAATGACAGATGAAACAAGACAAAACAAAAAGAATCATGAGTAGCGCAGTCCACCAAATATTACATTTCCTCAGTACACTGCAGAGAAATCACTTCCCTGAATGTCCTCCAAGACAGGAGTCTTGGACGGCACAATGGCACAGTGGTAGAGTTGCTGCCTTACAGTGCCAGAAACCTGGGTCCGAAGCGGACTACAAGTGATGTTTGTACCAGTTTGTATGTTCTCCCTGTGACCGCATGGGTTTTCTGTGGGTGCTCTGGTTTCTTCCCACACTCCAAAGACGTGCAGGTTTGTAGGTTAATTGGCTTCAGTAAAAATTGGAAATTGTCCCTTGTGTGCAGGATAGTGCTAATGTAACCATATAACCATAACAGCACGGAAACAGGCCATCTCGGCCCTTCAAGTCCATGCCGAACACTTTTTTTTATTTTTTTTAAAAAAAATAAATAAATTTACTTCCCCCTAGTCCCATCTACCTGCACTCAGACCATAACCCTCCATTCCTTTCCCGTCCATATACCCATCCAATCTATTTTTAATCTATTTTTAACTTTCCTATATCGGAGTGAAATATCCACACAAAAAAACTGCTTCCGTTAAAGAAATCACAATTTCCTTAATGTCTGGAATTGTCTCCCTAAACATTTCTGCTTTTCTTTCTATCTTTAGGGAAACCATTAAAATCTAACTCTTTGGCAAAGATTTAGGTTATTTCCCTGAGTAATTTCTAATGAGCTTTGTGTCAGCTTTTGCTTCCTGGTTAATGTCAGCTTTTGCTTCCTGGTTAATCATAGGATTCAGTAGTGAAGGTATAAATCCTGATTACTTATTTGTGTTTATACATGAAATACACTGGAACAGAAATTTGTATCCCAAGTGATTTAAATCATCAGTTTGAGGGCGCACTTGGGATTCAGTGAGAAAACAAGACCAAGTGCAGGTAATGAGCAGGAAGAATGAGGTAATTATAGATAGACACAAAGCGCTAGAGTAACTCAAGTGATCAGACAGCATTGTTGGAGAAAAAAGGTGACGTTTCAGATCAGGACCCTTTCTGAAGAAGGGTTCCGACCCGAAACGTCACCTATCCTTTTACTCCAGCGTATGGGGTGATCACTGGTATGCATGGACTCTGTGGGTCGAAGGCCCTATTTCCGTGCTGTATCTCTAAAAAAATGTTTTATTGTCATGTCCCAAAACAGAACAATGAAATTCTTACTTGCAGCACATTCTCAGGAAAAGATCCATCTACTAGCTTTGGGGGTTGTTCCTTTTGTGCACTAAACCAGGAGATTTTCAAGGTCTAGCTCTTCAATCCATTTCCCAGCTCCTGAAACTTTACCTATCGAACGTCAACTATTTTCCTATGCAAGTCATCGCAAGTCAATAGAGTGGACATCTATAAGGTGAGAGAGGCAACATTTGACAGAGATGTGCACGGCATGTTTTTTTACATCGAGAGTGGTGGGTGCCTGGAAAATGCTACCAGGTGTGGTGGAGGAGGCAGATACGAGAGTGGCATTTAAGATGGACACATGGGTTTGCAGGAAATGGAGGGATATGGATCACATGCAGACAGAGGAGTTTAGTTTAACGTGAAATTGTGTTCCGCGCGGACATTGTGGACCAAAGGGCCTGTTCCTCTGCCGTACTGTTCTACGTTCTGTGTTTGACTTCCAACTTAAACCCTTCTAATTGCAGCCAATGAATCCTTTAACAGGGAATAATGGAAAGACAGCAGGATTTATCATAGGATTAAGGACCAAAAAGTAACATCTCCCTTCAGTAATGAATTTATTATGCAATTCACCGTTTGCTAGCAATCTTTGTTGAATATAAAGATATTTGCATTCATTCACCATCTTTCATTATCTTTAAATATCTCGGAACGTCTCACAATAAATGATGTTGTTTTTAAGTGTGTGCATAATCAATGTAAGTTTTTTAAATTTTTAAATTTTATTTTTTTTAATTTTTTATTTATTAGAAGTACATTACATTACAACCACATACATTAGTACTCGTCACATATATCTTCTTACAATTAATGTACTCTGTTTGTTTTTTACACTAATAAAGGGAAAGGATGAGATTGAGAGAAAGAAGAAAGTGAAGGAAAAGGTGAAAGTGTAAAAAACGTGACAACATGAAAGAACGAAGACCCTATAAGAACAAAATTAAAAACAAAAGAAAAAGAGTTAAGAAATAGACCCTAGAAAAGAAGAAGAAAGAGAAAGAGGGAAAAGAGAAAAACAAATAGTTTTTGTAAGCATCACGCAAATGGGACATACCAACTCTCCAACTTTCATCCCCCCTTACCTGACCTCAGTTTTTTTTTTAAGGTACTTTTGCACCCTATATTTGTAATAATTCTATAAATGCAGACCACGTCAGGTGGAAGTGATCTGGTTTACCTGCCAGGAGGAGTCTTATCTCTTCTAGGTGTAATGTTTCGAACATATTTGAAATCCACATGTTTATAGTTGGTATTGGAGCCTTTTTCCAAAATTTTACGATTAGCTTTTTCCAGTTATTAACCCATAGTCTATTAGTTTCTTTTGGAACACATTTAGTTCTGGACCATCTTCCGTTATTCCGAAGATAATCCATTCTGCTTTGGGTATCAGCTTTATTTTAAATAATTTTGTAAAGATTTCAAAAATTTCAATCCAAAATTTTTGAATTTTTGTACAGAAAACAAATGAGTGCGCTATAGTAGCTTCTTGGGATTGACATTTATCACAAATGGATGATACATTTGGGAAAATGTTATGGATTTTAGTTTTGGAATAATATAATCTATGTAAAATTTTAAATTGTATTAAAGTGTGTCTTACATTAATCGAACATTTATGCACGTTTAATAAGTGTTCATTCCACCTTTCCTTTGAAATTTTAATAGCTAATTCTTGTTCCCAGTCTCTTCTGATACCCTCCGTAGATGGTATTTCTACATTTAAGATAATATTATACAAATATGATATTAAGTTTGCTGATTCAGCTTTTATCTGCATTGCATCATCCAATACATCTGCTGGGCTATTATAATGATATTTTGTATATTTTTTCAAATAGTCGCATATTTGAAAATATTTAAAATATTGATTATTTCCGAGTTTATATTTTATTTGTAATTGTTGAAATGAAAGTAATTTTCCAGTTTCATACAAGTCACCGAACGTTTTAATTCCTAGTCTATCCCAGTGTGTGAAAGATGTATCTATAATAGAGGGATTAAACGAAGGATTATTAACTATGGGAGATAAAAGTGATAAATTTCTTAATTTTAAATTTTGTTTTATTTGTTTCCAAATTCGGATTGTGCTATGTATAATTGGGTTCTTATTATAATTTATGTTATTCAGTTTCATTGGTGAGAGGAGGATCGCTCCAATGTTTCCAGAGGAGCAATCCTCTCTCTCCATTACAATCCAGTCCACTTGCTGGGCAGAGTTATCCATCAGTTGAATCATATTTTTAATATTTACTGACCAATAATAATACATGAAATTAGGTAGTGCTAAACCCCCTAATACTTTAGGTTTATTCAAGTGAGTTTTTTGTATTCTATGTGATTTATAGTCCCATATAAAATTAGTGATATCTGAGTCCAGTTTTAAAAAAATCTTCTTTGGTAAGTATATAGGAATCGATTGAAATAGGTATAAAATTTGTGGTAGAAAAATCATTTTTATTGCATTTATTTGGCACATTAAAGACATCGGGAGCGTTTTCCAAAATTTAATTAGTGTGTTTAATTTATTAAGTAGGGGGTCAAAATTTGCTTTAAACATACCTTGATATGTTCTAGTAATTTCGATTCCCAAGTATTTAAATTTTTCTGTAGCTATTTTAAAAGGGAATTTTAAAAGATGTGTTGAATCTTTCGGTTTTATTGACATAATTTCACTTTTATTCCAATTTATTCTGTATCCAGAAAAAGATCCAAAGTCTTCAATTAAATTTAATATATTTGGTATAGTGATTTGAGGTTTTGTAATGTACAGTAATATATCATCCGCGTATAAAGATATTTTATTATTTGAATCTTTAGTATTATACCCATGGATATCAGGATGTATTCTAATTTTTTCTGCTAGCGGTTCAATAATAAGAGCAAACAACTGTGGTGATAATGAGCATCCTTGTCTATTTCCCCTTGATAGTTGGAATTTCGAGGATAATATGTTATTAGTTAATATTGTAGCTGTACGTTTATTATATAATAATTTAATCCATAGAATAAAATTCTCTCCCAGTTGGAATTTTTGTAATACTTTATCCATATAATTCCATTCTACTTGGTCAAATGCTTTTTCAGCATCCAGCGAAATAATTGATAATTCTTGTTCTTCAGATTTGTGTGAGTGCATTATGTTGAGTAAACGTCTCATATTGTTAGATGAATATCTCTTAGGGATAAACCCCGTCTGATCTGGGTTTATTAGTTTACTAATATATTTACTTAATCTTCTAGCTAATGTTTTCGCTAATATTTTTTGATCTGTATTTAACAATGCTATAGCTCTATATGAACCCGGTTCTTCTATATCTTTGTCTTTCTTAAGTATTAGTGTAATCGTTGATTCCGCTAATGTACCAGGTAATATTTGTTTTTTAAAAGCATATTGGTACATTTTGTGTAATCTTGGTATAATTTTGTCATAGAAGCTTTTATAAAATTCATTAGTAACTCCATCAGGACCTGGTGTTTTTCCATTCTTTAGTGAGTTTATTGTATATTCTAATTCCTTAATTGAGATTTGTGCACCCAATTGCTCTTGTTCCTTCAACTCTAACTTTGGAGGATTACAATTATCCAAAAACTCTGTAATTTTATTGGAGTCAATTGTCGTTTTAGATGTATACAAATTCTCATAAAATTGCGCAAATCTTTTATTAATATCCTTCGGTATGGTTAATAATTCCCCTTTATCTGATTTAATCTTTGGGATCGTATGTTCTTTTTCTCGTTTTTTTAGCTGGCGAGCCAAAAGTTTATGCGGTTTATCCCCAAATTCAAAGTGCTCTTGTTTTGTAATTTGAAAAAGTCTTATAAGTTTGGCTGATAATAGTTTATTTAATTTAAATTTCAAAATTATTATTTTATTATGTTTATCTATTGATGGATCTTTAGCATTATCTATATCCATTTGTCTAATAAGTTCTTCTAACTGTCTTTGTTCATTCTTATTCTTTTTATTTTGAAAAGCTTGATATGAAATTATCATACCCCTAATGTATGCTTTAAAAGATTCCCATAATCTGGAATGTCATTTATTTGAAAAAAGGGATCCATTTGTTCTTTTAAATATATACTCGCTTGTGGATCTTTTAGGATTTGAGAATTAAATCTCCAAAACGGTTTATTCTTAGACATTCCTTCCAGTTTTAAAAAGAAAGTTAGTGGTGAATGGTCTGAAATCGAATTTGTATGGTATGTTGGGTTAAAAGTATGAGGGATTAATTTTGTATCCACCAGGAAATAATCTATACGTGAGTATGTTTTGTGTACCATTGAATAAAACGAGTATTCCCTGCCAGTTGGATTAACAATTCTCCAAACATCTGCTATATTAGTATTATTTATGTAAGTATTGAGAGGTTCACCGGTTTTAGATTTCATATTCCCTCTCTGTTTTTGGCTTGATTTATCTAAATACAGATCTAAAACACAGTTAAAGTCTCCTCCTATTATAACATTTTGATAGTTAGACTCTGCGATTATGTTCAAAATTTTATTTTTAAAATGAGGGTTGTCAAAGTTAGGGGCATATATATTTACCAAGGTAATTGGAGTATCATGAATTTCTCCATTAACTATTAAGTATCTCCCTTCGATGTCTATGATATTCTTTGCTTTAAATGGTATACCTTTTCTTATAATGATTGACGTACCTCTAGATTTCGAAGAAAATGAAGAATGGTATGTTTGACCTATCCATTTCGCCCTCAACCTAGCTTGATCCTGAGATTTTAAATGAGTTTCTTGTAAGAAGATAATGTCAGAGTGGTACAGTTTCAGCTGAGCTAGTATCTTACCCCTTTTAATAGGTTCGTTAATACCTCTTATATTCCAACTACAGAATGAGATTCCTCCTAGGTTCTTTTGCTTAGCATCTTGCATTTTGAATAATTATAGTACCTTTAAATCTTGTGGTGCATCCATATCCCAGGTCTTTGGGTATTGGGGGAACTTTTGAATTTCTAAGTTTTGTTGGTATATCCCTTTTACGCTTATCACTAAACACAAAACACAAACATGTGAGTTTATGTGATAATAAAAAAAAAACTAAAAAAGTGAAAATACATTGTCTAATATAGTCGGCACTGTAGCAAGTGGCCCACCTGTGGGTGGGAAAAAACCTTGTTTCGACTTCCATTGTGATGTTAAACAAATAGCTCCGCTCTCTTGGTTAATCATAACATATTAAAATATTAAAACGGATACAGCACGGAAACAGGCCCTATTTCCGTGCTGTATCTCTAAAAAAATGTTTTATTGTCATGTCCCGAAACAGAACAATGACATTCTTACTTGCAGCACATTCTCAGGAAAAGATCCATCTGCTAGGTTTGGGGGTTGTTCCTTTTGTGCACTAAACCAGGAGATTTTCAAGGTCTAGCTCTTCAATCCATTTCCCAGCTCCTGAAACTTTACCTATTGAACGTCAACTATTTTCCTATGCAAGTCATCGCAAGTCAATAGAGTGGACGTCTTTAAGGTGAGAGAGGCAACATTTGACAGAGATGTGCATGGCATGTTTTTTTACATCGAGAGTGGTGGGTGCCTGGAAAATGCTACCAGGTGTGGTGGAGGAGGCAGATATGAGAGTGGCATTTAAGAGGCTTTTAGATGGACACATGGGTTTGCAGGAAATGGAGGGATATGGATCACATGCAGACAGAGGAGTTTAGTTTAACGTGAAATTGTGTTCTGCGCGGACATTGTGGACCAAAGGGCCTGTTCCTCTGCCGTACTGTTCTACGTTCTGTGTTTGACGTCCAACTTAAACCCTTCTAATTGCAGCCAATGAATCCTTTAACAAGGAATAATGGAAAGACAGCAGGATTTATCATAGGATTAAGGACCAAAAAGTAACATCTCCCTTCAGTAATTAATTTATTATGCAATTCACCGTTTGCTAGCAATCTTTGTTGAATATAAAGATATTTGCATTCATTCACCATCTTTCATTATCTTTAAGTATTTTGGAACGTCTCACAATAAATGATGTTGTTTTTAAGTGTATGCATAATCAATGTAAGTTACTGTAAGCAGTAATGAGGTCATGATCTTGGAAAGGTCTGGTTTTAATTCTCCAAATTGTCCACACTTTAGGGAAGTATGAAGCAAGGAAAATCTTCAACTCTGACTTTCTGCAGTGCGCACCACCGCCTGCTGGCTGTGAAAATGTATTGCAGGTTTTCCTCAAATTTCCTGCTTCTGAGTCCAGAATTTCTTTGGCACCATTAATTAAAAAGAGCTAAAGGATCGCTAACATGCCAAAGACCATTGACCTTGCAAAGAAAGATAAAGAGATGGATAGGCAGGAACTGCAGATGCTGATTTATACCAAAGATAAGACACAAAGTGCTGGAGTAACTCAGAGGGTCAAGCAGCATCTCTGGAGAAAAAGGATTTTCTCCAGATATGCTGCCTGACCCACTGAAATACTCCAGCACTTTATGTCTATAAAGAGCTGGGGATTGGTTCAGAGTACTGACAATTAAAGCAGAGTAAAGTCTGATAGAGAGGGGTGGTTGTTCCTGAGCATTGGGGCCTTGTAGGGCAAAGACCCAGTGCTGCAAAGTGCATGCAAGTAGCTTTGCTGCTGAAGCATACACTCGGCCTAATGGCCGACAAGGTAATGTGGCACAGTGGTGCAGTGAGAGCAACACTGCGGTACAGTAGTTAATGTCACTGAGAAAGAGCTCCAGCAACATGGGTTCAATTTGACCAATGCCGCAGTGGTGGGCAGACACATTTGAACCTCCTCCTCCACTTTTCGCTGGATACTTTCCAGTTTCACCTACAGGTGCGCAAGGTCCTTAAGTTTACCCAGTGTTTTAACTGTCTGCCAACTTACCCACACCTGATCTAGATCTAGGCAACTAAGGGATGACAAAAGCATTTTGGAAATGCAGTTTCACACTATGTTATAGGCTGGTTTAAACTTGATGTAAAGTTACAAGTATGTGCGGCTATTTTACTGAAGTTAGGCATATTTTGAGATTAAAATGGCAGACTTTGATCCTTTGGGAGCTCTGGGACAGACAATTTTCCTTCTGTACCCCTTCAGACAGCATGCTTGCTCTGATTTATAATGAACAGATTTTTAATGTCAGAATAGATTTATCACAAAAGTTCATTATTCTCTTGCCAATTGAACTGCCACAATGTCAAACTGCGACAAAGTAAACGTGCATTTGCGCAGTCAAAGGTGGTCTACCTTGGACTCAAAGTAGATGCCAATGGGCTTCGCCCTGCGAAGGCGAAAGTTGAAGCAATAGTGAATGGTCCAAAACCCAACAATGTGTCAGAGCCACGATCATTCCTTGGGATGGTGCAGTTTTTTCCTTTTAAAATCTTTTTATCAGCTTTTTTTCCAAAAACAAAAACAAAACAACAACAAAAAAGAATAATGATAAACATAACAATGATATTGATACATAGGGATCAGGATTACATTGATAAATATGAGTCCAGTGTCAAAATACACATTGAATATAGACCCTCCGGTCTCTATGTAAATATAGCTAAATGTTTAAAAGAAAACTTGTATATAAAAAAACCAAAAAAGATTAAAAGAAAAAAAAGAAAAAAAAAGAGAGAAAAGGAAGAAACAAAACCCCCCTAAACTAGAAAAAAAAGCAAAACAGAATCTGGGCTGCAAAGAATTTCAACCATTTAAGTCCCTGTTTGTCGTCAAGTCCATTCCACCATGTAAAGGTAAAATAATTTTAATAACGGTTGGAGAGGGGACAATTTATGTTGTGTGAAAATGTTGAATAAATCTTCCCCAAGTCCTATCAAATTTAACCAAGGGTTCAACAATGTCACTCCTGATTTTTTTCTAAATTTAAACATGATATCGTTTCAGAGTACCAATGGAGTGTGGTCGGAATGTTAAGAGTCTTTCCATTTAAATAAAATAGATCTTCTGGAGATTAATGTGGTAAAAACAATCAGCCGATGGGCAGAACGGGACAAATGAATAGAATCTAACATTGGTAGCCCAAAAATTGCAGTAATAGGATGAGGTTGTAAATCAATACCTAAAACTACAGAAATAGTATCAAAGATTTCTTTCCAATATTTTTCCAAAAGTGGGCAGGACCAAAACATATGGGTCAGTGATGCCACTTCAGAGTTACATCTGTCACAAGTAGGATTTATATGACCATAAAAACGAGCTAACTTATCTTTTGACATATGAACTCTGTGAACCACCTTGAATTGTATCAAAGCGTGTCTTGCACACATTGAGGAAGTATTAACTAATTGAAGAATCCTCTCCCATATCTCTATAGATAGAGAAATTTCGAGTTCTCTTTCCCAGTCATTCTTAATTTTATCAAATGTATCTATTTGTAATTTCAAAATCATAAATAGTCGTTATTAAGCCTTTCTGATAAGGGTTCAAATGTAAAAAAATTCCAAAATTTCGGTTTGATGTGGTAACGGAAAAAAGGGTAGAGTAGCCTTCAAAAAATGTCTAATTTGTAAATATCTAAAAAAGTGTGAGTTAGGTAAATTATACTTATTGGAGAGTTGTTCGAAAGACATAAAACAACCATCCAAAAACAAATCACGAAAAGCTACTAATCCCTTCCTCTTCCATAACAGAAAGGCTTGATCAGTACTAGAAGGTTGGAAGAGAAAATTAGATATGATAGGACTCGATAAGATAAAATCATTCAATCCAAAAAACTTACGAAATTGAAACCATATTCGAAATGTATGTCTTATTATTGGATTAGTCGTATATTTATTCAATCTCGTAATTGTAAAAGGTAACGAGGCCCCTAGAATAGAAGCCAATGATAGCCCTTGCATAGAATCACGTTCAAGATTTATCCATCTTGGGCATTGGGTATCTTCTAAATCTTTTGTCCAAAACTTTAAATAACGAACATTAACTGCCCAATAGTAGAATCTAAGGTTCGGCAGTGCCAAAACACCGTCTTTTTAAAAATTTCTGTAAGTATTTTTTATTTAGTCTGGAATTTTTATTCTGCCATATATATGAAGAAATTTTGGAATCAATAATATCAAAGAATGATTTAGCAATAGAAATTGGTATCGTCTGAAATAAATACAAAAATTTAGGTAAGATAAACATTTTAATAGCATTGATTCGGCCGATTAAAGATAAGGACATTGGTGAACATTTAGTACACTGTTGTTTGATATGGTCAATTAAAGGCGTAAAATTAGCTTTAAATAAATCCTTGTGTTTCTTGGTAATCTTAATACCTAAATAAGTAAAACATTCGGTAGTCAATCTAAATGGAAACTGTTCATAATTCGAAACTAGACTGTTTAATGGAAAAAGCTCACTCTTACTAAGATTTAGTTTATAACCAGAAAAACTACTAAATTGATTAAGTGGTGCTACTATTGCCGGAATAGATTTCTCAGGATTAGAAATGAATAATAACAGATCATCTGCATAAAGCTTATATGTCTTATTCCCACGGACAATACCAAAAATATTAGGGGATTCCCTAATAGCTGTGGCCAAAGGTTCCAAAGCAATATCAAACAGTAAAGGACTTAAAGGACACCCCTGTCTAGTACCTCGAAAGAGACTGAAAAAAGGGGATCTCTGATTATTGGTAAGTACAGAAGCCTGAGGTATATGATATATCTGGTCTGAAGAAGGGTTTCGGCCCGAAACGTTGCCTATTTCCTTCGGTCCATAGATGCTGCTGCACCCGCTGAGTTTCTCCAGCATTTTTGTGTACCTATGATATATCAGCTTGATCCAAGAAATAAATTTTGGACCAATCTTAAATTTTTCAAGTGTATTGAATAAGTATTCCCATTCTACTGTATCAAACGCCTTCTCGGCATCAAGTGAAATGACGCATTCTGGAGTTTTATTTGACGCTGTATATACGATATTCATTAATCTCCTAACGTTAAAGTATGAGTAACGGTTTTTAATAAAACCTGTCTGATCTTCAGAAATAATTTGCGGTAAAATATTTTCCAATCTCATAGCTAATATTTTGGAAAGAATTTTGGAATCTACATTTAACAGTGATATAGGTCTATATGATGTCACTTCAGTAGGGTCTTTATCTTTTTTAAGAATTAAGGAAATAGATGCTTCATAAAAGGATTGTGGTAACCTATTCATTAAAAAGGCTTCTTTAAAAACCTTGCATAGCCAGGGAGACAGTAAACTTGAGAAATACTTTAAAAATTCTACTGCAAACCCATCTAAACCGGGAGCTTTACCAGAATTCATTGAGAGGATTGTTTTCTGTATTTCTTCCTCCGTGATGGGTTCGTCTAACAGAGACTCATTATGTAATAAATTTGGCAAGTTCAGTTTCTTTAAAAGCTCATGCATTATATTGGAATCAGTAAGAAATTCTGATTGGTATAGGGAGGTATAAAATTCCTGAAAGGATTTATCAATTTCGTCATGGTCTACAGTTAGTGTACCATCCCGTTTACTCACTTTAGTAATCTGACGTTTGGCCGACACCGCTTTCAACTGATTAGCGAGTAATTTACCAGATTTTTCGCCATGTATATAAAATTGACTTTTGGTTTTAAGTAACTGGTTCTCAATCGGTGATACTAATAACAAATAATATCTCAATTGAAGTTCAACTCTATTCTTATAGAGCTCCAAACTAGGAGCTTTTGAATATTTTTTTATCAATTTCTTTAATCTCATCAGCCAATATACGTATTTCATTTTGAGTTTGTTTTTTTAATCCCGCGGAGTATGAAATAATTTGTCCACGAATATATGCCTTAAAAGCATCCCAGACTACACCATTGGATATTTCTTCAGTAGAATTTGTTAAGAAGAAAAAAGCAATCTGATCTTTAATAACATTAACAACATTTAAATCTTGAAGCAAAGTAGCATTAAATCGCCATTGTTAGCACTAAACTTGGAATCAGATAGTTTGATTGATAGTTTCAATGGTGCATGATCAGAAATAGCAATTGCATCATACTCACATGCAGTGACCGATGAAACTAGCCGAGAATCTATTATAAAGTAGTCAATCCTAGAGTAACTATGATATACATGAGAGAAAAAAGAAAATTCTTTGTCATTTGGGTGTAAGAATCTCCAGACTTCTAAAATTCCAGAGTCAAGTAAAAAAGAATTGATAAAACTAGCTGATTTATTTGGAAGCACATGATCAGATGCAGATGCAGATCTGATGATGCAGTTCTATGCACGATTCCTTCCAGATTTAGCTACTGTGCTAAAGCCACTACATCATCTGCTACAAAAAGATGTGAAATGGACGTGGGGAAAGGAACAGCAACGCGCATATGACATCTGCAAGGAAAACTTGACAAGTGACAAACTCCTTGTTCACTACGATACGACACGTGAGATGAAACTTGCTTGTGATGCTTCAAGTTATGGTGTAGGTGCAGTGATCTCCCACGTAATGAATGACGGACAGGAAACGCCTATTGCTTTTGCATCCCGCACCCTATCCCAGAGTGAATGTAATTATGCACAGATAGAAAAGGAAGCACTCAGCATCGTGTTCGAAATCAAGAAATTCCATCATTCTTCTCGGCAAACCATTCACCCTAGTGACTGATCACAAGCCATTACTAGTGATACTTGGTCCCAAGTCAGCTATACCTTCCATTGTGGCATCAAGGATGCAGCGCGGGGCAATTTTGCTGTCCCAGTATGACTACAAGGTTGAGTACAGAAGCTCCAAGTGCAACGCAGTTGCAGATGCGTTGTCCTGGTTGCCCCATGAGAACTCTGACGTGGGAAGTGAGAACTCAATCTACACACTGCAAGTTGTAGATTAAGTCTTTCCAGTGACTGCAACAGGAATTGCAGCAGAAACAGAGAAAAACACTGTGCTGAAGTGGGTCTATGAACAGACATTGACCGGTTGGACTGAAATCGATAGTGGATTGAACTCAGTTCTGAACTCAGAGCTGAAGCCTTTCCATAATCGACGCCATGAATTATCATGTGAGCAGGGATGCATTAAGTGGGGTTACAGAGTGGTTGTACCATTGGCAGTCACGGTGGCACAGCGGTAGAGTTGCTGCCTTACAGCAAAATGCAGTGCCAGAGACCCGGGTTCGATCCCGACCACGGGTGCTGTCTGTATGGAGTTTGTACGTTCTCTTGGTTCTTGGTTTCTTGGTCCTCCAAAATATTCCAAATGGAATTTAAACTGGAGGTGGTGGAGGTAGGACTTAAGCCAGAAAGGGTTTTTGGGAAGAAAGAGCTACCTTAAATTTAGTTGCTTCTGGTTGGGTAACTATAGTAGGGTGGAGATTATTCCATGCTTTAATTGTGCGGGGGAAGAACGAATTGCTGTACACATCTGTCTTGGTAGCTGGAATCACAAATTGGATCGAATGCCCTCGTCTGCTCCTAATTGGTTTAGGTTTGGTGTAGGTCTTGTAATCTATGTCGAGCTGACCATTTAACATTTTGTAAAAACAGGTCAAACGGTGAGCTTCACGTCTGTCTTGGAGAGGGTTCCACCCCAGAGAATTCCGAAGTTTGGTAACACTCACTTCTCTCTCATAGGTGTTAGTAACAAATTGAGCTGCCTGTCTTTGAACACGTTCGATGGAAGAAATGTTTTTGTTTGTGTATGGGTCCCATGCTGCAACTGCGTAGTCCAAATGAGGTCTAACGAGGGTGAAGTATAGCTTCTCCTTGACAGAAGTTGAACAATGATGAAAGTTGTGCCTCAGAAAATTTAGGACACCTGCTGCTTTCACCATTGCATGGTGAGTGACCATTCCAACGCAGATCATTCCGCAATTTGATGCCAAGATACTTGGTTTGTTTGGATTCTTCAAGGGTGGCACCAAGTATATTGTAAGATGTTTCGCCTGGATTCCTCTTTCTGGTGACACGCATGGTTTCACATTTGGAAGGGTTGAACTGCATGCCCCATTGTTGTGACCACTCAACCATTGTTTCGAGATCCTTTTGGAGAGCATCTTCATCATCAGCTGACTTAATTGGACGGTACAGCAAACAATCATCAGCGAATAGTCCGGTCGTGCTTGCGACTTTTTCATGGATGTCATTTATGTAAAGCAAAAACAGATGTGGGCCAAGTACCGTGCCCTGAGGTGTACCACTCAACACTGGATGCCAATTGGAGCTCTTTCCGTTCACACACACATGCTGAAGACGTTTTGTAAGGAAACTGGAAATCCATCGTTTCGTGTTGGAACGAATACCATAGAAGTCAAGCTTCCGAAGCAGTCTCTGGTGTGGGATGACATCAAATGCTTAAGAAAAGTCCAGCACTACTAAATCCGTGATGACGTTACCATCAAGGTGCTTGGCCAGGTCATTT
>CM075978.1:47217091-47322091 GCA_038087875.1 Malacoraja senta
TGTTTGAAAGTGCTAAAGCTGCGTAGCCTTTGTTTTGAAAGTGCTAAAGCTGCGTAGCCTTTGGTTTGAAAGTGCTAAAGCTGCATAGCCTTTGGTTTGATAGTGCTAAAGCTGCATAGCCTTTGGTTTGAAAGTGCTAAACCTGCCTTGCCTTTGGTTTGAAAGTGCTAAAGCTGCCTTGCCTAATTATAAAGCTGCCTTGCCTAATTAAAACTGCCTTGCTTAATTAAAGCTGCCTTGCTTAATTAAAGTTGCCTTGCTTAATTAAAGTTGCCTTGCCTAATTAAAGCTGCCTTGCCTAATTAAAGCTGCCTTGCCTAATTAAAGCTGCCTTGCCTAATTAAAGCTGCCTTGCCTAATTAAAGCTGCCTTGCCTTCTATATAATTTAAAGTCTAATCTTGACCACTTCCTGTTTGCGCTTTATATTGATTTTAGAAAAAATGCTACCACGTACTGCTGTGATTTTTGGCCATCTTACTCAGAGACCCCCTCCGCTCATCAGGCGCCGAAGATTTTTCCCATCGATGAAAAATAAAAGAGTTATTAGTGTTTAGAAAATGTTGAGATTCTCTCTTCTGTCAATCATGTCATGAAGGCCATGCCCCCTTCTGGTGGGAGGGGGAGGGACTATAAAACCCGGGAATGTGCGCGTGGCTCAGTTTCTGTAAGATGGGGGAGGGAGAGGTCACGACTTGCTGTCTTTAGTAGCCTTGCACCCTGCTTGAAATTGTATGAAACTGCACTTGAATTTGGTGGCCTTGCACCCTGCTTGAAATGGAATTTCAAGGAATAGCCGTGAGTCAACTGCGAGCCCACCAGCCATGAGTGAGTGAGCTGCCAGCACAACAGGCTTGAGTGACTGAGTCGCCAGCCCAAGAATCCATTCGGCCCACAATGTCCAAACTAGCCCTCTGGAAACCAGTTCCTTCAGTGTACAACACCCATACTAGCGCTCCAGAAAGCCGCCCCCCCTCCCCACTGGTCACCAATATTGGAATTGGTGGAGAGGTGGAATATTGCGTTGGGAGACCAGCCCTTCCGTGTGATGCTGGGACCGAACGGGTCCCACTTAGTCTAGTACTTCTTAAATGTATCTCCACTCCTTCTCCCATCCCCCTCTCCCCCACTCTCTAAAGGACTTACCGTACACTGTGGCAGCCCTTTTACCGTCCTCTTCATCGTGGGTGTGAATTTCAGACGCGCGCGCGTGCGCTGGTCGATCCAGCTCCAGGTTTTTCAGGCTCGTGCCCTCGAGCTTGAAGGTCGATGACACTCTTCTTAACTCGCGGATTAGGTCACCACAGTGGGACAGCCCCTTAAGTTGTGAAATTTTGCATGTAATGTGAAGTGAAGCAGTTTATTTTGTCGACGGGGTTAATGTGATTAGTAATCTATGAAAAATTCTGCGTTAGTGGGTGGCGTTTTGACAAAGGTAGAACGACACATACATGTATACATACATACAAGATGAGACTTTTAATAGTATATAGATTGTCCTTTTGCCCCTGTCTGAGTTTCATCTTTAACGTCATCTTTTACTTTTCATAATACATTCTTAATTGTTTATTTCAAAAAGTAAAGAAACATCAGCTAGAGTTTGTATAATTAATTACAAGCACAATAACAAAATGATTATTTCCACCCACAAGGTCTCAACATAATATCAAGCCTGGAATACCTTTAAATGCTGATTGAGATGTTTTACATACTTATTTGGTATTTTATATATTGGAACGTTTGGCCATTTCAAATTAGTCTTCTCTCAGGTTAAAAGGTTATCAAATACATGCATGCACCTGCTTCTGAAATCACACAATGAACAAGTGATTGGATACATAATACAAAAGTGATTGGATACATTGTACAAAAAGGATGGGTTGCACTTGAACCTGAGGGGGACCAATATCCTGGCAGGGAGATTTGCAAAGGCTACTGGGGAGACTTTAAACTAGAACAGTTGGGGGGAGGGACTCAAATAGAGAAAGCTATTAGACAGTGTGTGAGGCAGGAGGCAGAGAAGGAAAGCACTCAGACCCAACATGTAGGGGGGAAAGAAGAAAACAATAATAAACAGAGAATAAGAGGTGGTGGGGTTCTTAAATGGGTGAGCAGAGAAATAGAGGGGTGTAAAATGCGGGCGGAAGCAATAGGTAGCAAGGTGAAAAGTAAAAGTGGCAGGCAGACAAATCCAGGGCAAAAATCAAAAAGGGACACTTTTCAACATAATTGTATAAGGGGTAAGAGCGTTGTAAAAACAAGCCTGAAGGCTTTGTGTCTCAATGCAAGGAGCATTCGTAATAAGGTGGATGTTGAACGTGCAGATAGGTATTAATGATTATGATATAGTTGGGATCACGGAGACATGGCTCCAGGATGACCAAGGCTGGGAGCTGAACATCCAGGGATATTCAATATTCAGGAGGGATAGAGAGAAAGGAAAAGGAGGTGGGGTAGCGTTGCTGGTTAGAGAGGAGATTAACGCAGTGGAAAGGAAGGACATTAGCTTGGAGGATGTGGAATCGGTATGGGTAGAGCTGCGAAACACTAAGGGGCAGAAAACGCTGGGGGTATGAAACGGGAATTGGCCAAGATAGACTGTCAATTGATTCTTAAAGGGTTGACGGTGGATATGCAATGGAAGGCATTTAAAGACTGCATGGATTAACTACAAAAATTGTTCATCCCAGTTTGGCAAAAGAATAAATCAGGGAAGGTAGTGCATCCGTGGATAACAAGGGAAATCAGGGATAGTATCAAAGCAAAAGATGATGCGTACAAATTAGCCAGAAAAAGCAGCATACCAGAGGACTGGGAGAAATACAGAGACCAGCAGAGGAGGACAAAGGGCTTAATTAGGAAAGGGAAAATAGATTATGAAAGAAAACTGGCAGGGAACATAAAAACTGACTGCAAATGTTTTTATAGATATGTGAAGAGAAAGAGATTAGTTAAAACAAATGTAGGTCCCTTGCAGTCAGAAACAGGTGAATTGATCATGGGGAACAAGGATATGGCGGACCAATTGAATAACTACTTTGGTTCCGTCTTCACTAAGGAAGACATAAATAATCTGCCGGAAATAGCAGGGGAGAAGGAGATGGAGGAACTGAGTGAAATCCAGGTTAGTCGGGAAGTGGTGTTGGGTAAATTGAATGGATTAAAGGCCGATAAATCATTAGGGCCAGATAGGCTGCATCCCAGAGTACTTAAGGAAGTAGCTCCAGAAATAGTGGATGCATTAGTGATAATTTTTGAAAACTCTTTAGATTCTGGAGTAGTTCCTGAGGATTGGAGGGTAGCAAAAGTAACCCCACTTTTTAAGAAGGGAGGGAGAGAGAAAACGGGGAATTACAGACCAGTTAGTCTAACATCGGTAGTGGGGAAACTGCTAGAGTCAGTTATTAAAGATGGGATAGCAGCACATTTAGAAAGTGGTGAAATCATTGGACAAAGTCAGCATGGATTTACGAAAGGTAAATCATGTCTGACGAATCTTATAGAATTTTTCAAGGATGTAACTAGTAGAGTGGATAGGGGAGAACCAGTGGATGTGTTGTATCTGGACTTTCAGAAGGCTTTCGACAAGGTCCCACATAAGAGATTAGTATACAAACTTAAAGCACACTGTATTGGGGGTTCAGTATTGATGTGGATAGAGAACTGGCTGGCAAACAGGAAGCAAAGAGTAGGAGTAAATGGGTCCTTTTCAGAATGGCAGGCAGTGACTAGTGGGGTACCGCAAAGCTCAGTGCTGGGACCCCAGCTATTTACAATTTATATTAATGAACTGGATGAGGGAATTGAAGGCAACATCTCCAAGTTTGCGGATG
The DNA here is from genome assembly GCA_038087875.1 of Malacoraja senta. Lineage (NCBI taxonomy): Eukaryota > Metazoa > Chordata > Chondrichthyes > Rajiformes > Rajidae > Malacoraja > Malacoraja senta. The sequence continues at coordinate 47,220,923 of CM075978.1, forward strand.
ACACTAAGCTGGGGGGCAGTGTTAGCTGTGAGGAGGATGCTAGGAGACTGCACGGTGACTTGGATAGGCTGGGTGAGTGGGCAAATGTTTGGCAGATGCAATATAATGTGGATAAATGTGAGGTTATCCACTTTGGTGGCAAAAACAGGAAAGCAGACTATTATCTGAATGGTGGCCGATTAGGAAAAGGGGAGATGCAGCGAGACCTGGGTGTCATGGTACACCAGTCATTGAAAGTAGGCATGCAGGTGTAGCAGGCAGTGAAGAAAGCGAATGGTATGTTAGGTTTCATAGCAAAAGGATTTGAGTATAGGAGCAGGGAGGTTCTACTGCAGTTGTACAGGGTCTTGGTGAGACCACACCTGGAGTATTGCATACAGTTTTGGTCTCCAAATCTGAGGAAGGACATTATAGCCATAGAGGGAGTGCAGAGAAGGTTGACCAGACTGATTCCTGGGATGTCAGGACTTTCATATGAAGAAAGACTGGATAGACTTGGCTTATACTCGCTAGAATTTAGGAGATTGAGAGGGGATCTTATAGAAACGTATACAATTCTTATGGGGTTGGACAGGCTAGATGCAGGAAGATTGTTCCCGATGTTGGGGAAGTCCAGGACAAGGGGTCACAGCTTAAGGGTAAGGGGGAAATCCTTTAAGACCGAGATGAGAAAAAACTTTTTCACACAGAGAGTGGTGAATCTCTGGAACTCTCTGCCACAGAGGGTAGTTGAGGCCAGTTCATTGGCTATATTTAAGAGGGAGTTAGATGTGGCCCTTGTGGCTAAAGGGATCAGGGGGTATGGAGAGAAGGCAGGTACGGGATACTGAGTTGGATGATCAGCCATGATCATACTGAATGGCGGTGCAGGCTCGAAGGGCAGAATGGCCTACTCCTGCACCTATTTTCTATGTATCTATGTATCTACATAGAGTGAGCTGAGTGAGTAGAGGGAGGGAACCTTTGCCAATGCTTATTTAGGCTGAAGCCAGGTTATAAATATGTGCTTAACATTAGAAACATAGAAAAAAGGTGGCCATTCGGCCCCTCGAGCCAGCACCGCCATTCATTGTGATCATGGCTAATCATCCACAATCAGTAACCCGTGCCTGCCTTCTCCCCATACCCCTTGATTCCACCAGCCCCAAGAGCTTTATCTAACTCTCTTTTAAATTCATCCAGTGAATTGGCCTCCACTGCCTTCTGTGGCAGAGAATTCCACAAATTCACAACTCTCTGGGTGAAAACATTTTTTCTCATCTCAGTTTTAAACGGCCTCTCCTTTATTATTAGCCTGTTTCCCCTGTTTCTGGACTCACCCAATATTGGGAACTTTTTCCTGCATCTAGCTTGTCCAGTCCTTTTATAATTTTATATGTTTCTATAAGATCCCCTCTCATCTAAATTCTAGTGAATACAAGCCCAGTCTTTTCAATCTTTCCTCATATGACAGTCCTGCCATCCTGGGGATTAACCTCGTGATCCTATGCCTTGTCCTTCCTCAAATTAGGAGACCAAAACTGCACACTATACTCCAGATGTGGTTTCACCAGGGCCCTGTACAACTGCAGAAGGACCTCTTTACTCCTACACTCAAATCCTTTTGTTATGAAGGCCAATATGCCATGAGCTTTCTTCACTGCCTGCTGTACCTGCATGTTTACTTTCAGTGACTGTGTACAAGGACACCCAGGTCTCGATGCACTTTCCTTTTTCCTAATCTGACACTTGAGATAATAATCTGCCACCTTATTCTTGCCACCAAAGTGGATAACCTCACATTTATCTACATTATACTGCATCTGCCCACTCACTCAACCTATCTAAGTCACCCTGCAACCTCCAAGCATCCTCTTCGCAGTTCACACTGCCACCCAGCTTTGTGTCATCTGCAAATCTACGAGTGTTACTTTTAATTCCATCATCTAAATCATTAATATATATTGTAAATAGTTGCGGCCCCAGCACCGAACCTTGCGGTACTCCACTCGCCATTGCCTACCATTCTGACAGGGTCCCGTTTATTCCTACTCTGTTTCCTGTCTGCCAACCAATTTTCTAACCATGTCAATACCCTACCACCAATACCATGTGCTGTAATTTTGCCCACTAATCTCCAGTGTGGGACTTTATCAAAGGCTTTCTGAAAGTCCAGATACACTGCATCCACTGACTCTCGTTCATCCAATTTACTTGTCACATACTCAAAAAATTCCAGAAGATTAGTCAAGTCGGATTTCCCCATCATAAATCCATGCTGACTTGGACCAATCCTTTTACTGCTATCCAAATGCGCCGTTATTATTTCTTTAATAACTGACTCCAGCATCTTTCCCACCAGCGATGTCAGGCTAACTGGTCTATAATTCCCCATTTTCTCTCTCGCTCCTTTCTTGAAAAGTGGGATAACATTAGCTACCCTCCAATCCACAGCTGATCCTGAATCTATAGAATTTTGGAAAATGATCACAATTGCATCCATGATTTCGAGAGCCACCTCGAGTACCCTGGGATGCAGACCATCACGTCCTGGGGATTTATCAGCCTTCGGTCCCATCAGTCTACCCAATGATGGATGATGGATGGGACTGAAGGCTGATAAATCCCCAGGGCCTGTTGGTCTGCATCCCAGGGTACTCAAGATATCTCTCCAAATGCTTGACTTTGCCTCTCTCACTCTCTTGTCCTTCATACTGTGGCATATGAGGAACAAAGTACCTGTTCAATTCTTCTACCATTTCCTTGTTCCCCGTAATAAATTCACCCATTTCCGCCTTCAAGGGACCCACATTTGTCTTTATTAATCTTTTTCTCTTAACATACCTAAAGAAGCTTTTACTATCCTTCTTTATATTCTTGGCGAGCTTTCCTTCGTACTTCATTGCCCTTTTTGTTACCTTCTGACCTTTTGTTTTAATTCTACACCGTTCCTAACTTCCATTGTCAGCCACAGTTGCCTCTTACTCCCCTTGGAATCTTTCTTCCTCTTTGGAATGAAATGATCCTGCATCTTCTGAATTATGCCCAGAAATTCCTGCCATTGCTGTTCCACCGCATTCCTGCTAGGATCCTTTTCCAGTCAACCTTGGTCAGCTCCTCTCTCATGCCTTCATAGTCCTCTTTGTTCAACTGCAACACTGACACTTCTGATTTAAACTTCTTCCTCTCAAATTTCAGATTAAAACTGATCATATTATGGTCATTACCTCCTAGTAGTTCATTTACCTTGTTCCATTATTAAATCTGGTTCATTGGACAGCACTAAATCCAGAATTGTCTTCTCTCTGGTAGGCTCCAATACAAGCTGGTCTAAGAATCCATTTCGGAGGCCCACTACAAACTCCCTTTCTTGGGGTCCAGAACCAACCTGATTTTTCCCAGTCTACCTGCATATTGAAATCTCCCATAACCACAGTGGCATTACTTTTGTTACATGCCAATTTTAACTCCTGCTGCAACTTACACCTTATATCCAGGCGACTTTTTGGGGGCCTGTAGATAACTCCCATTAGTGTCTTCTTACCTTTACAATTCCTCAATTCTATCCACAATGACTCGATATCGTCAGTCCCTATATCACCCCTCGCAAGGGACTGAATTTCATCCCTCAACTACAGAGCTACCCCACCTCCTCTGCCCACCTGCCTGTCCTTTCTATAGGAGCAGCTCTGCTTGGTATAATAATTACCATAAATTGTTGCAGCAAAGACCATTCTGGAACACTTAGATGTATTTTTGCGAGGCAGTCAGGTTATGAGCTCCAGGTCCCAATGTGATTATTTAAGTCTATAAATAAAGGATACTAATTACTCACCATATTAAGTTCATTTCTTTTGGAACTTTCTACAAAGTGCAAGACAGTGATGCAATTGAATACCAAATGCCTTCAAGAAAAAAGGTATGTCTATAGTTAATTTAATTAACAAATTAGTATTATTTTAAATAATTTATGTTTAATTTCTAACATCTAATAAATTGATTAATCAACTTAAATATTTTTGGAAGTTTCTGATTGCCAAGAGGTATTGCTCAGCGGGAAAGTTTATTTTCCACGTTTTTTGGGTGTGGTTTGTGGGCTCACTCTCCCCACAACAATGTGATGGCATTTATGTGCGGAATACCTTCATTCCTGTGGCATTTAGCACAAAGTCAATACTGGGGGATCCAATGATGTTTAACATGGACTTTGATTGATGTTTAAAATGGATTCACATACGTGAATCAGTGGTGAGCCATCATAACTTCTCACAGGCAAGATATTACTCAGAACTTAATAGATAGAGAACTTGCGAGAATGTCACCTTGAGGTTCTTAATTAGTCCGACAACAAAATATTTGACGAATAAATATAAAAAGTTAAAATAACATAATTAAACCATTGCCACAGAAGGCTAACGTGAACAAAAAGCATGAGAATATTACATATAATGGTTAAATTAAGATTCACTGTTTTACAAAAACGATAAGGTTATCTGTGGGATCAGTAGAATGACTCAATGATTAAAAACTCTTTGTAAAAAATTCTACTTTTTTGGCCTCAATTCTGAGAAAAAAACGAGTAAGTTAACTTTATTATATGAACACACACCTCTACAAGTTGAATTTCCACTGTTCAACATGTTGAAGCCATTGACTCACTACATGGTAGGAAGTCTACCAGCTGCAACCATAACATAAGTATTTACTATTTGTAGGGATAACAAGTGATGTTTATCCGTCGTACAAGGCAGTCCTGGACTTAATGTGACATTATGTAGGGAGGTGGAGGATGGCAGAGTGGAGCTTAGGTGCACATAACGTTCAATACAATAGGGCCAAATAAGACATTTGATTTACTTATGAATATCTGATATTCAAGTGCAGTGAGGGGAGAGAGCTGGCACAACTTTGAAGGCACCGTTTGGCCAAAACTGGAAACCTTAGTGTAACTGCTGAAATTTTAATTGGAAAATTTTGTGCAAATCGCTGAATAAAATACATGCATTGAAACCATAAATAAAATCAAGGTTTTATTCCAAAATTCAACACAATTCTTTGAAAAGTATCAGATTAGGGTGTAGATGCGGTCAAGGAAAGAGCATTCACATCGCGGCCCTGTTTCCACCAATCTTTCCACCATTATGTACAAGAAGCGCAAGACGCCATTGTGTGCAGATACCGAAAATTGTATTCAGCTCTGGCTGAACAAATTCTAATCTTGTGATGTGGACTCGATAAGAAGAAGGGTGAAGATGATGTTTGTATCTTTTCAATTAATATGCTATCAGGAGTAAAAAACAGACTGAAAACTTACTCAAATTAATCAACCCGTTTAGATTTTAACACTGAAGGTAGACACAAAATGCTGGAGTAACTCAGCTGGACAGGCAGCATCTCTGGAGAGAAGGAATGGGTGACGTTTCGGGTCAAGACCTTTCGAGTCTGAAGATGGGTCTCGACTCAAAACGTCACCCATTCCTTCTCTCCAGAGATGCTGCCTGTCCCGCTGATTTACTCCAGCATTTTGTGTCTACCTTCGATTTAAACCAGCATCTGCAGTTCTTTCCTGTATACTTTTCAAAAGCATCTTTACTGTTGCGGATACAAACAGGGAAGCTATAATATTTGGCCATTTTATTCAAACAATACATAATCAGTGACCAACAAAAACAAAACAGATGTACAATGACAATAAGTCATGTTTAGCATGAGGCTATTTTACACAATAAGTAGTTTGTGTAAACCTTCAACAATTTTTTTAATTAATAAAACATTTTAAGTTTTCTTTATCTCTTTATTATAAGTAATTTTAGAAAAGCAACGAAATAAGGTATTTCTAGATTATATGGGAAAAATTTAGATCTGACAGATATATCCTGGAAAACCGTACACACTCAAATGGACACATTCAGTATTTGGTTAACAGTGACATTGCTCTACAAAAATATTAATTGGCATTCTGTTTTTTGAAGTTTTCTTGTGAAGATATGATTTTAAATATGCACCATTATGAGTTACAGACTGTTTAAACTCTTAAAGTTTAGACATACGTTTCAGGTCAGTGACCTCTCATCAGAACTATTTCTCTCTCCACAAATGCTGCCTGACCTGTAGCCTCAGTATTTTCAGCATTTATTTCACAATTCCAGCATCTGCGGTTTTTTTAAATTGCTTTTCAATTCATTTTTTATAATCAGTTACTGCTAACCAGGGGTTATACTTATACAAATTTATGAAAATAGCAGGTGTATTTCCCACACTCCCGAAGCTTTCCCTGTCATTCAACATGATCGAGGCTGGTCTCCTCTTCTGTGCCAATTCCCCACTACCCTCAATACCCCAATCTTTCAAAAAAAAGGATCCACTTCCTCTTTAAATACACCTAATATTCAATCCTCCACAATCCTCTGGTGTACAGAATTCTAGAGAAGATCCTCAGCTTTAAATAACCAATTTTGTAACTACGTTCACTTGTTTGATAATTTCCCACCAGTGGAAGCATCTTGATATCTCCTCTTTCATGCCCCTCTAAGAATCTGACGTTTCTATAATACACTTCATTCTTTGAAACTCCAAAGAGCTTCAAGCTACATGAAAATGCAGATGCTTGGAACTTTGAGCAAAAAGCTAAGTGCTGGAGGAATTGAGCGGGCCAGGCAGCATCTGTGGAGGGAATGGATGACTGACGTTTCGATTGGGACTCTTCAGACTGATTGGAGTGGGGGACTCAGCACTCTGAGTCTTCTTTTGTAAACCAGCATCTGCAGTTATTTGTTTCTACTTAGCTTTCTAAGAAGGGAGTCCTTAATAAAGTATCACTGTCCAATCATTTGTTATGATCTTTCGATGAAGAGGTCAGACAAAGCAAGAACAAAAGTTAAGATTTAAAATAAAGAAAATACTTAATTTTAATTTTAATCAAGGGGTAAAGGATGAAAAAAAGATTGGATCCAGCCAAGCTGTAAATTACAGTTGTGGCATCAGAACTTGTTGTTCACAACAAATGTTATGATTTAAATTCATCCCGAGTCTGTAAGATCATATAACACCATATCGAGATATTTCCAAGTAATTCTTTAGGGGGATAACCTTCCACCCTACTCTGGCTGTTCCAGGGTCACGGGTAAAAAAAATCACCACTCATGCATCCACATTCTCTGCCACCTCCACTTTTGGACTCTAAAATGTATGTGACCTGTTGGGCTTCAAATCCATCAACTTATCCAAAACATTCTCTTCATTAACAATGGGCCAGATCTTCCCAACATAAACACGCTGTCCTTATTTTCATCATGCACAGATCTGGACATGGAGAGTCTAACATCCTGGTCCAAGGTGTTCCATATTCCCATTCTGAAGCTTGGACAGCAGCATACCTTAGTGAGGCTCAAATTAAGATCTGACCCCACAATTCCCATAAATCCTGTGACAACTGACAAAGCTACCTTGATTTTTAAATGATTCTCCACACCTCTGATCTAGAATGTCCAAGATCTGAAAGCTAATTCCCATATTAATACAGTGGAAAATCCCTGAATGAGCTCTAGAACCAGAGTCATACAGCATGGAAACAGGCGCTTCAACTCAACTTGTTAATGCTGACCAAGATGCCCCATTTACACTAGTCCTACCTGCCTGTGTTTGGCCCGTATCCCTCTAAACCTTTCCTGTTTATATACCTGTCAAAATGTATTTTAAATATTGTTAAAGTACCTGCCTCAAGTGCCTTCTGGCAGCTCATTCCATATACCAACCACACTGTCTTAAAAAAGTTGTCCCTCGGGTTCCTATTAAATTGTTCCTCTCTAATCTTAAGCCTATTTCCTTTGGTTCTTGATTCTGCTACTCTGGGTAAACTCTGTGCATTTACCCAATCTATTCCCTTCATGATCTTGTTCACCTCTACAAAATCAGCCTTATCCTCCTCCACACCTAGGATTATAGTCCTTGCCTGCCTAACCTCTCCCTATAGCTTAGCTCCTCAAGTCCTGGCAACATCCTTGTGAATCTTTTCTGCACTCTCTCCAGCTCAACAAAACCCTCCATAAGACAGGGTAATCAAAACACTGCTACTGCTGAGCTTCAGGACAAATTCAATTAAAACATATGTTGCCCAGTATCATCCAGGAAATCTGGAACTTTCCTATGCATGGAGTAGAATATACTTCCTATGACCCCTGTCTCACGGTGCGAGCTGCCCCACGAGGTACCCCGAGCTTAAAACAAATTTAACTCGTGGTAATCACGTACGATTAACGTAGCGGGAACGTCGGAACTCGTGGACGCAACTTAGCGATTCTTGGCGGTAACGGCAGGTACCCGTGACACTTGTTAACTCTTGGAAAAATTCAAACATGTTTAAACTTTTCCACGAGTAAAATGTACTCTTGAGGTTAATATTTGAAACATTTAAACACGTTGTAAGAACGCAGTGGCCCGTGCATTTACCTTAGTGACTCGTGAGTCTACCGTGGGAACTCTTTAACTCAGCGGGCAGGCAGCATCTCTGGAGAGACGGAATGGGTGATGGGATGACGTTTCCAAATTTCTGCCGTGTCTTTGTGTAACTCCAGCACCGTGTGTTCACTTTGTCAACCAGCATCTGCCCTTTCTCATGTATGACATTATTTGTACCCGTGGCAGTTGATTGTCGCTCCCTTCAGTTTCCCAGAGGGTCGGGACGGGACTGGAGTTGGGAGGGAAAGGTGTGTGGGGGGGGGGAGGTGGGGAGGAGGGAGGGGGTTGGGGTGACTTAGTACGGGAGACGTGTACTGACTGTGTGGGCAGAGACTTTGGTAGTGATTGCCCATGGGGTTCACTGTCGAGGACTTCATAATGCAGGAAGCATTATAAACAGTGGAGCGATTAACCCTGGAAAGGGGGGAGACTTCTCCCTGAGTTGGACCCATTTGCAGGAATTCGACGTGAAGACAGTGCAAAGCCCCTGCGCCCGGTGCAATGGGCGGGGAGCTGGAGAGGGGAGGGAAGGGGTCACACACATGGCCGTTAGCTGTCGCCACCCCCACCCCCACCCCTCTGCTTCCCAATGAGATGGAGAAAGACAGAAACACCGACGTGTAAAGGAGACCTACATTAGTTCATGATCTCTCTCGCGTTATGGCGGGTGATTGTCGCCTGCCCGCTGTTTCTGACGCTAAAGCCTTGGGATCGTTGCCCTTCGTGTTGGCGTGGAGGGGGAGGGGGGTATTGTGCTGTTTGATCGCCCCCCTGCTATCCCAGGGACAGGGAGACACAGCGGCATTTCAGACTGGTGGGCAATCACTACCAAAGTGTCTGCCCACACAGTCAGTACACCTCTCCTAAACTTGTCTCCCGCACTAAGATCATCTCGCAGAGAATGATCCCAGCCTAACCCAAGAGCCTTGTTACCCCAGACAGATTAATGACGCCCGCGCATCCCCCCCCCCCCACCCCCAACCTCCCTCTACCTCAACTCACGCCTGGGCACCAAAGCAGCTCCGTCTCCCAACAATCTGATGTGCAACTGATGTGAAAGAACAGCCGCTGCGGCCCGCCGGCATGGACTTCTCACACCCTCACACACAAAAAGTGTGAGAATAAACAAAAACAAGGAATAAAACCAAAGACCGGCTTGAAAGGCATCTAAAAATATATTCCGCTTAGAACGAGCAGGCGCGGAGACATCCGTCCACATTCAAAGATTTCATCTCCCGTCTCCCCGCAGTGTGTAGACCTGGCAGTAAATTCAATTAAAATATAGCAAACCCCCGCTTGCTGGTCTTCTAACTACGTGATGTGCGTTTCAAACAAATCATAAGTATAACTGCTCTGGCACTGGACGGTGCGCATTTTCCCTTTGTAGGTCAAATCAATAGATGCGGCCGCGCTGAATTCTATCTTTAACTCAAAGCCGCAGGATGGAGATGTCTTCTTTAACACTGTTGCTTATTAAAACAGACCTTCATTCATGGTTGGCTCAAGAGTAACTCAGGAGAGGAACTTGGTAACTCGGGAGAGGAACTTGGAACATCGCAGAAATGACAAGTAAAACGCAAACGTAGTCATACCCGTGGGAACTCGGTTAAACTCTTGATCATACACTTGGAATCTCGTACACAACCACGAGTCTTTCAATCGGGGTACCTCGTGGGTCAACTCGCACCGTGAGACGGCTTTATGCATACTTGCATGGAAATCCCAAGAAAGCAAAATCTGGGCCATTCAGTAATCAAATTTCTCTCTTTTTAAACCCTTGCTTTTCCACTATTTCCACTTATTTTATCATCTACCATGAAGGTAGGCACAAAATATCTGCATAATGCCTGTCAATGTCCTCATTCCACTCTTGCCTTTGCCAATAAGCACCCCACAATTACTATCACTACAATCTTCCCCTTTAATTTGTGGTTGAAATTCCTTGGTACATTTCTTGTTGCTCGATATTATATCTTCTTCCAATCACATCCACAATTAATCTGTATCCACCTATCACTTGCCAGACCTTGTCCTGTCCCACCTCTTTTCCAGCTGTCTCCAACCCCCACTGGAATCACTGATGAAGGGTCCCGACCTGAATCGTCACCTCATCTATGTTCTCCAGGGATGCTGCCTAACCCGCTGACTTACTCAAGCACGTTGTGTTTTTTTTTGGTAAACCAGCATCTGCAGTTCTTTATTTCTACTTTTGCTTTTATTTGTCTTTTTTTGCCGGAATCACTGGGTGAAACAGGCACCATAAGTGGGGGAAGTAACTCCAGATGAGATACTGATTTATACCGAAGAAGGGTATTCTTCTTCTCCAGAGATGCTGCCTGGCCCGCTGAGTTACTCCAACACTTTGTGACTATCTTCAGCATCAGTGGGGGAAATGGGCAGTTGATGTTTCTGGTCGGGCCCTGTCTGATCTCCACAGGTCTGCAGAAATGTCCCGACCCGAAGCCTCCTCCGTCCATATCCCTCCACTGAGAATTTGTATCCGCGTTGTCAGAAGAAAACCAAGGTATTTACTGGTAATGTTTAAGCAGAGAGAACACTAACGCAAACACCACCAGTACTATTCTTCGGCCAGTCAATCCTAACAACTCGCACCATGCTCACGCTGACAACGTTTCTTCAGAAGAACAAGTACTGTCAGGAGTACCGCAAGGCAGAGTCCTCGGACCACTGTTGTTCCTGACGTACATTAATGATCTACCTGAACACATAAATTGTAAAACAAGACTCTTCGCAGATGATGTCTTGTATATACACCTGTCACTGCTGTAGAGGATATGAACTCCTTACAAGAAGACCTCAAGTCCTTGGAATTATGGCAAAACACATGGAAGATGAGCTTCAACCCAACCAAATGCTCAATTATGGTAATTTCAAACAAGAAGAAACCACCTACTCGAGACTACGTCTTCTGTGGACAAATACTTCATCGCACAAGTTCACAACCATACCTTGGAGTTCATCTTGATAACAAGCTTTCGTGGAGGGAACACGTGGATTCCTTAGACGAAACTTCTGGTTCTGCCCAAAGAAGTGAAAACCACAGCATACACAACATTGGTTAGACCCTTACTGGAATACGCTTCATGCGCCTGGGACCCATACAAAACTGGTCATATCAACAAATTAGAAGGGGTACAGAGGAAAGCAGCACAATAGAGGTAGCAGTGTCACCCAGATGCTGTCCGACCTGGAGTGGGAAACGCTGGAAACAAGTAAGGCAAGGAACATACTAGCCATGTTGTACAAGATTCAAAAGGGAATCGTGGGCATAACTGCAGATAGATACATAACATACTCAACAGAAAGGAGAACAAGAAAGAGACATGATATGCAAATAGAAACCCCATTCGCCAGGACAGATATTTATAAGAACTCATTCTTTGTAAGAACCTTAAGGGAATGGAATAAACTAGACAACAATATAGTCAAATCACCTTCACTAGACACATGGAAGATAAGGGGGCACTAACAGCACGTTAGTATGCACAACACATCCAAGTTGGCGATATGCAGAGTATTACCCTCCCGACTACAAATTCAGAAATGTTCAGAACAGTGCTCAGCCCATCTGCAGCTCCGTCCTTACCGACGCAGCCATGTCGTTCCCATGCCACTAAGGATGCTGGGACAAGAGCCCAGCTCGGGAGGGAGGGAGGGGGGGGAGAAGAGAGATAAAACTACATTTCCCAAAGTGCCCGGCGTTCCAACGCAACGTGCAACTTCCGCCGCTCTCGCCTCCCCTGCGCTGAGAAAAACAAATGTGGTTTTCTGGGAAATGTAGTCTGCTTGCGGGAGGTACGGACCGTGACTCGGCGACCACCAACTACAACTCCCGAACGGCAACGCGTCGGGTGCGCGTGCGCAGTCGGGCCGGGGCCTTGGCGGCGGTGGGTACTGCTGGAGTCACGAGTGGTTTCCGCTGGGTTATCCTGTGTGTTTATCTCCTTTTTCTTCCACGTTCATAAGGGTTGATACAGCCAGCTACCCCGTGGAGTTTTTAGTTTCAGTTTTAAGGTCGCCGTGTTTGTTGGTTTTTTGTGCTGTTTAAACTAAAAGCATGAGCGATAACGATGACATCGAGGTGGAAAGCGACGTAAGTCTGGACGGGCTGCCTCGGCCTTTTATCGCTGTTGGATTGAACGTGTTTGTTTTTATTCCCTCCTGATTATATACATTTCTTTTTCCTTTCTCTGTAGTTACGGATTCCCCTCCCCTTCTCTCCGTCGATTTTTTTTTGTGAATCTCCAGACTCTAGCCCTTTATGATCATTTTGTCACTTGTCTGTTTTTCAGGAAGAACAGCCGAGGTTTCAGACAGCGGTACGTGACGGAGGATTAACATAGACCCCGTGTCGACGCTTGTTTTTTTAATATAAAATTTAAACATCCGAAACCAATAGGGATTCAATTCTTTTTTGAAAAAAATCACAATTGTTTAATGATCCGCCCCATCCCCCTTTCTCTCTTAAGTACTTGGTTTGATTTTTAATTTTGAGTCTGGTTCGGGTAGAGGAGCCCCGAGACCGAAACAGGAACTGGCGATGTGTTGAAGGAAGGCCAATGCTATCTTCCACGGAGCCTGTTCCTGGGCGATTATCCAACCACAGGCCTCGAGAGAAATCGGGCTTATTATTCACTTAAAAAAAACAAAAGCGATCGTTCTTAGCATCGAAGCGTACCTAAACGAGGCTCCTTATTTTTTAGGGTAAAATAAATTTAGTTGGCTTAGATATTTTAAAATGTATTTAGTATTTATAACCTATTAATTTTTTTCCTAGTTATGTAATATACAGGATAAAATCGTTTTGCTCACAAGCCTCAACAAGCCTGTGACAATTAGATTACTGGAAATAGCTTGTAATTTTTTTTGTTAGCCATTTTATTTCCTCGAACTCTGTCCACCCTTTCCCATCCCATCAATATGAAAGGTTTACTCATGGAAAACCTGAGAAAAGTTTTTTTAAAAACATGAAATTCGGCGTGACGCTTTTTTCCCCTTCCTCTTTTACAGTTGTGTAAATGTATTTCATACAGCGTCTCGGATGACCAGCTGCTGAAAAGGATTCTTATTCGTGTTCTTCAAGAAACATTTAAAAAAGATCAATAACAAATGTAAATAGTTAAGTTAGATGTACGAGGTTTTCTTTTGATTGTGGGTGTATAACACAAAATGGACTCTAGGAAGCTTGTATATATAATTCTTGATCTTATTATTGTACAAAAAAGTTTTATTTTCAAAAAAGTCTTAACTTGATATTCAACTCCATACATTACCTGGATATGAACTACCTAAATAATAAATTGGTACAAGAAGCTTGGGTGATAATGGAACAACATAGCTCATTTTGTGATTATACAGCATAGTCTATATATTATGTTTGCATTATATCAACCACATTGCTTTTACAACGGCTAGTTGCCAAATGGCCTGTTGATTTGTGAGCATTGATAATTGTGTGTGTGTATATTCTCAAATTGTAGGCAACTGGGAATGGTTTGATGTAGTAGGCAACGTGTGATCTCTATTGTCACATCTGTAAATTCAGCAGACTGTTGTGGAGGAGTCTGCAATCTTGTTGCTTGATTTCCTGAAAAGAAAATGCATTGAGATTGAGACTGCTTTTGAGGGAGTAATCGGGAAAAATGTCTGTTCATTGTGTCACCCATAATTGAGAAACTTTATCTGCAATTAATCTTCATCATATGTCAAGGAAATAGGTAATTTTGACTTGAGGAAAATTAATGGCAGTAAGAAATGTAAATGTGCATTTATGGCTGGGAAATGATAGGATTATAGATTACTTTTTGATATGAATGGTTGGAGACAAGAATTGTGATCTCACTGTGAATGTACACTTCGCAGTTTGGAGTGAAATAAATGTTGTGCTCCAAATAAAACTCATTTGTAATACTGCTGTTCCAAGCAGATTTATCACTTTAAATGGGTTGTAAATTAATTACAGCTCGTGCTAGCTTTATAATATATTATTTTCCTAAATTTCAAAGAATTTCAAACCACCTTGATTACAATAGGAGTGTCTGCGCATGCTCTGAATTTTGGTGCATTTGATTTCAAAATAAGAGTTTTTTAGAAATGTTTTTTGACACACATGCATTTGTAACGTTCCTGTTTAATAGCCTTCTGTTGCACCCAAGTATTTCCTTTGCTGATCAAATGAAGCAATTTCAACAATAAATCTACACACTTTTGGCACGTTCAAATTTGGCCCTTAAAGGATTTGGATTGATGCTACTTTCATTCACTGATGCATTTAGTTGTAGCAGGCTGAACTGTATTAGCATGTTTGATGAAACCTCACAGTGATTTCTTTAGCAGAGACTTTTTCCATTACTGCAGCTTTTAAATGCTTATGCATATTGTTTTGGAATATGAGGAAAAGGGCTTGTGTCTAATTGACCACCCTCATTCTCTTTGAAGCTTCACCCGCCCATGTTCTCCAGAGATGTTCCTTGACCCGCTGAATTATTCCAGCACTTTGTCTTTTTTTTGTAAACCAACAACTGCAGTTCATTGTTTCTCTTTTTCTTCCCACCCCCTTTCCACCAACTTCCCGCATACCTTCACAGATCATTTATTGGTTTTGTTGATTCCCTAAGAGCCAAATACCTGATGTTTTGAATATACTTATTAACTGTCAGCTCTCTGGGACAGTGATTTCCAAAGAGTTACTACTTTCTGAGTGAATAAACAACCGCTCATCTCAGATCCATATTGCAGTCAGAAACAGGTGAATTGATCATGGGGAACAAGGACATGGCAGACCAATTGAATAACTACTTTGGTTCTGGCTTCACTAAGGAAGACATAAATAATCTGCCGGAAATAGCAGGGGACCGCGGGTCAAATGAGATAGAGGAACTGAGTGAAATCCAGGTTAGCCGGGAAGTGGTGTTAGGTAAATTGAATGGATTAAAGGCCAATAAATCCCCAGGGCCAGATAGGCTGCATCCCAGAGTACTTAAGGAAGTAGCCCCAGAAATAGTGGATGCATTAGTGATAATCTTTCAAAACTCCTTAGATTCTGGAGTAGTTCCTGAGGATTGGAGGGTAGCTAATGTAACCCCCCTTTTTAAAAAGGGAAGGAGAGAAAACGGGGAATTACAGACCAGTTAGTCTAACATCGGTAGTGGGGAAACTGCTAGAGTCAGTTATTAAAGATGGGATAGCAGTACATTTGGAAAGTGGTGAAATCATTGGACAAAGTCAGCATGGATTTACGAAAGGTAAATCATGTCTGACGAATCTTATAGAATTTTTCGAGGATATAACTAGTAGAGTGGATAAGGGAGAACCAGTGGATGTGTTATATCTGGACTTCCAGAAGGCTTTCGACAAGGTCCCACATAAGAGATTAGTATACAAACTTAAAGCACACGGTATTGGGGGTTCAGTATTGATGTGGATAGAGAACTGGCTGGCAAACAGGAAGCAAAGAGTAGGAGTAAACGGGTCCTTTTCAGAATGGCAGGCAGTGACTAGTGGGGTACCGCAAGGCTCAGTGCTGGGACCCCAGCTATTTACAATATATATTAATGATTTGGACGAGGGAATTGAATACAACATCTCCAAGTTTGCGGATGACACGAAGCTGGGGGGCAGTGTTAGCTGTGAGGAGGATGCTAGGAGGCTGGAAGGTGACTTGGATAGGCTGGGTGAGTGGGCAAATGCATGGCAGATGCAGTATAATGTGGATAAATGTGAGGTTATCCACTTTGGTGGCAAAAACAGGAATGTAGACTATTATCTAAATGGTGGCCGATTAGGAAAAGGGGAGATGCAACGAGACCTGGGTGTCATGGTACACCAGTCATTAAAAGTAGGCATGCAGGTGCAGCAGACAGTGAAGAAAGCGAATGGTATGTTAGCATTCATAGCAAAAGGATTTGAGTATGGGAGCAGGCAGGTTCTACTGCAGTTGTACAGGGTCTTGGTGAGACCACACCTGGAGTATTGCGTACAGTTTTGGTCTCCAAATCTGAGGAAAGACATTCTTGCCATAGAGGGAGTACAGAGAAGGTTCACCAGATTGATTCCTGGGATGTCAGGACTTTCATATGAAGAAAGACTGGATAGACTCGGCTTGTACTCGCTAGAATTTAGAAGATTGAGGGGGGATCTTATAGAAACTTACAAAATTCTTAAGGGGTTGGACAGGCTAGATGCAGGAAGATTGTTCCCGATGTTGGGGAAGTCCAGGACAATGGGTCACAGTTTAAGGATTAAGGGGAAATCCTTTAGGACCGAGATGAGAAAAACATTTTTCACACAGAGAGTGGTGAATCTCTGGAACTCTCTGCCACAGAAGGTAGTTGAGGCCAGTTCATTGGCTATATTTAAGAGGGTGTTAGATGTGGCCCTTGTGGCTAAAGGGATCAGGGGGTATGGAGAGAAGGCAGGTACAGGATACTGAGTTGGATGATCAGCCATGATCATATTGAATGGCGGTGCAGGCTCGAAGGGCCGAATGGCGTACTCCTGCACCTATTTTCTATGTTTTTATGACAGTTTGAAATGAATCTCCATGCTGGAAATCTGAAATAAGGACAGAAATTGCTCGAATCACTCACTTAGATCGAGAAGTA
This sequence comes from Malacoraja senta, assembly GCA_038087875.1. NCBI lineage: Eukaryota > Metazoa > Chordata > Chondrichthyes > Rajiformes > Rajidae > Malacoraja > Malacoraja senta. The sequence continues at coordinate 47,237,983 of CM075978.1, forward strand.
TCTGTGGATATAGAGCCAGATGAAGGAACTCGATTCTAATGACCTGAGTGAGTTCTCTTTTGCAACTTGCTGCAGCCAACATTTCCTGTTATTGTGGCTGGCTACTTATTCTGAGACCTGCCTGGTTCTCAACACTAGTATAGATTTGTTTAGATTAATTATTTTATTGTAATTGCCACCAGGTTTCAATGAAATTCCTTGTTCATGTGAAGTTCAGAGTAAACAGTATACTGTAATGATAAATACAGTTACAAACAAGGAATGCAAAACATCACAATAGTATGAAGACAGTGCAATCTTAAGTAGTGCTAACTAGAGGTCAATAAGAGAATAATCAAATGAGGTAATTAAATAAATAAGAGTAAGTGTATGTGACAGCACCTCCACAAAAGTGATGATTTGTTCGGGTGTTTGGTAGTAGCGATGAAGAAGCTGTTCTTAAGTTTGGACACCTGTTTTTTGTATCTTTTGTAGCACCTGTATCTTTTCCCTGAATATAGACGAGAGGAAGGAGAACAGCTAGGTCAGCAACAATCTCTACCAATATTTTCCAGCATTCCTAGTGCAATGCAACATAAAGATCGAATGGATGGGAGGAAATGATGAGCCTGTGATAGACTGGGCTGTGTTCACTATATGCTCTGCAGGTTCAGTCAGTCAAAAACAGACCAGTTGCCATACTAAGCTGAGGCATCCTGTGAGAATATTTTCTATAGCGCATCTGTAGAAGTTCAAGAAAATCATTGTGGGCATGCTGAATCTACTCGGATGTCTAAGAAAGTAAATACACTTTCTTAATCAATGTGAAGGGACCAGGTTAGGTTGCTGGTGATTATGGATACCTAGGAACTTGAAGCTGGGCCATTTCTGCAGTTGCTCCATTGATAAATACAGGGTTGTTTTAACACCTACTCTCCCCATTGGGTCAACAACAAACTATTTTGTCTTACTGATGTATCAGGCTTGCACAGCGACACTATATACCCAAACTCTTCCTTGTATTCTGTCTCATCGGTGTTGATTCCCAGCCAACAACAGTGGTATCCTCGGCGAACGTAAAAGATCGAGTAGGCACTGATTGATCTTGGCCACACATTCATGGGTCTAAGGGAAGTTGAGTAATGGGCTTAGCATGCAACCCTGAAGACCCCAGTGTAGAAGATGAGGGTGGAGGAAACATAATGATCAACTTTAACTGACTGAGGTCTGCCTCAATCAAATAATAAGATTCCAGCATTCACACCATGAATCCTGAAAAAAGCATCTTATGGTTCTTAAAAATACTTACAATTGTACTCCTTTTCTTCAATCTTCTAGTTATGAGTTTAATGCTCTTTCTGAGGGTTTTCACCGGGAGCTGTGTTTTATCCTACTTACCAATGATGTGGAAGTCATTTAAAAAAACAACAAAGTGCCGGAAAAACTTAGGGAGTCGGGGAGTATCTCTAGAGAATATAGATAGGCGATGTTTGGGTTGGGACCCTTCGTGACTGATTATAGTGGGAGAGGAGGGAGAAAGTTGAAAGAGAGGTGGAGGCAGGACAAACATTGCCTATCCCTATCTCGATGACCTGAGTTACTCAAGGCATTCTCTGTTTGTTTTTTGTAAACCAGCATCTGCAGTTTCTTGCATCTACTCTCCTGTGAACATGGTAGATTAATTGGCCATTGTGAATTACCCTTTTGTGCACAGGTGTGTTTAAATTCTGGAGGGAGATGATGGAAATTTGGGGAGAATAAGATTGTGTAGATGCATTATGCTTAATGGTCATCGTGGAATTGGTGGCCAGTAGGACCCATTTCCATGAAAACCCTTGCAAGCAATGATTCTTATCTATTATGATTGCACTACTTCAAAGTAGAATATGTTGTTACATCTGGATGCCAGAACTCAGGACTCCAGATTTGGCTTCACCAGAGTTATTGTTTTCTACATTTAATTAGTTCTTCCAAAATATCATATGGCCGAGACTGTTAAAATAGTGTGCTACAATGTCAGTAGAAATGAAAAGTTTATCCCTTTTGAAGAGGGTGTTATTGACCCATTGTGGTTGAATTCACAGGTTTTAAAGTAAAAATTACTTGCCTTATACTGGTGTAATTATTGTCATCACCTTTTCTTAAGGTTAAGAATAGGTGCTGATAGCTAATTTTTAAAAAATCTCTTCTCGTTTAGCTAGAGTAAAAAAAAATGTGTTTGAGTCATTTGAGTGTTAAAAGTCATTTGAGTAGTATGGATAAATATAAACAAACTTTGCTTGGTACCACCATACATTTCTTGGGTGCTGGAATTACATTGTGAAAAGATTGGATAATTGTGTATTACAGTGATATATACAAAATATAACGAGAAATGGACGGCATAATGGCACAGCGGTAGAGTTGATGCATACAGTGCCACAAACCCGGGTTCTATCCTGGCTACGGGAGCTGTGTGCACAGAGTTCGGACATTCTCCCTGTGACCTGTGGGTTTTCTCCGGGTGCTCCGGTTTCCTCCCATACTCCAAAGACGCACAGATTTGTAGGTTAATTGGCCTGGTACAATTGTAAATTGTCCCTGGTGTGTAGGATGGTGTTAGTGCGGGAATCATTGGTCGGCATGGACTCAGTGGGCCGAAGGGCCTGTTTCCTCACTATCTCTCTAAACACTAAATACTATGTACTCTTTTTATTTATCTTGATCACAGTCTTTGGTGATGGCTAGAATTTAATTACCATTGTCGAATGTGGCCTGTCAAGTTTCTTTAATTAAAATCTGGTTACGCTAAACTTAACTAAAAAAAATAAATCAATAAAACTTTTTTATACTTGTACATGATCCTGGTATGGCCAGGATTTGCTGCCAGTTCTTAATTACTCATGAATACACAATTTGCCTCCTCAAACCATTGTGACCCATATGATCATGTCCATGATGCTATGAAGGAGCGTTTTACATCATTGTAATCTTTTAGTAATAAAGGATACCAGTGTATTGCCAGGTTAGGGCCATGTTTGACTGGGAGTTGGTAGTGACACTTCTTGATCTTTAAAGTGCTTGAGACGGTCTAGTCAATCTTGAAGGTGGCACACCCTACAGTCACAATATACCAATGGTTGAGAGTGAATACTAGCAATGATAGATAGGATGCCTTTGAGCTGACTATTTTGCCCACGATAATGTTGAACTATTGGTATAGCAAGTAAACTTCCGGGCAAGTACAGTATATTTCCTCATGCTCATGACTCGCTTTGAAGATGGTGGCTGAGGTTTGCGAGATGTGATGGTGAGTCTCTTGCCACATATTACCCAATCTTTCTACTGCTCTTAAAGTTACAGCTTTTATGTGGCTGCTGCAGTTAAATTTCCAATCATAATTGACACAGAGTGTTGTTGTGAAGATTTGGCAATTATAATGTTAAATATCAGATGGAAGTAGTCAGATTGTCTAGTTGGAAATGGTCACATGTAGCTCATGCAACTATCTTTTAAAACTTGTGCTTCATTTCTGTCTTGAAATGAATGATGCTTGGTGGAACGCTGAATATTGTGCTGGTTTTACTGCATGGGGGTAAGACATGTATTAGCTAAAGATTTGTAAACTGAATTCAGAGATCTGCAGTCATCTGTGTTCATGATGATGTTGCATCTTGACAATGGCCTGGGATGTTATCTTGATAAACTTTTGCAACAGTCCTATAATTACTTCCACTGCTACTGCAATCTTTCTCCAAGTTACTCCTTTCACGGGAGAGATTTCTCCCTGATTTCCAATGATTTAGGTTTCATAAAGGCCCCTTGATAATTCACAGGGCCAAATGCCTCTGGCTGTGGCTCTAGAATTCAGCGGTCTCTAAGACTGGTGAGCAGGCTGTTTATGTGCAGCTTCATAGTAATTTTACTCCAACCCCTGCCATCATTAGATGGACCGTGCACAGATTGGGGCAGTACTTGGGATGTTAGTTTGGCCTGCCTTTTGTCAGCTGAGTGTACATATTTTCCATGTTGCCATTGCTTCAGTTTACCAGGCAGCTTGGATTTTGAAATTCTGATAGGCACAGTAATCTGATTATGGAGAAATTAGGATATACAACTTTTTTTTCACTCTTTTGGGTGAAGTGAAGAGAAAGGGAATAAACATTAAGTTCTAACACTAGAGTTTGCACCGTTGAACTAGAACTCAATTTAAATCTTTTTTTGTATATGGCTACTGCAATGCTAAATCCTCAACTATCTTTTAAACCTTGGACTTTATTTCAATCTTGAAAACAGGATGTAGAGAAACAAAGAACTACAGATGATGGTTTATACCAAAGCTAGACGCAAAGTGCTGGAGTAACTCAGCGGGTCAGGCATCATTTCTGGAGAAAAAGGATAGGTGATGTTTCGGTTTGGGTCCCTTCTTCAGAATGCAGTCTGAAGAAGGATTCCAATCCAAAACGTCACCTATCGTTTTTCTCCTGCAATGCTGCATGATCTGCTGAGTTCACTGCTTAGTGTCTATCTTTGAAAACAGGATAAACTGGTTTATAGTCTGTACTGAGAATTTTTAAAATGGTTGGTAAATAATAAAACAAATTGATACTTTCAAGGAAAACAAATACATTGGTCTCCCAACCATAAGGTTTTGAAGGTTTGTTGAGGGAGGGTAGAAGCCTAATTTCCAAAATAAGTGCATTCTGTAAGGACTTACAACCTTGCATTCAATTATGTCACTGTCAAATAATGCCAATCTGTCCAAAGTGACTTGGAATGTGGCCCATTCTAACTATTGTCAAAGCATACCGAAATCCATTGAACTTTTATTTACGAGTCTATGAAAATCAAATCATGAATGTTGTTGATCTGAATAATATTGCAATAGTAAAAGATGTCTTGAGATTGATCACATTAAAGTGTACTTCAAATAATGGTAATTGTCTTTCAGGCAGACAAACGAGCACACCACAATGCATTGGAACGTAAACGCAGAGATCATATCAAAGACAGCTTTCACAGTTTACGTGACTCCGTACCATCACTCCAGGGCGAAAAGGTTGGTGTTCTTAAGTACTGCTGCTTTTTTTTGCTACTTTATTTGTGTTTGTGTTAAGAAAATTTAATTTGGGTGGAAGAAAGTAAAATGTTCAGAAATACTTAACATAGTTAATGTGCTTGTGTTGAAATATGGTGATGAACATGAGTTTAGAGGTTTTTTTCTTATTTCCATTCTTTTGCATCACCTTTTGTGTGCACTACCTCAATAAATAAATATTGGGCTTGGGAAGGGTTGTGGTTGTGTGGTGATCTGTGAAAATGGTACCGGGGCTAAGAAGGGTTAAATCATGGACTAGGTTTAATCCTTACAGGTCATGTCGGGGTGGGGGGAGTTCCCCCCCGCCACGGGTACCATGTAATCCCGTGCTACCTGCTCCATGGTCGGCTAGTCGATGACTAAACTGTCTCCCCCACCTGGTTTGCCAGGTGAGGAGGGGGCTGTGGACCCCCAGCAGGACCAAAAATAAGACCTGCCAAAGGGCAGGTGAGCTCCTAGCGAGCCAACGGCCATCCACACTTCAGTAGAAGTTGCGATCACTGTCGTACATAGCATTGTAAGGCAACGTGCCCGTTGATGTTTTCAACGATGATGATGATTTGATAGGATATATTTGTCCACTGTCAAAAGCAGAAGATTAGGGAGATACAAATATAGCTGTGGAAGATTATCAGAACATTTGAACAGATTGAAAATATTTATTGTAAATTAAAACAAGGATTGTAAATTAATGATTTGGACGAGGGGATTGAAGGCTTTGTGGCCATGTTTGCAGATGATACGAAAATAGGTGGAAGGGCAGGTTAATGTTGAGAAAGTCTGCAGAAGGACTTGGACAGGTTGGGAGAGTGGGCAGAGAAGTGGCAGATGGAATATAGTGTAGCATAGTGTGGAATCATGCATTTTGTTAGGAATAAAGGCATAAACTATTTTCAAAATGGGGAGAGAATCCAGAAATTGGAGGTGCAAAGGGACTTGGGAGTGCTGGTGCAGGATTCCCCAAAAGTTAATCTGCAAGTCGAATCGGTAGTAAAGAAAGCAAACTCAATGCTCGCATTTATTTCAAGATGTCTTGTATACAAAACAGCTATGTAATGCTGAGACTCCATAAGGCGCTGGTAAGGCCGCATTTGGAATATTGTGAGCAATTTTGGGCACTATATCTGAGGAAGGATGTGCTGGCTCTGGAGAGGGTCCAGAGGATGTTTACAAGAATGATCCCAGGAATGAGCAGGTTAACCTATGATGAGGGTTTGTCGGCACTGGGCCTGTCTCGCTGGAGTTTAGAAGAATGAGGGAGGAACCCACTGAAACATACAGAATAGTGAAAGGCTTGGATGGAGTGGATGTGGAGAGGATGTTTCCACTAGTGGTAGAGTCTAGGACTAGAGGTCACAGAATTAAAGGACATTCTTTTGGGAAGGAGATGAGGAGAAATTAATTTAGTCGGGGTGGTGAATCTGTGGAATTCTTTCCCACAGAAGGCTGTGTAGGCCAAATCAGTGGACATTTTTAAAGCAGAGATTGATGGATTCTTGATTAGTAAGAGGTTATGGGGAGAAGGCGGGAAAATGGGGTTAGGAGGGAAAGATAGATCAGCCATGAGTGAATGGCGTAGTAGACTTGATGGGCCGAATGGCCTAATTCTACTGTTTTCAGAATTGGTATAACAAAGCAATTCTCAGAAAAGTTTGTGGAACTCTACTTAAATATTTTCTGAAGGGAAATAATTAAAACGTTTAAAAATAAGTGATGGCTTTTTAGGTCAAAAGTCCTAAGGGCTGTGAAACGGGTAAAACCATTGCTCAACCATTATAGGATGAGGCCATTTTATGCAAGCCATGTTGAGTTTAAACAAGGTAGACACCTTGCTGGAGTAACTCACGGAACAGGCAGCATGTCTTGAGAAAAGGAATAGGTGATGTTTCAGGTCGAGATTCTTCATCAGACCTGAACAACATTCCCTTAGTCTTTCAACCAATTATCTCAAATCCATGTCGGTTAATGTCAGAAATAGATGAAGCATGAAATTTGTGGTATGGCCACTGAAATGCAGATGTCTTTTCTAATGTGAATGCTGAGATTTTTCTGTTTGGCTCATTTTCTTAGCATTTATCATGCTCCTTTGCCCAATCAACATATAATCACCTTGTCCATCTAGACAGAATTTCATCAATCGGTACTGTTGCGAGCTTTGTTGTCATCAGCACATTTGTTAATTCTGACACCTGCATTTGTCAAAATCACTTTAATATATAATGAGATGCAAAGATGCCATTAATGAGTCTCACAAAAACCCCTGTCACACTCAAATTCCAATTATCTGTAACCATGTCCACCTCTTGTACAATCTTGCTTTTCTTCATATTGTTCAGACCTTCACCCTCCTAAACAATCTGTGGCATTGAACTCCATCAAATACACTCACATTTCAAGCATTACAATGAGATGGGTAAGTGGAGTCAATGGACAGTCAGCCAGCAAATTTTACCTGTTATCAGACTTGATTGACTGACCAATTGTTAATTTTTATTAAATTTTGTTTCTTGTAAACATAAGAACTCAAGGATACAAAACAAGTCTGCATTTGTTTTGCCTTGCCATTTCAAAAAAAAAAGGCTGATCCTTTAACTCTGTCACTTACCTGCATTGACTTTATTCCTTGATTTCCTTAATAGCAAAATCTCCATCTGTTTTCTATATAGTGACTGATAAGCCCCCATATCGTTCTTGGTAAAGAATTCTGAAAATTCACAATCCCCAAAATAATAATTTCATCTCATCTGTCCTGAATGGCCCTGTTTCTATGAGATTCTCTCTTAATCTTGCATGGCTTGCTTAATCTTTCCTTGTGTGACAAACCTACCATCTTGTGAACTTTTGCTGTACTCCCTCTAGCATGTTTACATCCATCCTTAAGTAGGGAGATCAGACCCGCACATACAGTATTCCAGATATAGTCTAACTGGAGCATTAAATAATTGGTGCAAATTATCTCCACTCTGGTATATGTCTTGTAATGTATTCTTGTACTTTAACACATGGAAATGAACCACTAAATGCACGTATGTTAATTTTACTTTGGAGTCACGTGAGTGACTACGTGAAGACCCCGCCAGCACGCATGCGTGTCATATCGTCTATCGCATTGCGTACGGCTAGCGGGGGTGCATGATGCTCCTACTAGCAGTCAGACCTGAAGGTAAGTTTTTAAAACTTTTTCCAGATTATATCTTCTTGCAGGAACCTCTGCTTAGAGGTCCTGCTAAAGTCCAGGGCGAAGTCGGGACGGAGGGGGAACCCCAGTCACGGACTACAGGGAATCCCGGTCACGCCCTCGGGGAATCCCGCCCACGGACCAAGGGAACCCGCTCGGAAGACCGCGTGGTAGCGGGCGGCGGTGAATTCGCCTTTCGAGCCGCTGGCGGTGGAGCCACCGGCTTCATACTGGAACCTGGACAAACACAGCGGGGATACCCCCTGACTATGTATATCGCTGCTATCCCTTTTATAGGGACCGCGGGGATATCCCGGCTGCAGTTACTGCGGGGATACCCAGCTCGGGGGCGGGGGGGGGGGGGGAAAGCCCCGACTGTAAGCATCGCGGAGAAGCCCTTCTACTATAAGGGACCGCGGAGGAAATCCTGGCTATAGCCACAACGGGAACACCAAGCTCGGGGGAGAAAAACCGTCGCGAAGAAGCCCTTCTACTAGGACCGCGAGGGAAACCCGGCTGCAACGACAACGGGAATATCAAGCTCGGGTGGGAAAAACCCGACTATGAATATCGCGGGGAAGCCCTCTACAGGGACCACGAGACCAAGCTCTGGGGGGAGCGTTGCCCCCCCAGCGAAAGGTTCAGGACCTGCAGGTAAATTTTTTACTCTAAGGTCGTTTTGTTCTATTTTCTGTGAGAATTGTGTTACAAGAAAGGAACCATGGACTAAGTCCAAATGGACCGCTTCCAGACTGACTGCGGAGGACTGCGGAAGTGCAGGCAGTCAGCAGCGGTCGGCTGCACCAGGATCGCTATTCGATCAGCAGTCTCCGACCTGGCACCTGCACAGTCCGAATCAATATCACAGACTGGCGGGAAGGCCAAGCCGAAGTTGAACAGGCCCGAAGATGAGTCGGGCTGTGAAGACTCACCGCCGGCGGGCAGTGACTGAGCGCATATGCCGCATGGAGCGGTTGATGGAGCAGATGCTCCAACGTGACATGCTCCGCTATATGGAGTCTAGTCACCATGGGGTCCTAGGACGCCCATGGCAGCACCTTATAGAGTGCTGCATAATGCATCTCCCTCGACAGAGGGGAGCATTAGGAGTCACTTCTGGGCTGACTCTGAAGACAGGGGTTTGGCTGATGATACCACAAGTGTGCTGGGGGTGCAGGAACAACACAACCAGCAGCAGGAGCAGGCTGTGAATGACAACTACCAAATACCTAGCACCAGGGAACTGTGTTTCTCTCAGTGTCCCTGCGGTGAACAACTCTATCTGGGGACCCCAAATTTGCAGGACTGTGCAAGACCAGTAACCATTGATACTGCCATTTGGGGGCAACCTGTTGAAACGGGTCAAGAAGCTCGACGAGGGCCGTCGGGCTCATGAAGGCCACATCATCAGGCAAGACCTCGCATCTCCGGCGGCAGCACCCCTACGCACCCACCAGCAAACAACGATGCCCTGAAGCTGGTGAAAGCTTGAAGGCCGTACAACCAGGATAAAGGTCTTTTCAGGCCACGGCCCAGAACGGCCAACCCCGTACTCGAGCTCCTCTACCTCCCAAGGAGCAGAAGGTGCAAAATCATTCACACATGGTTGAGGCAGCTCCTGGGTCGGGTTGCATAAGTCCTCCCATTCGGATGTGGAAGGATGAAGTTGATTGAGGCAACTCCTGGAGGTTCCCCATCCGGTGGTGTGAAGGTATGGAGCCACATCGATGATGCCTCCTGTCACGGAAACAAGTTGGTAATATTTACACTGGTTTGAATATTTTCACTGGTTTCGGATAACATGAGATTAGTTTATACTGCACAGCAGGTATGGTGTGAGTTGCCTTTCAAGACAGGCTCGCAATTATGGGGATGTAGACTTCATTGCAAACAGGTTCAACCCACATGTGCAGTATAGACATTTTTGAATAACTTCCATGATCTTTTCCGCTCACAGGCTTCGGAGATATTTGAAATTTAGCTGGATGAGGCAAGGATACACTCAGAAGTGTTGCAAAATGGGCTAACTTCAGCTCCCAGGTTATTTACCAAATCACTACAATCAGAGCTAACAAACAAGTGTTATAGCCAATCAGGATGATATTGAACATACTGTATTTTGCTAAATTAACCTTATCAGCCACATAGCTATATTTGAGAAATTGGGTTTCTCATCCGTCCAGTTAAATTTAAGTTAAGTTGATACCAACTGAAACTATTGATTATTGGGATACAATTAATCCACTCATTTGTCTGCGACTTCGCTCTGAGACAAAAGATTAAACCTCTGCTATTCCCAGCTGAAACTATCAAAGTCACAATGGTGGACGAACAGTATTCAGCGTTGCTCCATTAAACCTTTCATCCGTAAATCGTCATTCAATTCCAAACTGATGCTATTACTTAGAGATGGAAAATTACTAATACCATCTCTAGGTACGGAGGCAGATGGGATAGCATGAGTTATCAATTGTTCAGTTATGGTATCAACTGCCAATGGACACCAGGTGCATTCTGTGCATTAAAGGGTGTGTGAATATGCATAATCTGCATGCACAAGTCCAAGGTGATACACTTTGGTGGTGGTATATGTTAATCACAAGGGTGCAATCAAATCAAAGTATCCGGTGATAGTTTACCTAACCGCATTTAGCATTGGTGTATTATCATGTAAAATCAATGACAACACAGAATGGATGTGCGATCACAAAGTATTTAATGACATTGTGGCTCGGTGGAACACTAACGATCGAGATGTTTGCATCCAGGGTCAATCACCAGTTGCAGAAAAATACGAGGCATATCAATGGCGATGGGTGCATTCTCGCTACACTAGGGAGGAATGTTCTTTTATGTCTTCCTCCATTTGGCCTCATTGGACGGGTCTTGCAAAATTCAGCAAGTTCCCGCTTCCGGCATTTTCATAGTGCCTGCCTGGTTTATATACCCATGGTTCCCGCTGATGTGGGGAATGATCATAAAACCTCACATGGTTGGTTCTGGACACAAAAATTTGCTGGTTCAGCTGTGATGTGGAAATCATCCTCTGCATGATATAATCAATTCATTGACTTGCAGACTCTGAGAGACCGTTCCTGCGGCTCAGGTTGTTAAACCAAAAACCTTGGAAGTGCTCACTGCAGATTGCAGGGATAGCAATAAATAGCAGCATTCCTCATAAGGAGATGGGAGGTATTGTATTATACTTATTTACATTTAACTCGGCACGGATGACTGACGCCTTGAAATTCAGTTTATATGGGATTTTATAGCATAAGTTAAAGTTCCATTTACTGTGCCTGAAGTACCTCCTCATCATTTGGCTGCGGGGAACAGAAACCACTCTGTCGGGTCTCACCCTCTGACATCTAGATTATGAAGGGTATCGTCAACTCAAAACCTCCCAGGCCTAGGGACGCAGAGATATGGGTTGCTAACATTGTGCTACGTCACTTTGCCGATGGGCTCCAGCAACATCCCTGTCCTTGGTCAAACTCACTTACTAGTGGTTATGCCATGGCGCTGAATACAGCGCAACGGGTCCAGTCATTGCATAAGCTACACTGGATAGGATGATCATATCTGCGGGCAATAATAACATGTTATGTTTATGACTAAGTCAAGCAGAGTAGACAGGGACATAAGACCAAACTAGATATTTGCATATCCCATGGACCTTGGGTTAAGTGTGATCACGCATCTACACCAATATGGTAAGGTCCCTTAGAGCCTTATAGACTCTGACTAGCAATATTGTTAGTTATATAAACCTCGTTAGAAGGTATCACTACAGACCTTCTCCAGGGGGTTAAATGGGTCTGGCTTATACAGGAGTGAACATTGATATTTTAAGTCTCACTCCACCAGGGCTGCAACAACCTCAGCAGCAGGGTTATGGACCACATCCTAGCAGCTGCAGGATGGTCAAACTAACGATCTGTCCAAATATTCAGAATAAAGCCATTGCCAGATCGGGGGTATTTGCCAACTCTATGTTAGGTCTGTTTCATAGCTTCCTCCCGGTTGAGGGAGGTTACTATTGCCATTATTGTTCATTAAAAGCATCAACATGTCTATCTATGTCATGTCTGAATGCATTATTAATGTTCACTAATCATTGGCTACTGATGCAGTGTATGACGCCTAGACTCGTTTCCACGGCATGAAATCACAGAGCTTTAAAATCTTCACGTAGTCACGTGACTCCGAAGTAAAATAGTAAGATTAAACGAGAACTTACCAGTTTGAAGTTTGATCTTTATTTTATGAGGAGTAACGTTGAGGGATTACGTGCCCTCCACGCCCACCCTCTATCGTAAAGATCAACTGGTATTCTAGTTTCTCTTATCTTACTATGTTTAGTTCAATAACTTGTCTGTGATTTCACACCGCTGCTTTGAAGATTGACACGCATGCGTGCTGGCGGGGTCTTCACGTAATCCCTCAACGTTACTCCTCATAAAATAAAGATCAAACTTCAAACTGGTAAGTTCTCGTTTAATCTTACTATTATATAGGATGACACTAATAAGCAAACCTGCTTATTTTATTATTTTAATTATGTCAATTCACTAAACATTGAGTGCAGGGTATGGGAAAGAACCAACCTGTTATAAAGGGCTTTGACAGTTATAGAAATATGGCAGGCTGATAGCATAAAGATACGAATCAGCCATGAAACATTCTTAAGCTTGGAACTTGTACCAAAATGCAGGTTGTCATTTTTGTTGTTAAAAGCGGCCTAAAAGACAGATAGTATCAAAAATACGTCAAGAATGAAATAGTTATCAAAGTTTTTATATATCTTTCTCTTGTAAATCAGTGTAATTTACAGTCACAATTACAACACAAAAACTGGTGGTCTTGCGGACAGTGAAGATGGCTATCGGGTATTGGAGGTTTTCTAGGACATTATGTTGCAGCTGTGCAAGATATTGGTGAAACCACACATGGAGTAATGTGAACTGGGGGAGCTGCACGCCGTGATCAACAAGCACCAGAAGGCTTACCCCGAGGCATTTACCACCATAGCCGGGGACTTCAATAAAGCCAACCTTAAGAAATCGCTCCCTAACTTCTACCAACATGTCTCCTGCAGCACCAGAGGATCAAACACCCTCGACCACTGCTGCAAGATCATCAAAGACGCCTATCGCTCTATCCCTCGCCCTCACTTTGGCGTGGGGGAACAACTCCAGGACTGTTTGGAGTCTGTATGGGCAATGTTCAGGGACTCGGCAACGGACCTGAACGAATACGCCACAGTCGTTACATACTTCATAAAGAAATGCGTGGAGGACTGCATCCCAACAAAAACCTTCCAAGTGTTTCCTAACCAGAAGCCTTGGATGAACCATGAGATCCGCACTCTTCTGAAGTCCAGATTCCGGGCATTCAGGTCTGGAGATACAGGGGTCTACAAGAAGTCCAGATACGACCTTGGTAAGGCCATCAAAAAGGCCAAAAGGGACCTGCTCCAAGCTGGAGGATGAGACGGATGTTCGGCAACTGGCGGGGCTTGAATGCCATAACCTCCTATAAGGCGAAATCAGGAGGCAGCTCAATTGTCAGCGAAGCATCACTCACTGACGAGCTCAATGCGTTTTACGCACACTTTGATAGGGAGAACACTGATGTGCCTTCCCGAGCCCCCATTCGCCGTGACGGTATTTCAGTCACAGAGGCCGACGTCAGAAGATCCTTCAGTGGGGTGAACCCTTAGAAAGCACCTGGACCTGATGGCATACCCGGTCGTGTTCTAAAAACCTGTGCGGACCAACTGGCTGGAGTTTTTACGGACATTTTCAACCTCTCAGTTCTGAGGTCTGAGGTTTCCACCTGCTTTAAAAGGGCATCAATAATCAATAAGGGCCCAAGAAGTGCAAGGTGGCATGCCTCAATGACTATCAACCAGTGGCACTTACGTCTGTGGTGATGAAGTGCTTTGAGAGGTTGATTATGGCGCATATCAACTCCTACCTCGACAAGAACCTCGGTCCACTGCAGTTCGCTTACCGCCATAACAGATCAAGGTTGGATGCGATCTCACTGGCTCTCCACTCCGCTCTGGACCACTTAGACAACAAAAACTCATATGTCAGGCTGTTATTCATTGACTACAGCTTGGCATTTAATACAATCATCCCCTCCAAGCTGGTTACCAAGCTCTCAGATCTGGGTCTCTGCGCATCCCTCTGCAATTGGATCCTCGACTTCCTCATCCACAGACCACAGTCTGTCCGTATTGGTGGAAATGTCATCCTCGATAACAGTCAGCACGGGAGCACCTCAAGGCTGCGTGCTCAGCCCTCTATACTCACTATATACTCATGACTGCATAGCCGGCCATAGTGCGAAGTCCATGATCAAGTTCGCCGACGACACCACTGTTGTGGGTTGAATCACTGATGGGGACGAGTCAGAGTATAGAAGTGAGATTGACCGATTGACCAAATGGTGCCAACACAATAACCTGGCTCTCAACACCAGCAAAACCAAGGAACTGATTGTGGACTTTGGAAGGGGTAGGATAGGGACCCACAATCCCGTTTACATCAATGATGGTGGAAAGGGTCAAGAACTTCAAATTCCTGGGCGTGCACGTTTCCGAAGATCTTTCCTGGTCCCAGCACACTGATGCAATTATAAAAGAAAGCACATCAGCGCCTCTACTTCCTGAGAAGACTACGGAGAGTCGGTATGTCAAAGAGTACTCTCTCAAACTTCTACAGGTGCACAGTAGAGAGCATGCTGACTGGGTGCATCGTGGCTTGGTTCGGCAACCTGAGCTTCCAGGAGCGGAAAAGGATGCAAAAAGTTGTAACCACTGCCCAGTCCATCATCGGCTCTGACCTCCACCATCGAAGGGATCTATCGCAGTCGCTGCCTCAAAAAGGCAGCCAACATCATCAGGGACCCACACCATCCTGGCCACATACTCATCTCTCCGCTACCTTCGGGCAGAAGGTACAGGAGCCTGAAATCTGTTACATCCAGGTTCAGGAACAGCTACTTCCCCACATCAATCAGGCTATTAAACTCGCCAACAAAAAGACTCTGAACTGTAACAGCCTATTGCATTTTATCTGCTTATTTATGTGTATATTGAACTGAACTGTTCTGTATTTTTGCTTACAATATTCTGTTGTGCTGCAGCAAGCAAGAATTAATTGTCCTATCTGGGACACATGACAATAAACCAGGGCTCGAAATTAGCGGTTGCCCGGGTGCCACTGACCACTCAAAGCGCCACCGGGCAACATAAACACTGAGTCATTTCGCCCGGCTTGGCAACCAGATACTGGTTTGTACCGAAGATAGACACTGAAGTGGCGGCGCTGTTAATCGGCTGCGGCTCGCCTGCAGTCCGTCTGTTTTTACTTTTTCTGTTGTTTTTTTTTGTCCTGTTTTGTTAAGTTTTAGTTTGTTGGGTTGTGTTAGGGGGGGAGAAACATGTCCTCTGTCTCCTCCTTCGGGGGAATGCGACTTTTTCGTGTCGTATCCCCCTTCCCTGCCTCCGTCTGCGGTGAGGCCTAATGGCGGGGCTGGCCGCCTCCATCCTGCGACCGACCCCGAGGCTACCGAGGCAGAGCCAGCCAGGACTTACCAGCGGGATGCTGGCCGTCTTCGGGGCTGAGGCAGCGGTGGCGCGACTTGCTGGTGCGGCGTTCTGGCTTTCGGCGGCGGCCTGGAGCTGATGCAGCAGGGTCCGGAGCGGAGACTGCGGGACCTGGAGCTGATACAGCGGGGTCCAGAGCGGAGACTGCGGGACCTGGAGCTGATACAGCAGGGTCCGGAGCAGAGACTGCGGGACCTGGAGCTGATACAGCGGGGTCCGGAGCAGAGACTGCGGGACCTGGAGCTGGTGCGGCGGGGTCCGGAGCGGAGACTGCGGGACCGGGGGCTGATGCAGCGGGGTCCGGAGCGGAGACTGCGGGGTCTGGAGCTGGGGCGGTGGAGCGGAGACTGCGGGACCCGGGGCTGATGCTGTGGCGGGCCGTCTCGGAGCGGAGACGGCGTTCCGGCTTTCGGCGGCGGCGACATCACCACGGAGGTCCGCTGGACTGGAGGGCGGCATCTTCGGCCTGGATCGATCGCCTCAGCGCAGAGGGAGAACAAGGAGGGAAGAGACGGAGACTAAGACTTTGCCTCCATCACAGTGAGGGTGTGCTTGGTGAACTCACTGTGGTGGATGTTTAATTTGTGTTTATTGTATGTTTTGTTATTATTGGTTCTGTGTATGACTGCAGGCATCACAATTTCGTTCAGACCGAAAGGTCTGAATGACAATAAAGGAAACTTGATTCTTGATTCTTGAAGATAAAAACTGGAGTAACTCCGCGGGTCAGGCAGCATCTCTGGAGAAAAGGAACGCGACGTTTCGTGTCGGCGCCGGCTGTGCGGGGCAAAGATACTAGGTGCGGGGTGAGGAAGGGTCGGAGCGAATGACGGGCCCCGAACAGCGGCAGCAGCGGCAGCAAACAGCAGCTCCATCTCCTCCTCTGTTTTGAAAGCGCCGTTACCGGATTTACAAGCAGGGGCCCTTATTAGGGCAGGTGGGGAGCGGGAGGAGGAGGAGATGGAACAGCTGTCGCGGCCGCTGCTGCCGCTGTGCAGGACCCGTCATTCGCTCCGACCCTTCTGAAGCAGCTGCACCAAAGATCTTATAGCTATAGGATCTCTGAGCTGCACCGCCCGGCCCCGCACTTTGCTGTTGGCTGGCGGAGGAGGGAGTCGGAGGCGAGGAGTTCCCAACGGCCAAGGCAGCGGGGCGATGTTGTCCGAGGAGCACTGACCTTCCTTCCTCCCCCCCCTCTCCCCCTCTCTCTCTCTCTCTCTCTCTCTCTCTCTCTCTCTTGTACGCCCCCTCCACCCCCTTATCTTGGGACCCCTCCACTCCATCCCGCACTGATCCCCATTCCCGCCTCTATTCAGTCCTCACTGACATCCCCTGTGCTCCCGTCCCCATCTACCCCCCCCCCTACCATCTATTCATCCTACGCTGATCACTCTATCCACCTCGCATTGATTCTCCTGCCACCCCCCCATCCATCCTACACTGATTCTCCAATTCACCCTGTACTTACCCCTTTCCCATCCATCCTGCACTTCTCCATCCATCCTGTATTGATCCCCAATCCATCCTGTACTAATCCACACATTCATCCTGTACTGACCCACCCTCCATTTACCCTGCACCTTCCCCTCATTCATCCTGTAGTGATCCCCCATTCATCCTGCACAGACCCTCCGATCCACACTGTACTGACCCCCCTCCATCCCATTCATCCTGCACTGATCTCGCCCCCCTCCCCCCCCCTCATCCATCCTGTACTGATCCTCCCATTCAAGAAGAACGGGGGAACAGTCTGAGGAAGGGTCTCGACCCGAAACGTTGCCTATTTCCTTCGCTCCATAGATGCTGCCTCATCCGCTGAGTTTCTCCAGCACTTTTGTCTACCCCCATCCATCCCGTACTGAACCCCCCCCCATTCAACACCACTGACATCCCCGGTGCTCTCCCCTCACAATTTTACCTACTCCAACCAACACGTACTAATTCACCTGCCTCAATCCATCCATTCTGCACCGACTGCCTTCTAACCCCCTCCCCCCACCCCCGCCATCTATCCACCCCACACTGATTCACACACACCCCCTTCCCTGACCCTATTGTGCTGGAAATGTCTTCAGAGCGAACATTGACTATGTTTGATAACGGAATGCAATCAAATGTGTTTTAATTCCCAATGTTATTATTTGTTTTAATCCATAAAGATGGATTAATTAAATTGTGAACACATGAAACATTAAAACCGCAGTGTTCGATTGTCACTGCTGCCGTTGACACGTTATTACAGAATTCATTTTAACGGCAAATCAATGCTCTTAATATGAAGTATCAGTACTGTAGTTATTTAATGAGCAACATTCACAACTATACGTACGCATATATGTTACCATGGTCCAGGATTTATTGACACGGGTTGATCATACGCTGAATAATCCAACCACATTTTTGTTTGGAAGTGGAAAGAACTAATAGAAATTGCATTAATTGCAATGTGTAAAAAGAGTTGAGATACTGTCTTATAATTTTGCTGCATGTCATTGTGGGATATATCATGTCTTGATTGGTGAATATGTTTAGTTTGTGACTTTATTTGAAGCAGAAATAATATGTGAATGCTTCATTGAGTATAATTCCGACTGGTAACTACGCACTTCGTCCGAGCACAGTATCGCACGCGTCATGCAAGCCGTCTTAAATGACCACCTAAACTGTCATTTGGCAACCGAAAAAGCTGCCAAGGTTGCCCGGCTGGCAACAGGGAAAAAAAGTTAAGCGAGAGCCCTGTAAACTCTCTTGACTTGACGAATACTTTTCGTCATCTTGTTATTGGAAAGATTCCATTAAGCTTGAAATAATGCAAAGAAGATTTGTGAGGGTGGTGCCAGGTATCAAGGACCTGAGCTATAGGGAGAGGTTGGGCAGGCTAGAACTTTATTTCATGGAGCGCAAGAGACTGAGGGGCGAACTTGTGGAGGCGTATAAAATCATGAAACGGGGAAAGTAAATGCACATGGTGCACATGCATGTAAATGGTGGGGGAAAAAAGGGTAAAAGTTTAAGATGAGAGGAAAAATATGTAATAGCAACCTGAGGGGCAACTTTTTCCACACAGATGACAGTGGGCATATAGAACGAGTTGCCAGATGAAGTAGCTGAGGCAGGTACAATGATAACATGCAATATATTTGGACAGGTACATGGATAAAAATGATTTGGAGGGATATGGGCCAAATGTGAGCGAATGGTACTAGCTTAGATGGGGCATCTTGATTGAAATGAGTGATTGGACCGAAGGGCCTGTTTCCATGCTATGTACTTCTAACCTCTGGTTAACTATTGGTGATGTATTGTAAACATTGAAAAATTAGAAAATCAGGGCCCTTGATCTGAAACAGTAACTATCTCTTTTCGTGGATGCTGGCAGACTCGCTGAGAGTTTCCAGCATTTCCTGTGTTTAAATTCACTTTCCTGTGTTTGAATTCACTTTTTAATAATCAGTATTAGAGTTGCATGGCCTTTCTGCAGGCAGCAACCTTTGATCGTTATGGGGAGAAGCCTGCATTACCATCAGGTAGAATGCTAACCCAGAAAGCATACCTATTATAGAAAATGAAACCAGGTCAAAGAAACTCCTCAGTGGCAATATTCTTGTTGTACAAAAGCGACAGTGGAGGGAAACTTTTGTTAGAGTTTTTTCTTTTTTTTTGTTTGTAAGGGATTAGAAGTCAATTGTTCAGATTTATTGCGGAGAGTACATAGTGAGAAATTGAGAGAGATGTGATTTATTATAATGGCCCCGATTTCCTTCCAAACCTTTTGCTTTTGCAGATTGCAACGTAGACTGCTTGTGATTTGCATGCAACACAGAGAGGTCGTCTTATTGAAACATACTAAGTTCTGACAGACTCGATGCAAAACAGGCGTTTCACCCGACTGGGGGTGGGATCTTGAACCAGGAGTTGGTCTCCGTTTACAAGATGTTTAGAACTGAGCAGGGGAGAAATCTCTGCAATTCTCCGAAAAGAATCGAGAGACTGAATAATAGATTTCTCGACAAGGCATTGAGGGGAATGTGAAGATAGTGGAACGATGGTATTGAGAGGATTGGCCATGACCACAGGCTCAGGATCATATGAACGATAGCTGCAACTATTTTTCTACGTTCTGTAAATTGCACAGGCTTTACTTTAGTTTATTATTGTCACGCGTTCTTAAGGTATAGTGAAAAGCTTTTGTTTGCGTGTGATCTAGTCAAAGAAAGGACTACGTGAATACAATCAAGCCATCCACAGTGCACAGATAAAGGGTACAACATTCAGTACAAGATATAACATTAAAGTCTGACAAAGGCCGATTTAAAGATAGTTCAAATGTCTTCAATGAGGTAGATGGGGGGGTCAGGACTGCACTACAGCTGATGAGAGGACCGTTCATTTGCCTGATAACAGCTAGGAAAAAACTGTTCCTGAATCTGGAGGTATCTGCTTTCAAACGTCTGTACCTCTTAGGGAGGGGAGAAGGGGGAGTGACCGGGTTGAGCCTGGTCCCTCATTATGCTGGTGGCCTTGCCAAGGCAGCATGAAGTGTAGATGGAGTCATAGAAACATAGAAAATAGGTGCAGGAGTAGGCCATTCGGCCCTTTGAGCCTGCACCGCCATTCAATATGATCATGGATGATCATCCAACTCAGTATCCTGTACCTGCCTTCTCTCCATACCCCCTGATCCCTTTAGCCACAAGGGCCACATCTAACTCCCTCTTAAATATAGCCAATGAACTGGCCTCAACTACCTTCTGTGGCAGAGAATTCCACAGATTCACCACTCTCTGTGTAAAAAATGTTTTTCTCATCTCGGTCCTAAAAGTCTTCCCCCTTATCCTTAAACTGTGACCCCTTGTTCTGGACTTCCCCAACATCGGGAACAATCTTCCTGCATCGAGCCTGTCCAACCCCTTAAGAATTTTGTACGTTTCTATAAGATCCCCCCTCAATCTTCTAAATTCTAGCGAGTACAAGCCGAGTCGATCCAGTCTTTCTTCATATGAAAGTCCTGCCATCCCAGGAATCAGTCTGGTGAACCTTCTCTGTACTCCCTCTATGGCAAGAATGTCTTTCCTCAGATTAGGAGACCAAAATTGTACACAATACTCCAGGTGTGGTCTCACCAAGGCCCTGTACAACTGCAGTAGAACCTCCCTGCTCCTATACTTAAATCCTTTTGCATGGAAGGGAGCCTGGTTTGTGCGATGATCTGGGCTTTGTCCATAACCCGCGCCACCAGACTTGCTGACTGTCAAAGATCGAATGTCTGGATGTCTGACGACTAACAATTAAAACAAAGTGCTGGTGATGTTCAGTGGACTAGGCAGCATCTGTGACAGAAATAATAATTTCCATAAATTAATTCTGTAAGTAATTTCCAGTAGCTGTAGGTTTTTATTTTGCTTATGGGTTGTTTAAAATAATTTAAATGCAATTAACTCAAATGAAATAAATTGTAAATGGTATGCAGGCTAAAAGAATTTATGTTCAAATGAACTGGTTTGCTGGAGTTTAACGCGATCTAAACCATTGCAGGGTGTTTATAAGGCAATCTTGAACTTCCACAAAATATGCATATAATTATCTGCAGTTCCATTCAGGGCTGCCAGTTTCTGTTTAAAAAAAAGATGATTGGTTAAATGCAAACATTTGTTTAATCTATACAGGTAATAGATCAAGTGGGGCCCGTTAGGCCCCGTTCCCCAATGCAATATTCCACCACTGATCCATAGCCCACCAACTGCGCAGGCGCGGCTGGCGGGTTCCCGTTGTGACGTCATAGAGAAGCACGGGCCAGGCTACAGCCCTGATGCTCGGCCCACGTCAGGCCTCTTCACCTTCCCTCTTCTTTCCCCTCTCCTTCCCTCCCCACTCCCTCCCTCACCTCTCACTCACTCTCTTTTCCGCTACCCTGTCACTCACTCCCTCCATAAACCCTTTCCTGACCCCCTGCTCCCCCACTCCTCACCTCCCCCTATCCCACCCCCCCCCTCCCCCCCCACAATGAAAATCTCAATGTTTTTTTAAATGAAATCTCCCCCCTATCCCACAACTCCGCAATGAAAAAAGCGTTCTCTTTTTAAATGGAGTTCTCAATGAATATTGCGTTTTTTCCCAAAACACAATGTTAGCAGTTCATGAAAACTGAATAATTTGATTAAAACTGAGTTTTTAAAATTGCGATTTAAAAAAAAAAAATGTAAATGAGATTCGGGATCCCATTGTGACGTCGAACACGGCAGACAGGCAATGCAAGTGGAGAAGTGGTTTAAAAATGATTTAAAAATGTCAATAACTTGTATAATATAAAATCAATGCGCACCAAACTTGTTTAATTTACATCACAGGACAATGGTGAGTAAGGTGGGCCAAAAATCATAACGCTATTGTGTACCGTTTTTGCACAAACAAATATAGGTACAAACAAGATGAGATTTTTAGCAACATAATAATAATAATAATAATAATAATTATAATATATATATACAAGGCTTGTATGGTCCTTAAGACCTGGAATTTGAAACTGTTTTTCAAGGCCTTGAAAATTCACTTAGATAAAAGTTTTAATTCATGCAGAGTAATGTGGCGTTTTTTCATCGTTTATAATGCATATTTTTATTAAAAGTCGGGAAACATTGTTAGATATGTTTGCTAACAATGTTCCCTGTAGGGGGGAGGAGCACTAGGACTCAGCCTCGTGTTGGTCGGCCAGGCTGCGCCGCGGTCCAGTGGTAGAGCTCCGGGTCTGCAGGCGGGCGGTCGAGTCGAGGAGAATCGGTGGAGGAACCAGTCTGGAGTGGGTGGGTGGGTGAGTGAGTACCTTGTACCTTCCAAAGAGTCCACCAGGGACAATACTGGATGTTGGACAATTTTATACTGGACAATTTTTACGTTTATCAAGCCAATTAACCGGTGGGTGGGTGTGAGTGTGAAGGCCCAGAGCTGCGGGAGAGTCAGGGCGAGTTGGTGCCAGGCCGCCACCTCTGTAGATATGCATGATTACTGCCTTTTTATTTACTTGCTTGATAATTATAATTCCTGATAAATTGTGAGTGCAACCGTACAATATTTTGTCATATTATTAAATTAATTATTTGTTTTATTGTACTAGTTATACACTGGGATGTAGTGATAGGCTATAAACTTGTTTCACCCTCTTGGGAGACTAGCTTGACCCCCACCCCCCCCCCCCCCCACCAAAACCTGAAATGATGCCCCCGTTTGACAGCTCCGGCACCTCCAAAATTAGCACTGCTCACAGCACCCCATGTATCATGCAATAATGAAGAGTAAAATCTAAGCTTCGTGTAGGTGGCTCCAATAAATAGGGGGTGTGCTTCAACTGTCTGGAGTTTTCTGGGGCAAGTCTGTGTAGCTAGATAGGACCACGTAGCTAGCATCACCATGATCACCCAGTCCAACAGCATGCGCAGATCTGCCAGTGAAAAGAGTGTTGAGCTGAAAAAAGTGCAACAAAACATAGAAGACAAACTCACTGAAATAAAAAAACTTCTAAATAAGAAGAGCTTGAAAAATGAAATGAGTTTATTGGCCAAGTATGTACACATACATACGCGCCTCATCTGCAGCCACGATCGATCCCCTGTCCACGGCGCCGCAAGCGTTGCCGAACCGCCACTGGTCCCTGGTCATCGTTCGCCACTCGAGTGTCCCGGGGGGGGGGGGGGGGCGGCCGGAGATGTCCGGACTGATGGGACACCGGCCCCCAGCCAGCGTGGAGAAGCGCCAACCACAGCTCACCTCCGCCTCTCCCGCCGGGCCAACCAACAGCCCCAGCCGGACCAACGACACCAGCGGCCCCAGGCCCACAGCCAGCACGGCGAACCCACAGCCAGCGCCACCACCAGCCCAACCCTGCTCCAACTCCAGAGGAACCCGCTCCCTGATGGGCCGCTATGGCGACAAGTGCCAGTTCGCCCACGGTCTGGCTGAGCTGCGCTCCCGCAGCCGCCACCCTAAGTTCAAGACTGCACCGTGCACACCACCGGCTGCTGCCCCTGCAGAGCCTAGCTGGAGCCAGCGGTTACAAGTCCAAAGCCACCCCGGACACCTTCGGACAGGGACGGCCCAACAGCAACTCAACCACCCGCAGCGATGGAGAGCCGACCCCGACCACGGACAAAACGCAAGCCTGCACACAATGCAGCACCACCATTGCCGAGACATTTATAGCTAGTGACCTATGATCTGGGCATGTGCAGTCGGAATACCAAACTCGCTTATTGGAGAAGTCAATGTTCATACCGCTGGGGTGTAAACTACCCACGCGAAATATGAGGTGCTGTTCCTCCAATTTGCGGTGGGGCTCACTCTGGCCATGGAGGAGGCCCAGGACAGAAATGTCGGATTCGGAATGGGAGGGGGAGTTGAAGTGCTGAGCCACCGGGAGATCAGGTTGGTTATAGGGAACTGAACGGAGGTGTTGGGCGAAGCGATCGCCAAGCTTGCACTTGCTCTCACCGATGTAGAGCAGTTGACACCTGGAACAGTGGAGGCAGTAGATGAGGTTGGAGGAGGTGCAACCTCTGCATCACCTGGAAGGACTGCTTGGGTCCTTGGCTGGAGATAAAGTGACAAATGTTGCATTTCCTGCGGTTGCAAGGGAAAGTACCAAGGGAGGGGGTGGTTTGGGTAGGAAGGAACAAATTGACCAGGGAGTTACGGAGGGAACGGTCTCTGCGGAAAGCAGAGAGGGGAGGAGATGGGAAGATGTGGCCAGTGGTAGGATCCCGTTCGAGGTGGCAAAAATGTCGGAGGATTATATGTTGTATACCACGGCTGGTAGGGTGGAAGTTGAGGACATGGGGGACTCTGTCCTTGTTACGAGTAGGGGGGTGGGGAGTGATATGGGGAGCGGTATGAACATTGACTTCTCCAATTTCAAGTAGTCCTTGCTTTCTCCCTCTTCCCAACTCTCCCACAGCCTACTGTCTCCACCTCTTCCTTTATTCCCCCCCCCGACATCAGTCTGAAGAAGGGTCTCGACCCAAAATGACAAGGACTATTCCTTCGCTCCATAGATGCTGACTTTCTCCAGCTTTTTTGTCTACCTTCGATTTTTCCACCATCTGCAGTTCTTTCTTGGTCTCACCGCCTTTTTGGGTACAGGGACAATAGTGGAAACTTTCAAGCAGGCAGGGACAGTTCAGGTTTGCAGGGACTGGTTGAAAAGCAAAGTTTTCCATTATCATGGTTTCAGATTGAACAACTAAGATGATAAAATGGACGAATTCATTGAAGTACGAATATAGATAAGTTAACCATCTTGTATGTAATTATTATGTAGTTTAGTGTCGTTCTGTGCAACTTGGATTAATGGATTGACTGATCACCTTCTCAGATTTCCCTGAAAATCACTGTCTGTACATCAGAGCACACAAATAACTCAACAGAAAACAAGGTCTCAACTCCAAATTCCAATGGGCATTTGGCAATAATTCGAGTTATATCAATGGTTCATAACTTCGAAGGAACTTTGTTGAAAGTTGATTTTTCTGCTGGGTTCTTTGTACCAGAGGTGTGCAAAACATGATTTTCAATCAAATCTGAGATGGTGACCAGCCAACCTTCTTTCTTTTATTTGGTACAGAATCAAATCATCCAATACCAAGCAATTTATATACGTCTCCGATAAACCATCAATGTTTGCTGTAATTTGGTCCTTGAAAATGGGATTTTTGGACCTTGAAAGTCCTTTAAAAGCCCTTGAATTTATAGCTGTTCCAAGTGCACGAACCCTGTATAGCGATAGATAGATAGACAGACAGACAGACGGCCGTCTCTTTTTTGATGTCCAA
Organism: Malacoraja senta; assembly: GCA_038087875.1. Taxonomy (NCBI): domain Eukaryota; kingdom Metazoa; phylum Chordata; class Chondrichthyes; order Rajiformes; family Rajidae; genus Malacoraja; species Malacoraja senta. Next base: position 47,263,653 of record CM075978.1, read on the forward strand.
ATTATTTTGGTTAAAATGATTAACCAAATTGGCTTCAGATTTCAACTATTTGCTGTTTGCATTTAGTGCAATGGTTGTGTAGGAGGGAACTGCAGATGCTGGTCTGGAGCTGAAACATCCCTATTTATTTTCTCCGGTGATCTGCCTGGCCCGCTGAGTTACTCCATTTTATGTCTATCTTCAATTGCAATGATTGGGTAGCTATTGTTTTGGATACTCATAGTTTTGATCCAAATTTGATTTCCAACCATAAAAATAAATATGCAGTGAAGTGTAGTTCTAAGAATTTGTTAGCACAAGATGGTTCATAATTTATGAACACTCTTGAACAGGGAAAAGCTTGACTATTGATTTCCCATTTGTGCAATTGTTCTTGCATCACTCTGCATGTCAGTTGCATTGTTTTGCTTATTCCTAACTGACGTAATGGTCTAACACAGTGTTCATGAAATCTAATTACAAAAGCACCAGAAGTAAAGTAGGGGAAGTATTTTATTTCAGTTACCGTGGCAAGTTGTTTCTAGTTTGGCACTAACAATGCAGATAGTACTGAATGTGGATGCACCACAATACATTTTGTAGGTGGGAAAACAGTCTTGACCTGTGACCTTTTGTAAAGGGGACCAACTTTTATTCATTGAGTCACAGTTGGCTCTTGGCCAGATTGGAAAGGATACCAGATTTTGAGTCTCTTCAGGATATTAGTGAACCAGATAGTTCGATTGCAGCAGTGTCATGCTCACCTTTGCTGCAAATTCCAGATTGGTTTAATTGAATTTAAATATCTCAGCTATCATGTTGAGATAGGAATTTGTGGCTCAGAACTCTGGCGACAAGTCCAGTAATTTAACCTTTGCTGTTCCATTTTATATTTGTATTTAAAACCCCTGATTTTGTGGGCAGCATATGCACCATTGACAATTCCGCATGGCATAGACTATCCAAAGTTAGAGTACATTTAGCACTAAGAACCAAAGTAAATTTGTGAATGGAAACATTGAGGTTAAATTTGTGAGTCTGTTAGTTTCATAGAATAGTGACATTCTAAAAATTACATATGGTTGAGAAAGAAATCAAACAACATTAGGATTATATGAGAAAGCAAACTCGAGTTGGATGATAAGCTGTAATTTTAATGAATAGCAGAGCAGGTTTGAGACACTAATGCATTTTATTTGTATATTTACAATTTAATTAACTTAAGCTTAACAACTTAAGGTGTTTCATTTTAAATTCCTTGTGCATTTTTGTTTACCATGTTTATGCCTTTATCATTGGAAGGCTTGGCATGGATTTTTGATATAACCATACAGCTATTATGTGAGCATTACAAACTACAGCAATCTCTTATACCACGAGTGTGGGAACTTTGTGTACCTCCATTAATAAAATGATTTTTTTTTAATATTTGTGACCAAAACAGTTAACAAATTTGGTTTGGTAATTGTGTTGTCTTTAACTTTCCCATGGCCTTTTGCCTGCTTGATGAAATGAAGATTTGTATTAGAAAGTTGGTACCACATAACAGTTCAATGACTTTAATTTGTGCTTTGTTTAAATAGGCATCCCGTGCCCAAATCTTAGATAAAGCCACAGAGTACATTCAGTATATGAGGCGGAAAAACCACACACATCAACAGGACATCGACGACCTGAAGCGACAGAATACTCTGCTCGAGCAGCAAGGTAAGGGTATGTCATATTGAGAGTTTTTATTTTGAGCGAAGTGGAATTTTATGAAACAATCCCATTTCTCAGAATCTTGTTTTGCCTACCTTTGTTTATTTTGTAATTGAATCTGCATACACCAGTTAATTAAAATTGCAGTTAATACAATCTTTATACAAAAGCGTTCCCATACCAAACACAAGACATGTTAAAAGTAAAAAATGATTTGTTTTTTCACATTGTCAGTAAAAGACATGACTAATTTTAGTTTCTCATTGCTATTATTGCTATGAGAATGCAGGATGACTTGGACAGGTTGGGTGAGTGGGCAGATGCAGTTTAATGTGAGGTTATCCACTTTGGTAGCGAAAACAGGAAGCAGATTATTATCTAAATGGCATCAAGTTGGGAAAAGGTGAGGTACAACGGAATCTGGGGGTCTTTGTTCATCAGTCAATGAAAGTAAGCATGCAGGTACAGCAGGCATTGAAGAAAGCAAATGGCATGTTGGCCTTCATAACGAGAGGAATTGAGTATAGGAGCAAGGAGGTCCTTCTGCAGTTGTATAAGGCCCTAGTGAGACCACACCTGGAGTATTGTGTGCAGTTTTGGTCCCCTAATTTGAGGAAGGACATTCTTGCTATTGAAGGAGTGCAGCGTAGGCTTACAAGGTTAATTCCTGGGATGGCGGGACTGTCATATGCTGAGAGAATGGAGCGGCTGGGCTTGTATACTCTGGAGTTTAGAAGGATGAGAGGAAATCTTATTGAAACATATAAGATTATTAAGGGTTTGGACATGCTAGAGGCAGGAAACATGTTCCCGATGTTGGTTGAGTCCAGAACCAGGGGCCACAGTTTAAGAATAAGGGTAAGCCATTGAGAACGGAGACGAGGAAACACTTTTTCACACGGAGTTGTGAGTCTGTGGAATTCTCTGCCTCGGAGGGCTGCGGAGGCCGGTTTTGTGTGTTAAAAGGATAGAAAAATCATACATTTTGAATTTAATGGAAATGTCCTTTATGTTAAAGAAATCAGAAGAGAGTTGGGGGCTTTCACACAAATGGTGGTGGGTGTATGGAATGAGCTTCCAGTGTAGGCAGGGACTATTGCAATGTTTAATAAACAACTGGGCAGGTATGTGGATAGGACAGGTTTGGAGGGATATGAGAGTCAAATGCAGGCAGGACATGTTGGTTGGTGTGGGCAAGTTGGGCCAAAGGACATGTTTCAAAGCTGTATGACTCTCAGGCTCCCCAGTAAGGATTTAATCAACTGAGTTAATGAAGAAGAACAAATGTTTGGTTTGAATGCAGTTTGTAGAAAAGTACTGTGCTTGTATATGAATAATGGATATTCCATAACAGGTTGCCAATGCTCCTTAATTAACGGAAAGAAAGGTTTTTAAGTGGATGTAAACTCTTTTTTGATGCAAGTGTTACCAGAATGCATGTGCAAATAAACTTGAGAAATTTTGCAGCGTATTGTGTTCAGATTTTTACGTTTGCAGTGATGGTTATGCATGTTGTGGTCCTAACATATTGGCATTGGATTGGGATTTTTAAAAAAAAAACTATTTCTAATCACTCGGTGTTTGATGTAGAGACTTTGAACTTTCCTTTTGGTTTGCAGCCAAGGTAAATGATTCCTTGTCAAATCATGTGATAAGTCTGTATAAAATACTCCGGTTTCACTTTTTTAACGCTATAACTGAAATAACATTTGCATAGCTTAAAAAAACAAAATATTACGCAGCTTAAAGTTTCTTCATGGTGCTCAGTGTGTCATGTGGACAGAAATCAGATGAAGATGCTGAATGAGGAAACAGGTTTTCTGAATTATTTACTTGGTGTTTGAAAATACATTTCTGCGGTATTATAATTTTGTGAACAAATTATCACTTGAGTACTAACAAGTAAACTGAAAGTAGTTATAATTATCAAAAAATGCAAACAAGCTGCGATCTTGTAGACATTACAATAACACTTGACTGCAGAAATGTATTCAAGTAAAGCAACGCAGACATAAAAAAACCAACTTAATATTCATCTAAAGTCAGAACCCTTTTCCCAAGATGGATAATCAAATCCAAGAGGCATAGCTTTAAAGTGAGAGGGCAACTTTTTTTTAAACACACAGGTGCTGAATGCCTGGAACATGCTGCTAGGGTTGGTGGCAGATTCCAAGAATGTGCATTGTGGTAGTTGACTGCAGTCGACGATTTAATTGTGCGGTAACGGGTTTTGTTTACTTTTCTGTTACAGTACGTGCATTGGAAAAGGCACGGGCAGCTGCTCAGCTACAAGCCAACTTTTCATCCTCTGACAGCAGTTTGTACACCAATCCCAAGGGCAGTGCAGTTTCTGCTTTTGACGGGGGTTCTGACTCGACTTCAGAGTCGGAAACTGAAGAACCGCAGACCAGAAAGAAACTGCGAATGGAGGCAAGCTGAGTCTGTATGGGCAATAAACTGGCTGGTTTTTACTAGGGATTCTTGTGTATAGCTATACTTTTCAGTTTGTCTTCTGTCAGACCCCTTTGTGCTATAAGGATTATAACAAGATGCTGCTAAATGGATAGCTTCTTGTTTCATCAGTAGAAGGACTCCCTGCTCTTCCTCGAAGTTACAAAATGGCAGCTGTCAAACTATTAAGGACACCGTCTTCTGTGAAAGGAACTTTGCAGTAGTTCTTAAGACTTATTCACGTGGCATCCAGTGGACAAAAAGATTAGTCTCAATGATATGCTATTGAAAGAATAAGGAAGCAAGGCACATGTTATTTGATGTTGTTAATCTGTACAGTTGTATTTCAAACTATTTGCTGATATGACTAGTTTTTAAATCTTGCTTTGAGAGCTTTTTTCCTTTATTCAATTATGAAACGTTCACTGAAACTTGGCTTTAAAGTCTGATTTTAGTCAAGTTGCATTTCATTTTTTCCCACTGTGTTTAAGATTAAAGTACTCAAATATTCTGTGCCTTGAATTACTTTTGTGACGCTACAAAAAAAATGATGGAACAGTGCCCCTAAAAGAATGTTTGATGATACTGAAATGTCAACTGTCAGTACATCCAAAAAGGGTATGTTAAGTTTATGTTTTAGCAGGAAATGAAATAATTGTATTTAAGCCTTGGTCTGCATAATACAAAATTACATTGATTTGCAAAACTGTTAATTATTGATGTTTGAACAATCAACTGGCTGTCAGGCACCATTCAGGCTGTGTCAGGGGTGTGTACATTTGTCTGTCTCTGCTTTTCAATTACTGGTCTAAGCTTAAACTAGGTTGTAGTATTATGTAGATTTGTCTCTTTGTTGTTATTTGATTTCATTCCATGGAAATTACAGGTATGTTGTACATACTGCCAAGAAATGTCTTGCAAGTTGAGGCTGACCTTTACTATGAGACTATAAATAAAAACTATTTTATCCTTGTTATTTTGCCTACTTGTCTTTCCTTTTTAAATAAAACTAAATTAGCAAGTTAGGTACATAAATAAGTGATACTAAACAATGGGTTTCTTAGTAAATTATGAGCACAGCAGCAACTTATTTAATCCTAGTCAACAGTCTTTAAAATGAAATGTGCAAGTTTTTCTAAGAAATTTAGGTTTATTATTATCACATGTACCAAGGTACAGTGAAAAGCTTTGCTTGCATGCTATCGAAACATATCAGATATACTATACGTGAAACAATTAGTTCAAACTCTAGTACAACAGAGCAATGGGAAAGATATAGAGCTGTACTTAGAAATAGAAGGGAGATTTAGAATAATTGTACCGGATGGTAGCCACACTTCAGTTCCATCTTTGTTCACTTGGGTTTATATAATGCAACTATTCATCTCTGGACATGTTGAAGCTCTCTAGTCAGTATGTTTGAAGCAGATACATAGAACAGAACAGTGTAGCATGGGAATGGGTCCCTCAGCCTACAATTCTGGTGCTAAACATGATGTTAGGTTAAAGTAATCTCCTGTACCTAATCCAATTCCCTCCATTCCCTGTCAAAGTCTACTAATTTAAACTTATCCAGAAGGTTATGCCAGTTCTGTTTGAATCTTTGCCTGTAAGTATGATGCAGGTTACTAACTTGTTTGGTGGAGTGGATAGAAACTAATTCAAGGATAAGTAAAGTATGTTTTTGAAAAGAACAAAGTGAAAGGTGCTTGTATCTGTCACTAGGCAACCACAAAATTGCAAATGCATTGCAAGGAAGTCTATTCAGATCTGCTGCTTACTGCACAAGGAAATTATTTTGCTAGTTTAATCATGGCCCTGTCTAATTAAACATACTAATACATTTACATGTAGTATTAGCCCATGTCAGCTGGTTGTATCCAACAAATTACTTTCATAATGGAGATTCTATTGTATCCGATGACTTCAGCCCATAATTGTATTACATTGGAAAGTTCCTAATTGATTTTGATAACCTTCGAGTGCTTAATCATCAATCTCTGCATGCACCCGACTGTTTCCTGAAAGTTGGTCTTTTTGCCATAGGTTTTGGGGATAGTGTTAAATTAGTTGAGTGGGAATGCATGGTACACATACTCCCACAATGCATTTGAAACCACAGCAGGAAAGGATTGATCATAAGACATTGATATTTTTTAATTCCCTTTGAGTATTAGTAAACATACTGTTCCAGAAAAGAGTGCAAAAGCTATAAAAAGAAAGTGATGTGAAGCATACATACCTTACAGTCGAGGAGGTGCTGAATGTACAATGCACGAAGTTAGATAAATCTGGTCCTGTTCAGCTATATCCAAGGACACTGGAAAGTTGAAGAAATAATTGCAGGTGTCTGGATGAGGTATAGAAATTATTGTTAGATACTTGAGGTGCTGAAAGACTGAAAGGGCTGCAAAGAAAAATCTGGAACGAGAGCAAATTCATAGAAATTACAATAGGACTTTGGTAAGGCTGCATTGTCCTATTACAGGAAGGATGTGGATAGAGGCTTTGGAGGGGTGCAGAAGAGGTCTACCAGCACATTGCCAAGATTAGATAGTATTAGCTATATGGTGAGGTTGAACAAAGTTGGCTTGCTTTGGAACACTGGAAACTGAGGGGAGGCCTGTCGGAAGTTAAAATTGAAGCACATAGGTAGGATAAACAGTCAGAACCTTTTCCCCCCCAGAGTAGAAATGTCAAAAGACTAGAGGGCACAGCTTGAAAGTGAGAGCAAAAGTATAAAAGGAATGTGCAGGGCAAGCTTTTAAGTGGGTGCCTGGAATGCAGTATTAGAGATGATGGAGGCAGATATGTAGATGGTGGCCTTTAAGAGGATTTCAAATTGGCATATGGATATGCAACATTAGTTTTTCTTGGTATCCTATTTGGCACAGATATTGTGGGCAAAAGGGATTTTTTTCTATGATGTACTGTTCTGTGCATGTATAGACAAGTCGGCCTAACATCTATGATTGGAATGTCACTGGAGAGGATTCTGGGGATAAGATTCATTTGGAAAGATGGGTTGATTAGGTGTAGTCAGTGTGGTTTTATGTGAAGGGATTGTCTTTTGTGAAATTGATTATTTAGTAGTAACTAAGAAGGATGATGACAAGGCCATAAACGCAGCCTGTATGGAATTAAGTATTAAGTAAGGAAGTTGGGACATTATGTTAAGAGTTCTCCAGGATGTTGGTGAGGTTGCAATTGGAGTATTCAGTTTTTGTCACTGCTATTGGAAAGATGCCAGTAAGCTGTAAAGAGTGCAAAGATTGAGGATGGTGCCAGGACCAAGAACGTACAAACTCCATACAGACAGCACCCCTAATCAGGATCGAACCCAGGTGTCTGGCACTGCACCTCTGTGCCATCCTATTAGTTGCAAGGTATTGCACTTCGGATGATACAAATGCTGAGCAGAAATGTTTCCTGTGATGGGAATTTTATATTGATAACTAGACCAAGTGCAGACCCCTTGGGTCTGATTCCCCAACGCAAGATTCCACCACTCACCCGTTCCCACAACGCAATATTGCACCACTCACGCATAGCCCCCTACTGCACAGGTGCGGCTCATTTCTCCTCCCTCTTCAATCTCTAGAGGGAGGGGAGTGGGGGGGAGGAAGGGGGGCATCTCCCTCCTCCACGCCCCCCCCCCTCCCATTCCCTGCCCCAGAACCTACCCAGGTCGTAGAGCAGCGCCAGGGCCTGGTTCTCGTACTTGGCCTAGCCATGGCTGTAGATTTTCAGATTAAGCGATTTTTTTACATCATGGCATAAATCTCTCGGAATATGTAAAAATTTCACCGTTAGTGCGTCGTGTTTTCGAGGAGATGTGAAATGCAGACGAACATCACACACACAAATAAATACACATCCAAGATCAGAGTTTTATAAGTATACTAGACCAAGTGCAGACCCGTTGGGTCTGTTTCCCCAATGCGCGTTTGCGGGGGGGGGTTGGGGGCGCTGCGGCATCACACTAACCACCCCCCAAACACACAGGTGGGGGGAGGGAGACAGAGGGAGACGGGGTAGGGAGAGAAGAGGGGAGGGAGGGGAGGGACAGGAGAGGGGGAGGAGGAAAGGGGAGAGATTGGGGAGGGAGAGGAGAGCAGGGTGGGGGAGAGGGAGGGGAGGAGAGGGGAGTGGGAGGAGAGCGGGGAGGGCAGGAAGGGGGAGAGGGGTGGGAGAGGGGGAGGGGATGTTAGAGGTGGAGGGAGGGGATGAGGGGAAGGGGAGAGGAGTAGGGGAAGAGGGGGATAGAGCGGGAGGGGGAGGGAGAGTGGTGAGGGAGGGAGAGGGGAAGAGTGAGGGGGAGGGGTAGCGGGGAGTGGTGCAAGAGAGAGGGGAGGAGAGGGGGAAGAGTGGAGGGATGGGGAGAGCGGAGAGGAGGAAGATTGGGGAGGGGAGAGAGGGAGATAAGTGGAAGAATGGGGTGGGAGGGGGAGAGGTGTAGGGGGGTGTGGTGGAAGTGGGAAAGAGGGAGGAAGGTAGGGGGGCGTGGTGGAAGAGGGAGAGAGGGGAAGGGGTGGGGAGAGGGTGGGGGAGGGAGGGAGAGGTGGGGGAAGGGAGGAGAGATGTGAGAGAGTGGGGAGGGAGGGGGAGAGTGGTGGAAGAGGGACAGAGGGGGAAGGGGGACGGGAGGAGAGGGATGGGGAGAGATGTGGGGGAGGGGGAGGGAGGGGATTAGGGAGATGGGGTAGGGGAGGGAGGAGGAAGAGTGTGGAGGGAGGGGGAAGAGTGGAGGGAGAAGGGGTGGGGAGAGGGGGATGGGGGTGGGAGGAGGAGGGGAGGGGAGTGGTGGAAGAGGGAGAGAGGAGTAGGGGAAGGGGGTGGGGAGAAAGAGGGAGGGAGGGGGAGAGAGAAGGTGGGGAGAGAGGGGTGGGGGAAGGGAGGAGAGATGTGGGGAGGGAGAGTGGTAGGGGGAGTGGTGGAAGAGGGACAGAGGGGTGCAGGGAGAGAGGGAAGGGGGAGGGGGGAGAGGGTGAGGAGGGAGGGAGGGAGAGGGGGAGAAGAGCGGGGTGGGGGACGGGAGGAGAGAGGGATGGGGAGGGGGAGAGAGGTGGAAGAGGAGGGTGGGGTAGGGGGAGTGGTGGAAGAGGGACAGAGGGGGCGGGGGGAGAGAGGGAAGGGGTGGGGTAGAGAGGGAAGGGGGTGGGGTAGAGAGGGAAGGGGGTGGGGGAGAGAGGGATGGGGGTGGGCGGAGGGGGAGGAGAGGGGGGTGTGGGGGAGGGGGGAGTGAGGTAAGGAGGGAGATGGGGTATGGGGTAGTGGGGGAAGAGTGTGGATGGAGGGAGAAGAGTGGGGAGGGGAAGGGGGAAGGGGGGAGGGGGAAGGGGTGGGGGAGAGAGGGAAGGGGCGTGGGGGGAGGAGGGGGAGAGGGGTGAGGAGAGGGAGAGGGGTAGGAGAGAGGGAAGAGTGGGGAGGGGAAGGGGGTGGGAGACAGAGGGAAGGGGGTGGGGGACGGAAGGGGGTGGGGGGGGTGGGGGAGAGAGGGAAGGGGGTGGTGGAGGGTAGGGGGGTGCGGGAGAGAGGGATGGTGGTGGGAGGAGGAGGGGGAGGAAAGGGGGAGGAGCGGGAGATGGAGAGGGGGAGGAGAGAGGGATGGGGAGTGGGAGAGAGGGATGGGGGAGGGAGAGAGGTGTGGGGGAGGGATGGGAGGAAGGAGATGGAGAGGGGGAAGAGTGTGGAGGGAGGGGAAGAGCGGAGAGAGGGGGAAGATTGGAGAGGGATGGGAAGGAGGGAGATGGGGAGGGATGGGGGGAGTTAAGTGGAAGAATGTGGAGGGAGGGGGAGAGGTGTAGGGGGGAGTGGTGGAAGTGGGAGAGGGAGGGGAGGGGAGGGGGGAGTGGTGGAAGAGGGAGAGAGGGGTAGGGGAAGGGGGTGGGAGGTAAGAGGGAGAGAGAGGGGTGGGGGAAGGGAGGAGAGAAGTGGAAGAGTGGGGAGGGAGGAGGAGAGTGGTAGGGGGAGTGGTGGAAGAGGGACAGAAGGGTAGGGGGAAGGGGGCAGGGGGAGAGAGGGAAGGGGTGGGGTAGAGAGGGAAGGGGGTGGGGGAGAGAGGGATGGGTGCGGGAGGAGGAGGGTGAGGGGTGAGGAGAGAGGGATGGGGCAGGGGAGGAGAGGAGTGGGGAGGGGGAGAGAGGTGTGAGGGAGGGGAGGAGTGGTAGGAGAGAGAGGGGGAAGAGTGTGGAGGGAGGGGGAAGAGTGGGGAGGGAGAAGGGGGTGGGGGGGAGAGGGATGGGGGTGGGAGGAGGGGGGAGGAGAGGGAGATTGAGGGGGGAAGGAGACAGGGGTGGGGGAGGGGAGTGGGATGGGGGAGGGGGAGAGGTGTGAGGGAGGGGAGGAGGAAGATGGGGTAGGGGTGGGGGGAGAGGGAAGGGGTGGGGGAGAGAGGGATGGGGGTAGGGGAGGGAGGGGGAAGTGTGGAGGGAGAGGGAAGGGAGGGGGAGAGAGGGATTGGGGAGGGAGAGGGGTGGGGTAAGGGGGAGAGAAGTGGAAGAGTGGGGAGGGAGAGGTAGGAGTGGATGAGGGACAGAGGGGTAGGAGGAAGGGGGCGGGAGGAGAAGGGTTGGGGAAGGGGAGAGGGGGGATTAGGGAGATGGGGTAGGGGAGGGAGGGGGACGAGTGTGGAGGGAAGGGGAAGAGTGTGGATGAAAAGGGGTAGGGGATGGAGGGAGAAGAGTGTGGAGGGAGGGGGAGAGGGTTGGGGGAGAGGTGGAATGAGTGGGGAGTGGGAGGGGGAGGGGGAGAGAAGTGGAAGAGTGGGGAGGGAGGTAGGGGGAGAGGGGTAGGGGGAGTGGTGGAAGAGGGACAGGGGGAGTGGTGGAAGAGGGACAGGGGGGAGTGGTGGAAGAGGGACAGAGGGTAGGGGAAGGGGTGGGGTAGAGAGGGGAGGGAGGGGGAAGGTAGGGGAAGAGAGAGCGTAAGGGGGAGAGAAGTGGAAGAGTGGGAAGGGAGGGGTAGGGGGAGTGGTGGAAGAGGGACAGAGGGGTAGGGGGAGGGGTGGGGGGTGGGGTGGGTGGAGGGGGGAGGAGGGAGAGGGGTGAGGGGAGGGAGAGGGGGAGGAGGGAGAGGGAGAGGGAGGAGAGAGGGATGGGGGAGGAGAGAGAGAGAGAGGTTGGGAGGGGAGATGTAGAGGGGGAAGAGTATGGATGGAGGGGGAAGTGGGGAGGGGGAAGGGATGGGGGGAGAGGAGGGGGTGGGGAGAGAGGGAAGGTGTGGGGGAGGGAAGGGGGAGAAGAGGGATGGGGGTGGGAGGAGGAGAGGGGGAGGAGAGAGGGATGGGGAGGGGAGAGAGGGATGGGAGGGGGAGAGAGGGATGGGGAGGGGGAGAGAGGGATGGGGAGGGGAGAGAGGTGTGGGGGAGGGGGGAGGGAGGGGGAGGAGGGAGATGGAGTACGGAGGGAGGGGGAAGAGTGTGGAGGGAGGGGGAGAGAGGTGGGGGCAGAGAGGGGAAATAGTGGGGAGGGAGAGTGGAAGGGGGAGGGGTCGGGACAGTCCATCTGTTCCCCATTCCCTATCACCCCCAATCCTCTTTCTCTATTCCCACACATGTGATGACGCGCTTCGACACAGGCTGCGGGGGTGGGGGGAGGGGCTGGGGCTGCTGCAAAGGCATATGTAAATGGATCCATTCCGATTGGACATCTGTGAGCATTGGGCATTGTGACATCACACGACGGAACCTTCACCAACATTCTATGGGTGAGAGCTGTTTTTTTAAAACATTTTGGGTGGGGGGGGGGAGAAGGATTTTATTAAAAATGTGTACATAAACACGACGAAATTTAATCAGGAGTGGCTACTCGTAAAGAAAAGTGAAACCTCTACCGAAACGGAAAAACCTCGGCGTTTCTGCGTGCGGTGTTGGCATAGCGACGAATCATAGGCTGGCTGGCACGAAGGGAGGGAGGACAGGGAGGGAGGACAGACAGAGACAGACAGAGACAGACAGACAGTTATATAGCTGAAGATTCCTCTTGGTACTTTTAAGATACACTACAATTGATTCCTATTTTATGGTTTAGATATGGAAATATTTTGCATGAAATTTGAACTCCACTGCTGGAATGCTGCACATAATATTTTATCCTGACCTGCTAAGTATATTGCACAACTACTCTCAAGTGCCAGAGAACTTATTTATTAAAGGCCCAGTGCATTTCATAACATTGCTAAGAACTCCCAGATTTTAAACAAACATGTTTGCAGATTTGCAGTACTATCACTGAATGTCTGTGATAAATCAGAACACAATATATCCAATCACTTGTTCAGAGAAAGGAAAAGATCTCTGAATTCATGGTCAAAGTCACAAAAACAAACCATTTGGCCCACCAAGTCCACACTGAATATCCAACAGCTATTTTACACTATTCTCCCCATAGATTTTACGTCATTTACACACTCGGGGGCAACTTAATGTAGCCAATTCAGTGACCAATCTGCATATCTTTTTACATGGAAGGAAGCCAGAGCAGCCACAGGGAAAATGTGCAAACTGCAGAAACTACACACAAGACCAGTATTCTGTTCCTACATATCTTGCACCTTCTCCCAAAACGGGTTTAATCCTCCAATTTAAGAAAAAATGTTCATTGTCTTCCAAATAGGTGAAGTAACACTCTGATCCAATAATGTGGTTGTGCAAATTCCAGCAACAAAAAACCCATAGGGAGGTGATAAATGGAATAGGTTGGTAACAAAGTGTTTTGTAAAAATACTATATGAACAAAAGCAGATCAGTGGCTATCTTGTATGACCTACTTGGAAAGAGTAAACCAGGGGTAATGTTACTTGTCCAAATCATTAACAGCGGTTCAAAACAAATGATCTTTTGAAATGATCACCTAAATTCAAGGAGAAAAAATATGGCAGTAGCAGCTAATTGTTCACTTTAAATGTAAAGTGCCATCTAAATCGCTTCCTCCCATCTTCCATAAAGCTCTGCACATGGTATCTTAGAGTACATAATTTCCTGCGATACTTTTGAATCTGTTTTTCTAATCCTTTCCATGTAATATACTCCAGTGCATAACCTCCAGTGCATAACAAATGGGTATGTATTGCTATGCGTTCCTTATATTGCCTCTGATTCACTCACTGCTATTCTTTCACCTTCATTTCTTTATCTCTGCTGTATAAATGTGATTACAAATTTCAATAAAGCTCCTCTTGCCCATCTCTAATCTAACAACAGCATTAAGTCATTTTGTGCATTAGATCAGATTAAGTCAGTCTGGCCCGTTACTTAAATGTGCAGGGGTAGAATGCTGATGACATTTACTTCCCCCGTTCAGTGAGATCATGGCTAATCTGTGATCTAACTTCATATCAAATTTGCATTCATCTTAAAAGCAGAAGACGACCAAACACAGATTTGAAATTCAGCCTGCAAAAGAAGATTAAGCCTCGCGTTGTGCATATCAGTGTTCTTAAAAGTATGCTTTTTTTCCCGGGGGGGGGGGGGGGCGGCGAGGTCTGAAGAAGAGGTTTCGGCCCGAAACGTTGCCTATTTCCTTCGCTCCATAGATGCTGCTTCACCCGCTGAGTTTCTCCAGCACTTTTGTCTACCTTCAGTGTTCTAAACCTCACTTCTGAAAGTCGAAAGCTTTTAAGAGGAAGAAAATTGAACTTTGCCTTCCATCACAGTGAGGAATGTTTATATTAACTTTTATGTGGTTTTGTGTCTTGTTGCTTTTCACTTAGTATGGTAATTCAAATTTCACTGTACCTTAATTAGTACATGTGACAATAAACTGACCTTGAAACCTAATGCTTAGAAACCTATCCAGATGCATCAATGAGCAGAAACAGTTTCGATCTACCCTATATTCCACACAATAACACTGAACACTTTCATAAAATTGCTTATTAGCCATGGAAGTTTTGTAATATTCTGGTAAATCTATGCTATTTATCACCCAAAACCAATGCATACCTCTTTTGGGGTAGTGCTGTTCAAAGCTTTGCATAATACTCCAGATATAATGCAAGAATAACTTTATATTATTGAACAACATCTGCTATCTCTTCGGTATCTTACAATATGCCAAAACAAGCTTGAGGAACTTATTCTCATCAGCCGTCAGGGTACAATAATACATTTTACAATTTCAAGCAACTATTTTCTCTCTGTGTACAGATATTGGCTGTAATTAATATCAACCAGAATATACAGGTAGCAGTTTTAAAAAACTACTATTTATTGAAATAGTTTATTAACATATTCTTGCACATTAGCGATTCTGACAATCTATCTATCTATATCTATATACTTTTAAAACTCTCTGGCTGTCGTCCGTCTGTACGTCTGTACGCCGCCTTTGATACCGCCCCTGGCCCACACAGCGTGCGGAAAGGCCCATATTTTTCACCATTTCCAAAGAGATGACATTGTTTATGTACACGTTTTTTAATAAAATCCATCCCCCCACCACCCCCATGTGATTTTCTCCGATTTTCTCCGAAAACGACGCCATCTTTTTTTCCCCGATTTTCTCCGAAAACGACGCCATCTTTTTTCGCCGATTTTCTCCGATTTTTTCCGAAAACGACGCCATCTTTTTTTCAGCAGATTTTCACCCCGGGGTCTGAAGCACGTTCGGGAACAACACCCTGGGGTGTCAAGCACTTTCGGGGACCAGACCCAACGGGTCTGCACTTGGTCTAGTACATAACTAAAACTCTGATCTTGTTATCTTCCGGTTTGGCGGTCTTCTATTTGCGCAAAAAAGGTACGCGATGGCGCTACGATTTTTCGCCAGCTTACTCACCATTCTCCTGTGCTGCGATTGCACCAAGTTTCGTTCTGATCGGTGGAACCTGGTAAGAGTTATTGAGGTTTCAAAATCTTAAAAACCTCGCATTCGCAGATCGATTGCCTATCCTGCCATTCAGCGCCGCGCAGATTGGTCCCTTCTACTGTCACTCCGCGGGACGGTCCGCCCCTTCCTGCGCCATTGCATCTTTGCTGCAGCTGCAGGAGGCTCTGGATGGTCGGCGGAGGTCTCCACAATTTTCGGAGGGAGGGAGGGACCGGAAATGGCGCTGAATCGAAGATGGCGCTGATGTTGCCAAACGGAAAGTGGAGACTCTGATCCCGGAGAACAACCAGTGAAGCGACCAGCGGCCAGCGACGCGACCAGCGCCCGCTGTGAGTCCCCATCGCACCGCCAACCCCTTCCCCTCTGGTCCCCTTCGCTGGCTCCTGCCCCCCTCCCCCGTGATATCGCACTCTCCCCATGGCTCTTCCCCGTCTTTTCTCCGAGCTCTCTCCCTCCTGCCCCCACACCTCTCCCCTGCCCACACCACTCCCCCCACAACACCCCTGCCCCTCCCACTCCCCACACCCCCCTCCCGACCTCACAACCCTCCCCCTGCCCACACACCCCTCCCACACCCCCCCCATAACCCCCGCCCACACATACCTCCTCCCAAACACACCCCACCTCCCCCCAACCCCTCCCTGCTCACACACCCCTACACCTCTTCCCCGCCATACAACCCCCCCTCCCACACACCCCTCTCCCCCACATCCCTCCTCCCCCCCTCGCAAACCCCTCCCGCCCACATACACACTTCACCACCCACCCCCACCCCCCATGGTGACTGGGACCCAATGGGTCCCACTTAGTCAAGTAGTGATTTAATAAGCTTGATAAAAGCAGCTCAAACTCCTGTTTATTTTTTGCTGATGACCGAATGATTTTAATGGTGTACTAGACCAAGTGGGACCCATTGGGTCCCGTCCACTAACTCGGGGGGGGGGGGGGGGGGGCGGGGGCGCATGGCCTCACAGGGGAGGGCTGGTCATCGAATGTAATATTCCACCACTCACACATAGGTCCCAATACTCACCACTCCACTCACCACTAGAGAGGGGGGGAGTGGAGAGGGAGGGTGGTAGAGAGGGAGAGGGGCAGAGAGGGAGGGGGGGAAGCGACCCTACCCCATCTCCCTCCTCATTTCCCTCATCCTTCTCTCCTCACTTCCTGCACCAGGGCCTGGAACAGCCTGGTTCTCGTACTCGACCCTGGCTGTAGACCCAGGCTCGTCCTTGGTTCCAGTGGCGGCTTCTTTATCGGCCCCAGTCAGGGCCCCATCCCAAGCCCCGGGCTCGGCTCTCCAGCTCGAGCACCAGGCTCGGCGCCAGCCAGGGCCCGCGGCTCCACCCTTCCCACCAAGTGTCGGGCGCTGGCAGCCGCCGCACGAGTGCTGGACTGGCCCTCCCTCCCGGAGTGTCCCGTCCTGCCTTGCGAGTGCATTGTGACATCACTCGGGTGCGTTGAAGTGCCCCTCCCTCCCGGACTGTCCCGTCCTGCCTTGCTAGTCCATTGTGACATCACTCGGGGGGGGGGGGGGGGTTGAAATGGGTGAGTTTTCGGGCTGTTTTTAAAACTTTAAACAATTAAAAAGTTGGAAAATATAGGTGAGAATGCGATGGGAAGATGTTTATCACCTCGACAGAAAAAATGTGAGTAGAGTGTGTGAAAATGGGAAGGCTGTGGCCTAGCGTTCGTAAGGAAATTAGAATCAAGCAGATTGTGCCCAGATGACACACACACACACTAATACATACACACAAACAAGATGAGTTATAGTATAATAGATTAATGAACTGCACAATCTATGAATGTTGTAGCTGTTGGGAATCTAAAGATCGA
The DNA here is from genome assembly GCA_038087875.1 of Malacoraja senta. Classification (NCBI taxonomy): domain Eukaryota; kingdom Metazoa; phylum Chordata; class Chondrichthyes; order Rajiformes; family Rajidae; genus Malacoraja; species Malacoraja senta. Next base: position 47,280,452 of record CM075978.1, read on the forward strand.
AAATGATGGACAGGTGAAATTATGTTGAGTATAGGAGCAAAGAGGTTGTACAGGGCCCTGGTGAGACCACACCTGGAGTATTGTGTGCAGTTTTGGTCTCCAAATTTGAAAAAAGACAAACATGTTCCTGATGTTGTGGGAGTCTAGAACCAGGGGACAAGTTTAAGAATAAGTGGTAGGCCATTTAGAACAGAGATGAGGAAAAACGTTTTCACCCAAAGAGTTGTGAATCTGTGGAATTCTCTGCCTCAGAAGGCAGTGGAGGCCGATTCTCTGGATGCTTTCAAGAGAGAGCTAGATGGAGCTCTTAAAGATAGTGGATTCAAGGGATATGGAGAGAAGGCAGGAACGGGATACTGATTGTGGATGATCAGAGTGAATGGCGGTGCTGGCTCGAAGGTCCGAATGGCCTACTCCTGCACCTATTGTCACGTGGCATAAAAGGTCAACATGTAGGAGGACAAAAGGTCAATATGTCAGGCCAATAAACTTAAGAGAACTATTCAGAACAGACAAATCTTTGACCCAAGACACGATCACTGTTTCTCCCTCCACAGATACTGCCTGATAAGAGGAGACTTTCTAGCATTTTCGGTTTTTAATTGCAGATTACAAAAATCCCAAGTTATTTTCCAGCCTGGAAAAAATTACATGGTCTTATCTCGGACAGTACAGAGCAGAAGGTGATGTGGCAAAAATCTTAACCAAAATAATCCAGGGATAGTTTGCAACAGGCGAGATATTGAGAGTTCAAAATGTACATATTGCAGGTTTTTGATGCAAATACCTCAGGAGTAATTAAAAAATAAAATCTGGGCTCTTAAACATACTGGAAAAATTAATGGGCCATACTGTTCAATTACAATTGCTGCATTGGCAGCTTCTGACCGTGTGGAGAATTGCTCACAAATATTCAGTTCACAGTAAGCAGGACAAGTATAATTTGGCTAATAACTGCCTAGTCTACTTTCACACAACAGGCAAAGTGATAGATTTCATTAAGTGATGAATGCTGTGTTGTGTTAGCAAGCAGTCGTTACTCATGCCTAGTTTGGGTTTTGCCAGACCCTCTCACAACTTTGTTCCAAGCTCCAGAGGGAGGTGAGGGTTTCTGTCAATGAACAAACCAGTAATTAACATAATGGGCATTAAGGAGTCCTGATAAATTGGTCAATGGATATCAAAGAGTTGGAGTGATTATTTGCACAAAACCAGTTGTAATGGTTGTTCAGTCACACATCCTTGCTTCAGGCCGTGACTGCAGCAGTTCGACAGTGTAGATTGCTGGGCCCAAACTTTTTAGCAGCTACGTCAATGGCTTTTCTCCCATCACAAGGCCAAAGAAGGGGATATTTAATAATGATAATGTTCAATTCCATTCACAATTCCTCAGCAATTGAGACATTTCATGCTTGCATGCAGCAAGACTTAGACAACAGTCAAAGGCAAGTTGATGAATAACAAATATATTCATGTCACATAAATGTCCATTGATCGTCAGACAATGATCTTCAACAAGAGAGGATCTAACCACCTGTACCTAATATTCAATCGCATGATCTCTGCTGACAATGGGGTCACCATTTACTAGAGACTTGAAATGGCCAAATCCAGTGACCAGAGTGCAGATCAGGGAGAGGTACTAAATGAATCAGTTGCTGAAACCATCCAAAAGTCTTTTCGCCATCTACACAGCACATCAAAAGTATGTGAATAATATCCAGACACTTCAATGAGTGAAGTTCCAACACCTCTCATCACCGTCAATGGTAAAGTAGATTGCTTGATTGGTACCATCATCCCAAACATTTATTCCCTCCATCACCAGATACAATGACTGGATCGTGTACCATTAACAAAATGCATTGCAGTTACTTCTCTAAGATACCATAGATTACATCTAAATCTGCAACTTCGACCACCAAGGTGCATAATAGCAGTCAGCACAGAGCAATATTCCCACCTGCAGGTTACCCGCCAAGTCACAAATCATCTGGGCATGAAATCAATTATGGTTTCTTCATCATCGCTGCATCGAAAACCTGGAATTGCTTTTCCAACACCAATGTAGGAATCTCTTCACCCGCAGGACTAGAGGTCAAGGTGCTCGGTCAGCTCCATCCTCAAGGACAAGCAGGGTTGGACTGAAATGAAGTACAAGATGCCCAACATCTGAAAACAGAATAAAAAGTCGATAAATCTCCAGGGCCTGATGAACTACATCCCAGGATTTGAAAGAAATTATGATGGAAACTGTGGATGCATTGGCCATCATCTTGCAAACTTCCAGATTCTATTGCAGTTCACACAGGTGGAAATGGTCAATGATATTTTTATTATCACACTAGACTGTGGGACCCGTTGGGTCCCAGGTTTACATGGGAGGGCTGGTCCCCCAATGCAATATTCCACCTCTCCACCAATTCCAATATTGGTGGCCAATAGGGGGGGGGGGGGTCTGGAGCGCTAGCATGGGTCTTGTGGGTCAAGTCAAGTCCAGGGCAGGTGGGGCCAGCCAACAATACAATCCATTTGCTTTCATTTCAGGTGAGGTCATGCAAAGCAAAAGCAAAAGCAAAAGCACAGGGCAGGCGGAGCCAGCCAACAATACAATCCATTTGCTTTCATTTCAAGTGAGGTTAAGCAAAGCAAAGGCAAAGCAAAAGCAAATGCACAGGGCAGGCCAAACAACTCATTTCATTTCATTAAGGACTAACAAATCATTTATTGCAAGCACATTAAGGGTTAACAAATCTTCATTCATTGCAAGCACATTGCTGGCTAACAAATCATTTATTGCAAGCACATTAAATATTAAAAAATCATAATTCATTGCAAGCAAATTGCTGGCTAAGAAATCATTTATTGCAAGCACATAAAGGGTTAACCACATAAAGCACATAACCACATAAAGCACATAAAGGGTAGACTCACAGTCCAGTAGACTCACAGCAGAATCACCGTTGTGGCCTCTCCCTCGCGATTTTCCAGAGTGACTGACTCATGTCAAAGCATCCGGGGTTTTATAGTCCTGCCCCCCCCCCCCAGAAGGGGCGTTACCTTCATCATGGTGATTGACAGGCGAGAGGACCAATCAGCTGATCTCAAGATTCATTAAACATTCATAACTTTATTTTTCATCGATCGGTAAAATCCTCGGGGCTGCCTCGGCGGAGGACTGTGAGCAAGATGGCCAAATATCAAAGCGATATATTGTAGCGTTTTTTCTAAAATCAATATACAGCACAGACAGGAAGTGGTCAAGATGAGACTTTTTGTTATATAGCTGTGTGAAGTGCAAATGCATACTAAAATTATTTTCGTAGTATTACCATACCCACACACACTGATGAGCAAATTGTACAGAAATAGTCTACTGATCCCGCATATAGCAGGCGGCATCAATAAAGGAAAAAAATGCTGGAATTTATTATTAAGGCTGTGACAACAGGGCACTAAGAAAAATAAAATAAAACTGAGTAAAATCAATATAAATTTTATGCAAGAGAAATAATGTTTGACAAATCTATTACAGTCCAAGTTTGTAACATAGAATAAATAAAATGAGACCAGGGAATGTGATGTATTTGGACTTTATAGTCTTCAATAAGACATGATAAAAGGTTACTAAACAAAATTGATGGAATTGCAAGTAATATTACAGTATGGATTAAGAATTAACGGATTGAAAACAGTAGATATAAACTGATAGCTTTCAGGTCGAGTAGTTACGATTAGCAGGGTGCTGCAGAGATCTGTGCTGGGTTCTCAGCTGTTAGCAATCTACACAGGTCCTTCCCAGATTTCGGCAGGGTTCATAAGCCAAACAGTTCACAAGTTGGAAATGTGGGGGCAACCGAGTTTCCATGTGGCTGAAGATGCCTGCAACCTGCAGTGACTGACTGGTGAATCCATCCCACCAGACTACCAAACGCTCACTCATATCTGTGGGCTGTACTTGTTGGGCGGTCATAAGTTGGGGATGACTGCCCAACAAGGATTTGGATGAAGGGTCAAGCACAGTATATCCAATATATATTGATAATAGAACTGTGAGTGACAGGATGAGTTGCGACGAGGATTTTGGGGGACTTCAAGGGGAGTCTATTGACAGAGTAAATGAGTGGACAAGGGAATTTTTAAAGAGATTGATAGATTCTTGATTAGTAAAGGTGTCAAAGGTTACAAGGAGAAGGCAGGAGAATGGGGTTGAGAGGGAATAATAAATCAGACATGATTGAATGGCCGAGTATACTGATGGGCTGAAATGGCCTACATCTGTTCCAATATCTTATGGTCATGTGCAAATAATTTAGAAGGTGAACAGTTGAAAATAAATCTCTTTACTCAGAAGCAGATGAATCTGTGGAATTCTATACTAAATTGGACTTCAGAAGCTCAGCCATGGAGTATATTCAGAGATCTATAGATTGTTGGATAGTGAGTATCAGGGATGTGGGTTGACCTGAGATGGTGATGAATGATCTTACTGAATGGTGTAACTGGCATGAGGGGTTAAGTGGTCTTCTCCACTTCCATTTCATATAGGACACACCATTTTGGTCTGAAGAAGGGTCTCAACCTGAAACATCACCAATTCCTTCTCTCCAGAGATGCCTGGCCTGCTGAGTTACTCCAGCAGTTTTTGTCCATCTTCGGTGTATAACCAGCATCTGCAGTTCCTTCCTACACAACATTTTGGTGATGGCATACAAATATTGAATTGTGGTTGATGTTTTTTTTAAAAACACGGCAGGTTAATCCTTGATAATTAAGTTGTCATGGCAATCTTTTTGCAAACTCAGTTAGAAATTCAAAATAATATAAAGATACTTTATTCATAAAGTAATTTTTCTAGGTTTAAAAAATAGCTTTTAAACAACCAAGATATAAAAAAAGATTTTAAAAGTACTCCTTTTTGATCAAACTAATAAGTTCACAAGATGGTTTTGGAAGGAACACATGACATTTACTGATTTAATGCTTATATTTAAAAATCCATTTAAAATTTCATTTTCCATTCTCAGTTATAATCCTTAAGAAAAACATTACAGGAAGTTTAATTTTGATGGTATGCTAATCAAACATGATTTTACAATTTTCAGATTTCAGAGTACATTTACTTATATATAAAAACAACTATGGTTATGCGGCTAAAATCAACGAATTTACACAGCCATTAGGGAGTTTAATATTTATACCTGCAATCAAACTGTTCAAACTAAAAGAGGGTAGACTTCAGTGTTTTCATTAGTATGTCTGTCAGAAGAGAAAATAAAATGCAGTGAAGAGAAAGGTTAGGAACTTATTAATGCGAATTCACAATGAATTATGAAGAAAGGAAAATGTTGTAATGGTAAAAAACAGCCCCGACAATGCATTTTCTTTCCATTGGACAATAATACATGCTAATTGCATACAGAGATTATTCCAGCCACAATTTGAATAGTTTGTATAGCCCACTGACTGAGTTATATTTACAAATTTTAAGTTCCAGTAAACTCAGCTACTTGGAAACTTCATTGCTCTTCTCTGAAGCATTTGGACTTTATGCTTTTGTGACTTAGTGTGCAGTTATATCACCAATGCCAGAAAATGCAATCAAGTAGTCAGCAAACCAACATGACATCTTTGTTCCACAAACATGTCCCTTGAATGTTTTAATTATGAAACCATGCCAGGCCATTCCCACAACACTAAATGAAAAGGTTTTGAAAAAAAGTTTGCTTTGCCTTCTATACATGATAAACATCATGGAACGGAGATTTCTCTCAATTAAAGCTATCCAAAAGCAAAACATACTGCTCAACATCATATCACTTGTTTTTCCGCACTTAACACGAGCAATTTTAAAAGGGCAAGCACAATGTTATATAGTAACAATTCAGACAAAAATTGAAAGCTTGGAAAAAAAAACTTTATTGCAACAGTGATAAATTATTTCTGAAGCCAGTAAAAGGTACAGTGCTGTATTTACACTAATACTATTCACTTTTTTGAGAGACGCTGTCGTGTAAACAGGAACATTTACAGATAACAGTCTCTGACGTTTCAGTTCTCAGGAGCAAGTTGCTGAATGTAAACTGGACTAGTTAGCCACACTATGTGCAGTTCCAATGGCTTTCATCCCTGTTGTTGCACAAAGCTAGTAGCTTCATATTAGAATGCGCTCCAAGTTGAACAATTTTACTTTGAAAACATAATTCTTTGGATTGGGGTTGCACAACTATTATTTGGAAATTGAATTATTTTGAATGCATCGTAAATTTAATTTGAATTAGTCTTCATCCGTGGAACTGAGAGCTTGAGGAAGTGCATTACAGCTTGTGCTACTTTTTCTGGACCAATGTTGTACACAGGATGGGTTGGTTTCTGTTGGGGAGAAGACAATTTACAAAGTATAAACATGAATACTGTAACACCGAGAGTTGATTCATAATGTATTGATCCATTTTGTATCTGCATAATATTGAGTCGACATGAAAACATATAAAAGCTGACAAAGTGGTGAGTGATTCAGTAGGTCTGACAGCATCACTGGAGAACATCAGGGCTGCCAACATCGGGTGAGAGTCGGGAGTGCGAAGTTGCGAGAGACCAAGCCCGAGGGAGCGTAGCGACCGAGGGGGGGGGAGGGTGTGGGAGGGGGGTGCCTCCCCTCCCATGGTACGGAGCTTTTGCATTTTTCAGGCTCTGATCAACAGGTGCAGCACATGAATGATCAGTGTATTCATGTATGGAAATCAGATTATAATCAAGCACTTGGCCCATGTTGACCAACCTGGGTCTCACTGCACACCTGATACTACTCCTGACCCCGACTCTAGTTGCATACCTTCTCTCATTCCTGACCCCAAGTCTAGCCTTACAACTGGCCCCCTATTCTACCCTGATCATATAGCTGCTTACCTGCTTAGGTTCCCAGTGCTGAACACTCCCATTGTCCCAGCTTTGACTGCACACCTAGTACTAATCCAGACCTTGGCTCTGGATGCCCCTCTGCACTGGCAATATATCTGGCCCATACATAAAGCCCCATATCTGACCCCCTGGACTTAGCCTGTATTCATGCCTACTATAATCTGTTGTGCTGAAGCTAAGCAAGAATTTCATTGTCCTATCTGGGACACATGACAATAAACTCTCTTGAATCTCTTGAATCTTGAATCTATTACGTTCAAGTCCACAGGTGCTTATCTAATGCGATAATCTTTTATGGGGCACTTCACGGACAAATTTCGTATAACAAAATTTGCTACATCCATTGGCTTCCTTGTAATCTAACATGCTAGTTACTTTGTCAAAGAAGTCATCAATTGGTTGAACACAATTTTTCATCCATAAAATTATACTCACTCAGCTGTATAAGTAGTCTGCTACCATTTCCTTCATTTTCCTAACAAACTGTCCTGAAGTCATTTTCACCCCCAATATTTTCAGTATTTTGCTGTCTTCCTCTCAGCTGGGACTTTTCCAAAATGCAAAGTCCAATAACAATATATATTTAAGCAATAATATTCTATTTAATGTGATCTTGAGAGTACATCATATTTTCTGTGGTATTCATAACACAACAATGATAAAAAATATCTTTGTTTTGATTGCACCTATCAACGTGCATACATTATTATATTACAGTTAATATGTACCGAGGGCAGATTTTTTTTCCAATGCTCCCCATTCCCAATTACTTTTTCATTGAAGTGATTGAAATCTAAGTGGTTTAAATGGCATCAGAAAAATAAAACCTCCGGAATGGATGATATTCATTACGTGGTTGGTTGGAATCAGTATCAGCACAATTACTATATTAAACTTTGAATCTTCAGATGTCCTGGTTCAAGCTAAAACTATAGACAAATAATAACCTCCTCACACATTCCCCTGCAAGTATCTCTGTCACTCTTTTAAAATATGCCCCTTCTTTGAACAAGCTCTTAAACATCGCATCTGAATCAGTTTCCATCTGATACACTCCTTGAGGATGTTCATTTACGTGTTCAATTAATAAAACAATGAGATTGGGGACATTTCTATTCAACCTGTCAAAGGAATTTGGGGGGGGGGGTTTAGAAATAGTCAGTGAGGTAAACAAATATAATAGTTGAGTGGCAATGACAATAGTGCTACCTTCCTAATATTTAACTGAAGGAAATAATGGGTTATCGGGGCTCTATGTTGTGACAGACAGCCTGACATCTTGCATGTCATTTTAATATTACACTTATCCCATCCCCCTGGATATTCCGGATTATTAAATTAAGGTTGTCAACTAATTACAAATCAGGCTAATTACAAATAAATAACATTAGCCAACTCCGAAACAAGAAGCACTGAGCATTGGGATCCAGACATCACGGACAACTGGCCTCAGTTCCCCGCTCACATCTGGCAATGCTCTCCGTCTGAACCAGGGGCCGCGGAGGGTTTTTGAAAGTGGAGGGGATGAGCGATCACTGGCCTTGGGGGTACCCGGCGATGCAGTGGAGCGACCGAGTGGGGGCGGGGGGTGCTTTTTGAAATTTGATGTATTAAAATCAGGTTTTAGTGCATTGTAGAAGTATGATTTCAATGTTTTTTTGTTTAAAGTATTTTTAAGAGGTAACTTCTTAAGGGGTAACTTTTTCCACACAAAGGGTGGTGGGTGTATGGAACAAGCTGCCAGAGGAGGTAGTTGAGGTAGGGACTATCCCAACATTTAAAAAACAGTTAGACTGATACATGGATAGGACAGGTTTGGAGGGATATGGAACAAAAGCAGGTAGTGTAGCTGGGCGGGTGTGGGCAAGTTGGGCCTAAGGACCTGTTTTCACACTGTATCACTCTATGACTACACTATACCTCCACCATGCATGAATGCTTCAAAATCAAGTGGTCGAGTTTTATTGCCATATACTCAAGCATAGAAACATAGAAAATAGGTGCAGGAATAGGTCATTCGGCCCTTTGAGCCACCACTGCCATTCAATATGTTCATCTAAAATCAGTACCTTTCCTGTTTTTTCCCCATATCCCTTGATTTCGCTAGCCCCAAGAGCAAAACGTAACTCTCTCTTGAAAACATCCAGTGAATTGGCCTCCACTGCCTTCTGTGGCAGAGAATTCCAGATTCACAACTCTCTGGGCGAAGAAAGTCTGTCCTCATCTCAGTCCTAAATGGCCTACCCCTTATTCTTAAACTGTGACCCCTGTTTCTGAACACCCCCAACATCGGGAACATTTTTCCTGCAGTTACAGTAAATAAAAATCTAGCAGGCAAACAGGATGCTTTCTCCAACCACTCCCATTTGGAGGCCACTATCTTCCACTGCTTCTACCCAGTGCTTGCTCCCTACTTCAAGCAGCCACTGGTTGTCTTCCAGGATGCACCGAGCCACAGCCTGTCCATGCTGGGCACCCGGGTAAATTTGGCAGAGACTCTCACGGCCGCGGCGCAACGCTTCCGACGGCCCGGAACTCTTGCACCGAGACTGCTCCATGGCCAGAGCTGCAGCAAGCGACTCGCCAGCCCGGCAAACACTCGCCAGCCCCGGCTCCCCATCAGCATCTGCCCCCGGCGCTGCTTCTGCTTCCAGCCTTCCCTCCAACACCCACGACCAGGTTGCTCAGAGCACAGCAGCGCCTCGTCCAAAGCTGGAGATATTGAAACAAGTCTCGCCAAAAAAGTGGGGGGGCTGTAGCTCCCCCAGTTCCGCAGCCCATGTACCTCTCTCCTGCCGCTTGCCGGCCTCGCTCATGTGTCAGCCGCTTCCTGCAAATCCTTAAATTCCGACTGCTGCCAGGAGCAGGACATGGCCTTACTTGCTGCGCTGGGTGACACTCATTCACTGCCCGGTCCGTGTCTTTCAATGTACATTTGCACGGGGACATGGTTTGGAGGTGTGTGACGGTTCGGTCAAGTGAGAATAACAGAGAATAAGAATGCTGCTGTCTTGTCAACAGACCCGTGCACAAGCAGTTGATATTAGTTACGAAATTCTCGTTGATCACAGAATTTCTCACGACAGAGCGTGAGAAATTCTGTGATCAGCGAGAGAGCGTGAGAACTGGGCGAAATGCGGGAGAGTTGGCAGCTCTCAGAACATGGATAGGTGATGTTACGGGTGGGGACCCTTCTTTAGACTAATAGTGGGGTTGTATGGGGGGGCATCCTGAAACAGGATCCAGGCCCAAAATGTCACTTGGAGTCTGAAAAAGGATCCCAACCCAAAACATCATCTGTCCATGTTCTCCAGAGGTGGTGCCCGAGTTATTCCAGCACTTCGTCTTTTGTTTTGTAAACCGGCATCTGCAGTTCCTTGTTCTATATTATTTAAAAAACGGTGATGGAAACGACAACTCAAAAGCAGCCCCTGAAAACTATCCACAAAGAAAAAAGACCCTGAAGCAAGAGATCTGAACAGTGTGTGGCCAGAAAGAGGGATCTAAAACAAAATCTATTAAATAATAGACACAGAGGAAAATAATGTGAACTTAATGTGAAAAATGTCTGTAAATTACCAATTTCAGTAAACTATGGACAAATTCATGTAATTTCTATTGCTAATCTGCAAGTGCCTCTCAAGCTTTTCAAAAGGAATGAATATTAATGTTCACACCAAATACAAGAATTCTACTGTAGTTAACTGTGTGAGTAGAAACAAACGACCCAAAATAAATATAGTTAGGGTTTGACAACAGTTACATAAAAGTATTCTTACATCAATGTCATATTTTAAACATATCCACAACATCAAAATTACAATGTCAATTATAAAAAGGAGATTTGAGCTTGATCATTCTCTTTCACAAATTATGACATATTTCACAAGATCCTCTCACAGATGGTTGCTTAGTTCTCCCATATTTCCTTTTACTTACCAGTCGGTTACTTTCATCACCCACAATAATTTCATGGAGAAGTTCTCCACCACCGAAGTGCTGTGCCACCGATAATCCACTTAGACAGTAACAGGTGTGATAAAAATCCCTTGATCTAATATGGAAAAAAATAACAGGGTTTAGGAAAAAACAGCTATGCATGTAGGAAGAATGAGCAACATTCAACAGCCATTTAATATAGATAACTGCCAGCAGTGAATTGTTATGACAGGAAAGAATAACTATCCAAAAATAAAGAGTTTAATTTTACCATTACAGCAAATTGCTAGATCTGATGTAGTAATCATCAATAATTAGTTCTTGAGATTTTACTGTACTTTGTAAGCCAAAACTAACAAATGATTGAAGTAATTTTCCTTACTGCAGCAATATTCTAAAATGAAGTGATCTGGCTTCATCAATTCACCATTGAAATAAAAGATTTAACTATTATGTAAGCCATCACAACGTACAGTCAATTTAAAACGGTGTGTTAGACCAGTATCCACTTAGTTAATATCGATATTCAAACATTTAAACTCCTCTTAAAGATAGCCTAGTCAGGGATATGGGGAGAAGGCACGAATGGGGTACTGATTAGGGATGATCAGCCATGATCACAATGAATGGCGGTGCTGGCTCGAAGGGCCGAATGGCCTACTCCTGCACCTATTGTCTATTGTCAATTGCTTCATACAGTCCATATGCGACAATAATAAACCCAAGCTTATGTCTTTCTTTTTTCCAGAAAATAAAAGACCCCAGTTCAAAAATACACAACACTAAGACAGCACTGAATAGCACAAAATTCTAAACAGCTCTTCCTTCTTCATTTTCATGTTTCTGCAAATACCTTTAGGTATCTTATACATTGTTGACTCCACTCACAGGTCAAATTTTCTGCCTCTATTAGTATTACTCCTTTTGAGCACATTCCCCATTTCATTATTTTCTTTCTACAGTCAGAAACCAGGAAGGATGAACTACAGCCCCCATAATGTTGAATTTTCATGTATGAAATTACCACTCACTTGCCAGGTTTATCCAACAATCCTCCAGTGGAATTTTGGCAACAGAGTAGGATGTACTCTTGAAGTGCTTCTTGATGAAACATCCAGTGTGTCATACTGAGAGTATCCTTTCCTACAAATACATTACAGCAGAATACAATTAGCGCAAAGAGTTGGAGGAACAGAGAGGAAGCAATTTGTTACAAAAAACTAAATGCTGGAGGAAATCAGTCAGTCAGGCATCTTCCGTGGAGGGAAATGGACAGATGATGTTTTGGGTCGGAGCCTTTTTCAGATTTCCGTCCACTTTTCCATTTCTTTCCACAGATGTTGCCTAACTGAAGAGCGCAGGTTTAATGGGAAGGATTGTACGGAGCCAGTGTGGGGAGGAACGGGAGTGAGTTTGTGACTGCCTCACGTCAGTAGATTAGGTGATGATAAAGGACTCTACAATAGTATGATCGAATATGTCACAGTTGCTACTGAATTCGTAAGAGAATGTGTTGAGGAGTGTGTTCCGACTAACACCATCTTATTGTTCCATAATGTGAAACCTTGAATGAGAACCATGAGATTCGCAATTTACAGAGGATCAGACCTTGAGACTGGTAATTTAGAGGCATAAAAGTAATCCAGGCATGACCTTGAGAAGGCCATTGAGGAAACAGAGACACTTTCAGTCTAAACTGGAGGATCAGATGGACGTTCGACAGCTGTGACACAGATTGCATGCCGTTATTTCCCATAAGGCACCATCAGGGCAGCATGGTGGCGCAGCGGTGGAGTTGCTGCCTTACAGCACCAGAGACCCAAGTTCGATCCTGACTACGGGTGCTGTCTGTACAGTTTGTACGTTCTCCTCATGACCATGTGGATTTTCCCGGGGTGCTCTGGTTTCCTCCCACTCCAAAGACGTACAGGCTTCTAGGTCAATTGGCTTTGGTAAAAATTGTAAATTATCCTTAGTGTATGGGTATCGGTGTTCAGCGTGGACTTGGTGGGCCAAAGGACATGTTTCCGCACTGTATCTCTATACCAAACTAAGTGCCGCCTTGTGGGGAAATAATGGGAACAAGGCATAATCTGCAATTGACTGTACTGTAACTGTAATCTCAGTCGCAAAGGTCGATGTCAGAAGTTGCTTCATGATGGCAAATCCTCGGAAAGCTTCTGGCCCCTCTGGCTCTGTTCTTAAAACCGCACAGTCAAATTGGCTCGAAATTTTGTGGACATATTCAACCTCAGTACTGCAGTCTGAGGTCCCCGTCTGCAGTCTGAGATCCTCGTCTTCTTTATAGACAATAGGTGCAGGAGTAGGCATTTCGGCCCTTCGAGCCAGCACCGCCATTTTCCCCATATCCCCTGCCTTCTCCCCATATCCCCTGACTCCGCTATCTTTAAGACCCCTATCTAGCTCTCTCTTGAAAGTATCCAGAGAACCGGCCTCAGAGGCAGAGAATTCCACACTCATAACTCTCTGTGAGAAAAAGTGTTTCCTCGTCTCCGTTCTAAATGGCTTACTCCTTATTCTTCAACTGTGGCCCCTGGTTCTGGAATACCCCAACATCGGGAACAAGTTTCCTGCCTCTAGCGTGTTCAAACCCTTAACAATCTTATATGTTTCAATGAGATCCCCCTCATCCTTCTAAACTCCAGAGTGTACAAGCCCAGCCGCTCCATTCTCTCAGCATATGACAGTCCAGCCATCCCGGGAATTAACCTTGTAAACCTATGCTGCACTCCCTCAATAGCAAGAATGTCCTTCATCAAATTAGGGGACCAAAACTGCACACAGTACTCCAGGTGTGGTCTCGCTAGGGCCCTGTACAACTGCAGAAGGACCTCTTTGCTCCTATACTCGACTCTTCTTGTTATAAAGGTCAACATGCCATTCGCTTTCTTCACTGCCTGCTGTACCTGCATGCTTACTTTCATAGACTGATGAACAAGGACCCCCCAGATCCCATTGTACTTCCCCTTTTCCCAACTTGATGCCATTTAGATAGTAATCTGCCTTCCTGTTTTTGATACCAAAGTGGATAACCTCACATTTATCCACATTAAACTTCATCTGCCAACTTCCCCAACCTGTCCAAGTCATCCTGCATTCTCATAGCATCCTCCTCACAGTTCACACTGCCACCCAGCTTTGTGTCATCTCCAAATTTGCTAATGTTACTTTGAATCCCTTCATCCAAATCATTGATGTATATTGTAAATAGCTGCGGTCCCAGCATCGAGCCTTGCGGTACCCCACTAGTCACTGCCTTCCATTCTGAAAGGGACTCGTTAATCCCTACTCTTTGTTTCCTGTCTGCCAACCAATTTTCTATCCATGTGAGGACTCTACCCCCAATACCATGTGCCCTAATTTTGCCCACGAATCTCCTATGTGGGACCTCATCAAATGCTTTCTGAAAGTCCAGGTACCCTACATCCACTGGCTCTCCCTTGTCCATTTTCCTAGTTACATCCTCAAAAAATTCCTGAAGATTAGTCAAGCATGATTTCCCCTTCGTAAATCCATGCTGACTCGGACCGATCCTGTTACTGCTATCCAAATGTGCCGCTATTTCATCTTTTATAATTGACCAGCATCTTCCCCACCACCGAGGTCAGGCTAACTGGTCTATAATTCCATGTTTTCTCTCTCCCGCCTTTCTTGAAAATTGGGATAACATTAGCTACCCTCCAATCCACAGGAACTGATCCTGAGTCTATAGAACATTGGAAAATTATCACCAATGCATCCACGATTTCTAGAGCTTCTTCCTTAAGTACCCTGGGATGCAGACCATCAGGTCCTGTGGATTTATCAGCCTTCAGTCCCATCAGTCTAGCCAACACCATTTCCTGCCTAATGTGGATTTCCTTCAGTTCCTCTGTCACCCCAGTTCCTCTGGCCACTACTATATCAGGAAGATTGTTTGTGTCCTCCTTAGTGAAGACGGATCCAAAGTACCTGTTCAACTCATCTGCCATTTCCTTGTTCCCCATAATAAATTCACCTTTTTCGGTCTTCAAGGGTCCAACTTTGGTCTTAACTAATTTTTTCCTCTTCACATACCTAAAGAAGCTTTTACTATCCTCCTTTATATTCTTGGCTAGCTTATCTTCGTACCTCATCTTTTCTCCCCGTATTGTCTTTTTAGTTATCTGTTTAGTTTACAAGGACATCCATATTATCGGCACCCAAGAAGAGCAAGACGTCATGTCTCAATGACTACTGACCAGTGGTTTCGACATTCGTGGTGATGAAGTGCTTTTTAAGAAGTTGCTTACGATGCATATCAACTCCATCCTTAGTAAGAACTTGGACCCACTACAATTCACCTACCACCACAACAGAGCACCAGGAGATGCAATCTGGCAGGCTCTCCACTCTGCAGTAGACCACTTGAACAATTAAAACAAGTCAGTCAGGCTGTTATTCATTGATTACTGCTCAGCATTCAACTCCATCATTCCCTCCTAACTGAGCATCAGACTCCAGAAGTGTCTGCTCGTCCCCATGCAAATGGATCCTTAACTTCCTCATCAGCAAAGCACAATCAGTATAAATTGGCAACAATACATACTCCTTAATCAACACAGGAGCACCTCAAGGCTGTGTGCTCAGTCCCCTGCTCTCTTCTCTCTGTACTCATGACATGTAGCCTTACACAGCTCCAATGCCATCTTTACATTTGCCAATGATACCACCATTGTTGGATGAATAATAGGTAACGATGAGTCAGAGTATAGGAGGGAGATTGATAATCTGATTGAGAGCAAGATGATTGTTCTTTTCTTTTAAAATCTTTTTATTGTTTTTTTTCCAAAAAACAAAAACAAAAATAAAACATAAAAAACAGAGCAAAAAGAATAATGATAAACATGACAATGGTATTGATACATAGGGATCAGGATTACATTAATAACAGGTATAACCTAATATGAGACCAGTGTCAAAATACACAATGAATATAGACCTCTGTAAATGTAGTTAAATCTTTAAAAGGAAACTTATTTAAAAAAAGCAAAGATAAAAAGACAAAAAGTAAAAGAAAAAAACAAAACCCCCCCTAAACTAAATTTTTTTTTTTTTAATTGATAATAATAAAATAAGAATAAAAATAAAATAAATTTAAAAAACAAAACAGAGCAAAACAGAGTCTGAACTGAGAAATTCAACAATTTAAGTCTGTTTGTCGTCAAGTCCGTTCCACCCTATGAAGGTAAAATAATTTTTATAACGGTTAAAGAGGGAACAATTTATGTTGTATGAAAGTGTTCAATAAATTTTCCCCAAGTCTTATCAAATTTAACCAAGGGTTCAACAATATCACTTCTGATTTTTTTCTAAATTTAAACATGATATCGTTTCAGAATACCACTGGAATGTGGTCGGAGGGTTGGAATCTTTCCATTTAAATAAAATAAATCTTCTGGCAATTAATGTGGTAAAAGCAATCAACCGATGGGCAGAGCGGGACAAATGAATGGAATCTAACATTGGTAACCCCAAAATTGCAGTAATAGGATGAGGTTGTAAATCTATACCCAAGACTACCGAAATCGTATCAAAAATGTATTTCCAATATTTTTCCAAAAGAGGGCAGGACCAAAACATATGCATCAGTGATGTCACTTCAGAATTACATCTTTCACAGGTAGGATTTATATGACCATAAAAATGAGCTAACTTATCTTTTGATATATGAGCTCTGTGAACCACCTTGAATTGTATCAAAGCGTGTCTTGCACACATTGAAGAGGTATTAACTAATTGAAGAATCCTCTCCCATTTCTCTATAGATAAAGAAATCTGTTCTCTTTCCCAGTCATTCTTAATTTTATCAAATGTATCTATTTGTAATTTCAAAATCAACATAAATAATCGTTATTAATCCATTCTGATAAGGGTTCAACTGTAAAAATGTTTCCAAAATTTCGGGTTGATGTGGTAGCGGAAAAAGGGGTAGAGTAGACTTCAAAAAATGTCTAATTTGTAAATATCTAAAAAAGTGTGAATTAGGTAAGTTATATTTATTGGAGAGTTGTTCGAAAGACATAAAACAACCTCCAAAAACAAATCACGAAAAGCTACTAATCCCCTCCTCTTCCATAACAAAAAAACTTGATCAGTACTAGATGGTTGGAAGAGAAAATTGGATAAAATAGGACTCGATAAGATAAAATCATTTAGTCCAAAAAACTTACGAAATTGAAACCATATTCAGAACGTATGTCTTATTATTGGGTTCGTCGTATATTTATTCAATCTCGTAATTGTAAAAGGTAACGAGGCCCCTAGAATAGAAGCCAATGATAGCCCTTGTAAGGAATCATGTTCTAGGTTTATCCATCCAGGACATTGGGTATCTTCTAAATCTTTTGTCCAAAATGTTAAATAACGAACATTGACTGCCCAATAGTAGAGTCTAAGGTTCGGCAATGCCAAACCACCAACTTTTTTTGATTTCTGTAGGTATTTTTTACCTAGTCTGGGATTTTTATTCTGCCATATATATATGAAGAAATTTTAGTCTATAATATCAAAGAAAGATTTGGCAATAAAAATTGGTATCGTCTGAAATAAATACAGAAATTTAGGTAAAATGAACATTTTAATAGCATTGATTCGGCCAATTAAGGATAAGGACATTGGTGAACTGATGTTTAATATGGTCAATTAAAGGCATAAAATTAGCTTTAAATAAATCCTTGTGTTTCTTGGTGACCTTAATACCTAAATAAGTAAAACTTTCGGTAGTCAATCTAAATGGAAACTGTCCATAACTCGAAACAAAATTGTTTAATGGGAAAAGCTCACTCTTACTAAGATTTAGTTTATAACCAGAAAAACTACTAAATTGATTGTTCTGATATTATTCAATACCAGTAGCAATACCAAGGAGCTGATTGTTGACTTCTGGAAAGGAAAGCTGAGGATCCATTAACCTGTCTTCATCAATGGTATGGTATTGGAGAGAGTGTACAGCTTCAGGTTCCTGGTTTGCAGATCTGTCCTGGACACAGCACATTGATGCACTCATAAACAAACAAACTTCATCAATGTCTCTTCTTCCTTAAAAGGAGATTTGGTACGTCATCAAATACTCTATTGGACTTCTACAGGTGAAGAGAAGAATGCATTCTGACCGGCTGCATCAAGGCCTGGTTCGGCAGCGTGAATGCCCAGAAACAAAATAGGTTGCAGAAAGTGGTAGAAATTTCCCAGCTCATCATGGGTATTGACTTCCCTAACAAAGGAATCTACAGGAGTATTACCTTAAAAAGGCATCCAATAGCATCAGAGACCCACACCACCCCAGCCACGCTCCCATCTCACTTCATCGGGAAGATGATACACGAACCATGACCTCCAGGTTCAAGAACAGCTTCTTCCCAGCACTCTCTTGAATACAGCACACTAACCACCTCAGCAATAATGATCTACAATAGACTTTGTTTTGGTACACTACATACTTAGGTTTTGCACTATTGTGGTCTGATTACCAAATTTTACTGATTATTCACGTATTTTGTTGTTTATTATTGTATATTTATGTGGGTGTTATTGCATAAATGGGCCTATAAAGTGACAGCAAGCAAGAATTTCATTGCTCCATCACTGATACATAAAATAATTAAGCTCTCTTGACTCTTGATTCATTTAACTTCTATTTACCTTCCATGAATCTCTGACAATCCAAACAATTAATGCATACATTCTGCCTCAAAATCAAGTTCAACTATGACCTTTATCCTCATTAATTATTCATCCTTAGGTCTGGTTTCCCGGTATCTCGAATTGTTCATTTTATATATTTTTAAAGTTCTGTGGTATTGCCATATCCATCCATTAATCTTTAGTCCACCAATGTCGCAGGCAGTTACTTCCTGAAGCCCGTGCAGTTCTTTAAAAGCATTCCTTTGATTGTCCTCAACAGCACTGCATCCATGTATTGCCATTCATTTTCTTTCCACATACATTCTTCCCCCAAATCCATCCAGGAAATGTCTTAAAACTGCAAGTTTTACTATCTACTTGTAGAAACTAAAAAATGGTCAATTTAGAAAAGTTACGGGTATCCTCATTTGATAATTCTACTTTCAATCAACATGAAACCTTGATCCAAATTTCAATTTAACTATGTGGACAAAGCCTGTGCTTAAACTCAAGTAATTGGATTACATTTTTTCTAGATGGCAGTATACCATATTAAATTGCCAAAGATTAAACACGGAACTAATAATTTACAAGAAGCCTGCTTCATATATACAATGTTATCTTTCTTGATTTGTAAAAACTGATAATTATCCACAATTCTATTAGTTGATTTGAGATTTAACTACAATAAATGTAGGGTAGACACAAAATGCTGGAGTAACTCATCGGGACAGGCAGCATCTCTGGAGAGAAGGAATGGGTGACGTTTCGGGTCAAGACCCTTCTTCAGACAATAAATGTAAGCAGACTTATCAGAACGTAATATATATGCGTAATAACTGATGGTTCAGTACGCACCCGCTGCATGTAGCGCTCGGTGCAGAAGTGGCAGGAGTCCAGCCTGCCAGAATGAGTAACAACCATCCACCAATTTGTTGCATCGACCTTGAAATCCACCTTCAAAGCGCATTTGCCGATTCGTTACCCAGCGCTGTATAGAAATAGAATGACACAACTTAGGTCACAGTAGCATCTTTCACATCACATAATTATTTTATTCATATTCACATTTTAAAACTGAATCCCAATCTTATCAGCCCTTGAATTATCACATGAAAGAACCCAAGCATTTGCCCGTTTGTTCTTCTGTACCTGTAACTCCTTATTAAAATCAATGTAATCATGCATCTTCATTGTAACTAAATGGCAAAATTAGTTTTCACCATAGACGGTTAACATTTTACAATTAGCCTAATGGCCCCTTTCCTCTCTTTTATAAATTAACATGATTGGAGAGATTATCTCCTCTAATGTGTGTATAACATCAGAATATTATACAGATACACTCCACCCCAAGATGGCGCCTGCCTGCGGCGACTTTTGCGGAGCACCAGAACAGAAAAGGTTCACCTACAACTTCTATCAACTTACCTGCATCAGGGAAACGGCAGTAATCGGTGCCGTTTCAGACAAGCTGCTTGGGCAGCTGAAAGTGCTGGCAATTTCGCGATCTCCCGCAGCTGCGGGAGCCCTGGACTTTAAATTTTCCCACGCTGGCTGTGGAACTCCCGACCCGACTGAGGATCCCAGGTACTGTACCTGGAAACCCCGGGATGACCTCCAGAGCCGACGGGCCGGATCTCCCAGGAACAACGGAGCTGGAGCTGCCGACGTTGAAGGTACCCCCGTTCGTTACGGAGCTGGAGCTGGAGCTGCCGTCTGTGAAGGAATCCCCGTTCCAGCGCAGGTCCGCAGAAACAGCAGGTACAGGAAACTCAGCACCTGGAAACAAAGGGGAAGCCTCCATTGTGTCCGGAAACGTGGCCGGCGGGCAGGACTTCAGGTCAGACTGAAGCGCAGGGGACTTCGACCCCCTCTCCCTACTATCCTACTGGCCAACGTACAGTCCCTTGAAAATAAAGTGGAGGACTTAAGGGCAAGACTGCTTTATCAAAGGGAGCTGAGGGAATGCTCTGTGTTCTGTTTCACAGAGACATGGCTCACCCCCAGCTCCCCAGATTCAGCCGTCCAGCCTGAAGGGTTCTCCATCCACTGTATGGACCGTACACTGGCATCTGGGAAAGGGAGAGGAGGGGGCGTCTGCCTCATGGTCAACTCTGCGTGGTGCTCAGACGTGGCAGTCCTGTCCAACTCCTGCTCTCCACACCTCGAACATCTGGCGGTGAAGTGTCGTCCCTTCTACCTTCCGAGGGAATTCACCTCCATCATCCTGACCGCGGTCTACATCCCACCCCAGGCTGACGTCCATCTGGCACTGGGTGAGCTGCACGCCGTGGTCAACAAACACCAGACGTCTTACCCCGAGGCGTTTACCACCATAGCCGGGGACTTCAATAAGGCAAACCTAAAGAAATCACTCCCTAACTTCCACCAACATGTCTCCTGCTGCACCAGAGGATCAAACACCCTCGACCACTGCTACACCACCATCAAGAATGCCTATCGCTCTATCCCTCGCCCTCACTTCGGTAAATCCGACCATACCGCGGTGCTGCTTCTTCCTGCCTACAGGCAGCAATTAAAGAGCGCACCCCCAGAGGTGAGGACAGTACAGAGCTGGTCGGGGGGGGGGGGGGCAGAGGAACAACTCCAGGACTGTTTGGAGTCTGTAGACTGGGCAATGTTCAAGGACTCGGCAACGGACCTGAACGAATACGCCACAGTCGTTACAGACTTCATTAAGAAGTGTGTGGAGGACTGCATCCCCACCAAAACCTTCCGAGCGTTTCCCAATCAGAAACCTTGGATGAACTTTGAGATCCGCACTCTTCTGAAGTCCAGACACCGGGCATTCATGTCTGATGATACAGTGGCATACAAGGAGTCCAGATACGACCTTGGTAAGGCCATCAAAAAGGCCAAAAGGGACTTCTGCTCCAAACTGGAGGAAGAGACTGATGTTCGGCGGCTGTGGCAGGGCCTGAATGCAATCACCTCTTACAAGGCGAAATCAGGAGGCAGCTCGAATGTCGGCGAAACATCACTCCCTGATGAGCTTAATGCGTTTTACGCACGCTTTGATAGGGAGAACACCGATGTGCCTTGCCGAGCCCCCATTCGCTGTGATGGTATTTCAGTCTCAGTCACAGAGGCCGACGTCAGGAAATCCTTCAGAGGGGTGAACCCTCGAAAAGCTCCTGGACCTGATGGTATACCTGGTCGCGCTCTAAAAACCTGTGCGGACCAACTGGCTGGAGTTTTTACAGATATTTTCAACCTCTCACTTCTGAGGTCTGAGGTCCCCACCTGCTTCAAAAGGGCATCAATTATACCAGTGCCCAAGAAGAGTAAGGTAACGTGCCTCAATGACTATCGACCTGTGGCACTAACGCCTGTGGTGATGAAGTGCTTTGAGAGGTTGATCATGACGCAGATCAACTCCTACCTCGACAAAAACCTGGACCCACTGAAGTTCGCTTACCGCCACAACAGATCAACGGTGGATGCGATCTCGCTGGCCCTCCACTCCGCTCTGGACCACTTGGACAACAAAAACTCATATGTCAGGCTGTTATTCATCGATTACAGCTCGGCATTTAACACAATGATCCCCTCCAAGCTGGTTACCAAACTCGCAGAACTGGGTCTCTGCGCATCCCTCTGCAATTGGATCCTCGACTTCCTCACTCTCAGACCACAGTCTGTTCGTATTGGTGGAAATGTGTCAGACTCGATAACAATTAGCACGGGAGCACCTCAAGGCTGCGTGCTCAGTCCCCTGCTGTACTCACTCTATACTCATGACTGCGTAGCCGGACATAGTGCGAACTCCATCATCAAGTTCGCTGATGACACCACTGTTGTGGGACGTATCACTGATGGTGATGAGTCAGAGTATAGAAGAGAGATCGAGCAACTGTCCATATGGTGCCAGCACAACAACCTGGCCCTCAACACCAGCAAAACCAAGGAACTGATTGTGGACTTTGGAAGGAGTAGGATGGGGACCCACAGTCCCATTTATATCAACGGGTCGATGGTTGAAAGGGTCAAGAGCTTCAAATTCCTGGGCGTGCACATCTCTGAAGATCTTTCCTGGTCCGAGAACAATTATGCCATTATTAAGAAAGCACATCAGCGCCTCTACTTCCTGAGAAGATTACGGAGAGTCGGTTTGTCAAGGAGGACTCTCTCTAACTTCTACAGGTGCACAGTAGAGAGCATGCTGACCGGTTGCATCGTGGCTTGGTTTGGCAACTTGAGTGCCCTGGAGAGGAAAAGACTACAAAAAGTAGTAAACACTGCCCAGTCCATCATCGGCTCTGACCTCCCTTCCATCGAGAGGATCTACCACAGTCGCTGCCTCAAAAAGGCTGGCAGCATCATCAAGGATGCACACCATCCTGGCCACACACTCATCTCCCTACTACCTTCAGGTAGAAGGTACAGGAGCCTGAAGACTGCAACGACCAGGTTCAGGAACAGCTACTTCCCCACAGCCATCAGGCTATTAAACCTGGCTCGGACATAACACTGAACTTTACTAGCCAATACTGTTATTTGCACTTTATCAGTATATTGACCATTGTGTATATATTTATAGAATGCCTTGTAGTAAATGCCTACTATGTTCTGTTGTGCTCAAGCAAAGCAAGAATTTCATTGTCCTACCAGGGACACATGACAATAAACTCAATTGACTACACATTACTCATCAAACAAAAAATACACCTTTTTTTGCATTTAAATATCGGTTTGGTTTTCTTTCTTCCCCCCTGTCTTCTCTCTATATATATATATATATATATATATTATATATATATGTTGTGAATGCAACTTCACTGGTATTTTAACAACTTGCATTTGTCCTCATTGAAGAGTTGGAAAAAGTTCCCTGAGACACTGTTACATACTTCACAAAAAAAAATGAAGCAGTAGATTGTGAACAACTAAAATTGTTCCTCCATTTAAAAGGACATAACAAGGGAACAGGAGATCAATTATCTCAATTATGGTAGAAGAACAGCAAAAGTTACAATGAGAAAATATCTATATTGCAAAATTATTGGAAAGGATTTCAAAATGAATTTCAGAAGCAACAATCATATCTTAAGCAAGCTTAAATGAAAGGTTTGCAGAAGTAAGTGAAATAGAGAAATAGAATGTAATAGTTCCACTATATTTGGATTTCTAACAGCTAGTCCATAAATCATGGAATTATTCAAACTACATAAAGGCCTGCCAAAAAAAAAAAGACAATTTGGATACAGAAGAGAGAGGATTTAAATTAGCCAAAAGGATATTCGACTTGGATCATTGAATATTAGTTTAACAAGGGAAGTCACTTAACTAAGAACTTGGGCTTGGGAATCAAGAGCTTGCAAAGTTAACAGACCAAACCAATTTAGAAAGTGTAATCCTTACTGTGGAATGACATGTAAACTATAAAGAAGCCACATCTAAGCCTGCTAAATAACAAATGAATTTCAGTCAAGTGTGGAAAGAAAGGAGATCCCAAAGTCCCTGGAGATAATCAGAGGTGTAAAAGAGCAACGGAAACAGCTACAAAAATGATGCGTTAATGAAAATAAACTCATAAAAACAATAGTTTTGTTCTAAAGGGTCAGAACCAAAGATACTAGAGGAGCAAGATAGACCACTCCTACGAAATCCAATGGACTGACGTGTAGTACGCATCGGAACGTCACTTCCGCCATTTTAGGAATAAGACCCCGATCCCCGTTATGCCTCTCGCAGTTTAATCCACGTCAGTCAATTGAATTTTGCAGTTTATTTTGGTCTATTTTAGCCTTCTATGATAGACCCTTATGATCTTTGTTTATAATAAATAAGGTGCTTCTTTAAAAAAAAATTTTACGGGAAACTGCGTATAAAATGGGCAACAATGCGCAATGAAAGGTCTCTGGACCATATGCATTCTATGATCTTTGGTTTAATCAGTGTTGTGGGGGAACGGTATGTATGTGTTTCTGTGTGTGAGTGGCAAGATAGAGATAATATATTTCAAAGTTCCTCATGGATCAGAAGCAACTTTGATTTAAAGCAACTCATGATGTACATGAGCCATAAAGGCAATTATATTTGCATTTATTTTTTTGCCTATAAGATATAATGAACATAAGCCATAAGCCAATATATTTGCCTATATTTATCTATTATAAACACGTATATATATTATATATATGATACACACATGTATACATGTGATATTGATGTATATAATTATATAACACACATACATATTTCTCTAGTTTCTTATATATATATATATATATATATATATATATATATATATATATATATATACACACACATATTCATTATATATATGATGCGTATATATGTGTGATATATATGTATATAAATATATAGCACACATATGTATATTTCTCTAGTTTCTTTCATGTGATCTCTAATTTTGTTGAACCTTTTTTTCTTTCATTCAACCTCTCTCTCTGAAATCCTAATATCGTGAATAAAATATAAATGAACACATGCCAAGATATTTTTTCATTCTATATTAGTGTAAAGAAATATAGTGTATACATACCTACATTGATGCAGAAGTGCGAGCTTTATGAATACTGTGCATTGCTACCATAGTCTAGTTTTTAATTTAACATATATTTGAGGAAAGTCTAACATATATTTGAGGGAAATGAGTTACCGTATTTCCCGGCAATGAAGACGCACCACCATTTGAGTTGCTAAATTTTGAAAAAAGGATGGCGGGACAGGAGTTTTTAAATGTGAATATCTCATAACTAAACATTTGTGGGTTAGCAGTATATTGCATCAATCCACTCAATTTTAAATAATTCTACATCAAAATTCATAAAAAAGGATAACACTTTTTATTTCTGTCATTTATGGTAAGCTTTACATAATTTATTGTTTTATATGTGAGATATACAGGGTGTTCAAAACAAAGACGGGAGTTGTTTGACAAGTACTCCGTAGTTCGGTGTGGGAGATCTTGTCAACGAGTATTCTGGACCCACTGTCGACATCCAAAATTACAGTAAAATATCATATAGAATTAACTTATAAGAACAAATCTGATTATAACTACATAACTGCAGAATGGATGATATGTCACTTAAATGCAATTGTTTTCAGGGATGGGGAGAGACATGTACATTGAAGATGCATTTTTCCTCTAATAGGTCAATTTATCTAAATGTAGAAGAGCTTACAATACCATGCATGCCTTACAACAAGAACAAAATCAAAAATGTACAGCAGTGTAAAAATTGATACCTTTATTTTTGTTTAAGAAGGAACTGCAGATGCTGGAAAATCGAAGGTAGACAAAAATGCTGGAGAAATTCACCAGCATTTTTGTCTACCTTTATTATTGTGGTAAGTCTAGATCTATAAAAGAAGACTTTCTAATAACTTGCTCATGTACCAAAACATGTCTTATATAATATAATACATTGTCGGGATCATAAGAATAGAATTGTATATGTTACAGTCATCATACATTGGGAAGGAAATTAAGGCTTTAATGTGTGCTCCTCGTGGCACGTCGTTGTTCCCTATAACACCATTTATCATGTATTTTAAATACCATTGATCTGTGTACATTGTGTATATTTAATACCATTTATCATGTAATTTAAACACCATTGATCCATGTACATTGTGTATATTTAACACCATTTATCCTGTATTTTAAACACTATTTCAAAGCGGCTTAAATACAAGCCGATTCGGGATCTCCACAGCTTGGAGGTCCCGAATCGGCCGCCTCCTACCGGAGACCGGGGCTTCATGATGTTGGAGGCCACGGGCCGGCGGTCGGAGCTCTTCTCCAGCGAGGAATCCCAGACTCCACGAGGGAAAGTGCACGCTGCCCCCGCGACTAGAAGCTCCGCACACCGCGGCTTCAGGGTGTTATAGTCCGCGGGCCAGCGATCAGAGCAATTCTTCTGGCGACCCCCCGCTCCGCGATCTGAGCTATAGGAAGAGATCAGGCAGGCCACACGACAGAATTTTTTTTTTTTCTTACCTTTCGTCTTTAGTGGGCAACCTGAAGAAAGACTGCTATAAAGTGCTCGAATCGCTTACATTGGCGATTCGAGCACTATAACAGAACGGCTCGCTACGCTGGTAGATGTGGACGCCATGACAGAAGCCCATTTAAAAAAAAAAACTCATATGTTTGATTCCCAAAATGGCGCGAAAAAATTTACCCATGAGCCCATGACCGTACTACGGCTTTTTCGTCAAGTGGTCTATCTTGCTCCTCTAGTATCTTTGGTCAGAACTGAAAAGAACATGGACACATAGTAACACACTCAAATCCACTCTCTTCATTAGAAAAGCATATAGGGCCCTCAGAAAATGGAAAAGAAATTATGATGAAACCAGAAGTGAGTGGTTATATTTATTAGGAGAGAATCAATAGACTAGATTTCTTTACTCTGGAAAAGAGAAATCGTGACCGGTAATCTCATGAACTTCTTGATGCACATGAAATGATTTGATGGAGTGCTGTAATTCTTATATGACCAGTTTATTAAGCTGCCAATTTTGCCAAACACATTCCACAAATAGAAACCATATCAGTTTCCCACCAACTATCTTAGGTGGTGAAAGACAGAAATAGTAACACATGCATAAAACATGTACATCTGTCTGATAAGTCGAAGAAATCTCCCCATGTTTCAAACTCACCTTAAGGTTCTGTTTTCTCAAGGGCACTATGCCAACTTACTCTTCAATTTCCTTGGTGCCCAAAGAACAATTGAATAAATAAATTATCAAGGTGGCACCGTGGAATTGCTGCCTTACAGCGCCAGAGACATGGGTTTGATCCTGACTACGTGTCCTGTCTGTATGGAGTTTATACGTTCTCCCCTTGATCGCATGGGTTTCCCCGGGTGCTCTGGTTTCCTCCCACATTCCAAAGACGTAAGGTTTGTAGGTCAATCGGTTTCGGTAAAGATTGTCAATTGTCCCGAGTATATAGGGTAGTGCTAATTTACGGGGATTGCTGGTAGGCGTGGACTCCGGGAGATTCCGCGCTGTATTTCTAAACTAAAAAAACAAGATTCAAAACTTTTAAATGTAGAAATTGCTCATGTGAAATGAGTGGTCCTTATCATAAGCTACTGACTTTCAGTTCTGGTTTCACCACAAACCCTAAAATGAGATACAAATGAGCACAGGGGACGGTGCATATAATGATTCCTGGAATGTTATTGAAAGGCTAAATAAGCAAGTAGCCTGTCTGCTATCTTTAAGAGCATAATTATGCATGAAAATATACCTTTAAATATGTTGTGGTGATGCAATGTTGTCGAAGTTATTTGTCAGTCTGGCACTGCAAGCCATCTTAAATGAACAAATGATGTTGGGAGCTTAGAGGAATCCTGCAAATAACTTTGACCATGAAGATACAGCGGACATTTTGGAATGTAATGATTGTTGCTGAGGTCTTTGTTGTCTGGGGATTTTAGGACAAGAGCTGGGATTTCTTCTCCAAATATGTAGAATCCTGAGTGCATCAAGAGCACCATGTGCAAGTCTGATTTTCTTGCTCAAGGAAGCATACTTGTAAAAGGACAAGTGCATTGAAGGCTCAACAGATTGATTACTGAGATGGTAAGTTTATCACGGGAGGAAAAATAAAGCCAAAGGCTATAACCTCAAATTTAAAAGAACATGAGGCATTTTAAATTTAAATTTTAAACAATTTAAATTCAAATTTAAAAGGACAGTTATACCCGGCAAATCTGTTGACAAGTAATGGATAAACAACTTTTGAGCACGCTATTAAAAAGAAAATCAGTATTGTACTTTTGCCACTAAATTTTCAGGACGATCCGAATTTCATGAATAAACTTGAACTTTGAAGGTTGCAATTTAGACATAAAAGCTAGGTGGTGCTATATCTCTATTGAATATAGGTGCTGTGATGCTGCTGCAAGCAAGATTTTCATTGTATCTGTGCCTCACAGTGCTTGTGCCTATGGCAATATACTGTCTTGACTCCGTTTTTAAGCATACTTTGCAGTACCTCAACTGGCTAGCATCTGTGGAAGGGGAAGCAGTTAATGTTTCAGGTCTGAGACCCTTCAAAAGGAGAAACAGGTTGGAATTCAGCACTACAGACTATGGGAGAGGAATGTTTAGGAAAAAAAAATGGGATGATTCCAGACCTGCTGAATAACATTTCAGGTCTGAGACTCTTCACTGTTTTTCATTCCACTGTTGCTGCCTGATCTGCAGAGTGTTTCCAGCGCTTTCTACTTTTCAGTTTTCCAGCAGCTGCAGTTCAAAAAAAATTCTATTTCATGGATTTAATTCATTTATCATAACCACCAATATTTGGTGTGATTGTATAATTTAAAAAATTCCGTTGTTTTCAGTCTGAACCTATTGCAGGGACTGGGTGACAATCTCTGATGCCAGCATACAGATTTGGGCAATTTTTTAATATGTCACTACTTTAAATATTCTAATGCCAAAGTCTTGTCTCATTACATCTGTTTTTCTATTCCAGTCCCCTCGAAATAAATGCTAGCAGTGCATTTGCCTTTCTTACCACTAATTTGCAAGTCGAGTTGGTAGCAAGAGAGGCAAAGGCAATGCTGGCATTTATTTTGAGAGGACTAAAACATAAAAACAGGGATGGAATGCAGAGGAGGTTTACCAGAATGATGCCTAGATTTGGGGCAGTATTAACTACAAGAAAGGTTAGACACACTTGTATTGGTTTCTCTCGAGTGCTGGAGATTGAAGGAATTGAAGGATTGAAGGTAGAAGTGTATAAAATTATGAGAATTAAAAGTCAGAACTTTTCTCCCTCGGGTTGAAATATCAGAAAGTAAAGGGTACAGCTTTAAGGTGAAAGGAGCAAAGTTTAAAGGAGATGTGTGGGGTAGGTATTTTTTTGTATGCCAAGGGTGGTGAGAGCCTGGAACCCCTGCCGGGAGTGGGGGGTGTCAGATAAGGAAGTGGCATTTAAGTGACTTCTAATGGGCCCTTGGATGTGCAGGGAATGAATGGAATCGGATCACGTGCAAGTGGATGAGATTATTTTGTACTGACATCATGTTCGACACAGACATTGTGGGCTGAGGGGCCTATTCCTGTGTTATACACTTCACGCTGCTTTTGCAAAGCCACTAACATAATCAAGGACGAGTCTCACCCCAGTCACGCTCTTCTCCCATCAGGCAAGAGCTACGGAAGTGTGAAAACACATACCTCCAGATTCAGGGACAGTTTCTTCCCAGCTGTTATCATCCTATCATCAACTAGAGAGTGGCCCTGACCCATCATCTACCTCAATCTAGATCCTCAGACTATCTGTAATCGGACATAACCTTGTACTAAACGTTACATGCTTTATCCTGTACCTGCACACTGAGGACAGCTTGAGTACAGTTTTTTCACTGACTGGATAGCACTCAACAAAGAAGCTTTTCACTGTACCTTGGTAAACGTGAAAATAATAATAAACTAAACTGTTGCATGTTCTACTTTAATTTGTAACGCTTCCTGTATTGTGCATTTAGTGTTCATGTGCTGATATTTCTATTGTTAATAGCATAGTGGTTCTTCATAGAACTTGGTCTTGAGTTTGCTCATTCTGAGAAGGTAAAAGTGTACGTGCTACATTAGACTGAGTTAATGTTAATTATGTTTAAAACTAAACTCCTTGGGGTTCAATTCATGCTTTTAATTAGAATGAAGGGATGTAGCCTGTAATTCCTCTAACACAAGGGAACTTCAGAACTCACGTATCCCGATGTAGGAAGCGCCTCCAGTAAATCAAACTCATTCTGTGCTTTCTTTCCAAACGATAAAGCTCATAACAGGAAGGGAGGTACCACTGGGAGGAAGAATCCTTTGGGAGTGTGATCAACTGTTCTGTTCAGCAATAAATATCAAACAGATATTCAAAGAAATATCAGCTGTAAACGGGCTGTATGACTGCTGGCAATGGTGTATGGTAGCAAGATGCGGAGATGACATGGCTTTGATGTAGACAAAGATGTTGGAATCTAGTTAAAATTCAATGTCAGGGTACAGACAAATAGATTTATGAAATAGCAGACAACCACATGACCCTTCACACCTACTATGCTGCTCAGTAAGATCATGGCTGAGCCAAATCAGTTCTGCTAGGATTACTAACAGGCCCATGTGACCTGTTGCCTACAGATGCTCGGGTAAGGAACACGTGAGAGGTGAGAGAAAATTCTGTATGGGCGACTACTCACGCCTGTATGGTCGTGAGTAGTCGCCCAAAGAGTCGTAGCTTTTTCTGGTCGCCGCTGGATTTTCAACATTTTGAAAATTTTCAGCGACCTGCTGCGGCCATAATGGGTGCCGGCAAGTCACCGAAAAAAATTGCGTAAGTTGGACAGGCCCTAAAGGGCATGAAAGGTTACGGGGAGAATGCAGAAGGTACAGAAGCCTGAAAAGCATGATTCAAGAATAGCTTCTTCCAAGCCACCATCAGACACTTGATCACTACACAACAGTAACCTCAGCAACTATGAACTTCTATGGTCTGTCTTTGGCTGCACAGCATTTTTCAGTTTTTTGCACAAGCATTTTGGTTATTCATTTATTGATTTGTCTGGCTATTGTATTTATCTGTGTTTATTACATTTACAGATCTGTAAATCAGCTGCAAGTATTAATTTCATTGTTGTCATTCCAGATGACAATTAAACACTCTTCACTCAACTCTTTATTTTTGAAGTTGGATAGACAGGGACTCAGAAAGTGAATCATTTGCAGCAAAGAAAATTTCATTTTGAATTGAAGATTCCAAAATGATCCCTACAAAATATACTTGGCATTCATATTTTTTAATCTGTACAGTCAGTCATACAGCACTGAAACAGGCTCTTTGGCCCAATGTATCCGTGCTAGCCAGGATACCCCATCAAAGTTAGTCCAATTAGCGCCTGACCCATGTACCTTTCCAAAATCTTTTAAATGTTGTTATTGCACCTGCCTTAACCACTTGCTCAGGCGGCTCCTTCCCTCCGAGTGAAAAGGTAGCTCTATTTCAATAATTAAATCTTTAAAAATTATCTTAAATCTTTTCCCTCATAATTTGCTCTTTAGTTGCTATGCCCTTCAGTCCATGGTTCCCGGCCCTGAAAAAAGACTATGCATTCACCCTATCTATTCCGATCATGATTTTATATATCTCTATAAGATCATCCTCAGCTTCCTCCACTCCAAGAAAAAAAAAATCCTAATCTGCCTAACCTCTCCTTATAGCTCAGGCTCTGCAGTCCTGGCAACAACCTCGTAAATCTTCTCTGCATTCTTTCCACCATCGCTCCTACAGCAAGGTGACCAAAAATGAACACAATACCCCAAGTTTGGCTTCAGCAATGTCCTCTGCAACTAACATAATGTCCCAGCTTTTGACTGATGAACCCAGTGTGCCAAAAACATTCTGCATGACCCACATGCTTGTGACACGACTTTCAGGGAACTATGCACCTTAACTTCTAGAGTCCTCTGCTTTACAACACTCCCCAGGGCCCTACAATTAACTGCAAAGATCTAGGCCTGGATTGTCTTCCGTACATGCAACAATCACACATCTGAATAAACTCCATTTGCCATTCCTCGGTCCACTTGCCTAGCTGATCAAGATCCTGATGTAATTCTCGATAACCATCTTTACTGGCTATGATTTCATCTATTTTAGTGACATCTCCAAACTTACTAATCGTGCCTTGTACATTCTCATCCAGATCGTCGATATAGATGACAAACAGCAATGAACCCAGCACCAACCCCTGGAGCACACCACTAGTCACAATCCTCCTATCCAAAAAACAACCATTAGGCCGTGGTTTTCCACCACTAGGTGCCAAACGGACCTAGATTTTAACTTTTGTGACCCATATCAGGTATCTACTTGAAACTTTGCACAGATTTAGATGACATAATTGATAAGGAATTCATAAAGGGCCTGTCCCACTTGGGCGTCATTTGCGCGTCACGCAGGTGGCGCGCGAAGATTTTGTGAATCCCAAAATCCTGGGGCGCCGCACGCGACCGCGCGTCACTGCCTACGTCCCCACGCACCATGCCTGCGTAATGCATGGCATGCGCGCGTAATGCACGTCATGCGTCGTGCATCATGACGAGTAAATGATGTCGCGTAAATGATGTCACGTAAATGATGTCGCGTAAATGATGCCCGTGGGACAGGCCCTTAACTCGTCAGTGCAAAAAGTTGCACACTAATTAATTAAGCTAATTAGAAAAAGTAACAGCGCCCTCTTGTGCTCAATAATATATAGCTGTATATTACTCTATGGGGAGCTGGATTCTGTTCGGGTAATCTGTGGTAACGCCGAGACTCGAATGGGATCATTGAATACGGGACTGCCAAAGAGGTCCCGGGTTTCACTGGCTCCTGAACCCGCCTATTTAATGGGTGAGGGCAGATCCTGTGCGTTCCACAGTTTACTGAACCCCATTGACTGCCAGTGTGCAGAGTGGGGGTCACAGCCATAGTGTGACTGGGGCAGTGCCAGGCTGGAGGACAGACCTGTAAGGCAGGGATCGGCAGCCTTGTTTGCGTCGGGGCCAGGACCCATGTCTGTGAGCGAATGGCGGGTCACATTTATCGCCATCATTAATAAATGGAGGTAATAAGTCCTAGTTTTGTTTTGAAGGCACTGTACTTAGAGGAGGGAGAGGGAGTTTAGTCAACGCCAGCCTCCCCCTGCCTCCACCGAGCCTTGGGTGCCCCCAGTGAGAGAGGGCGAGGCGGGGGAGGCTGGGGCCAGGAGGATGGCTGCCTGCTCGGAGTGCCGGGACTACATGCGTCACGCCGCCCACCAGCCGCTGCTCACCATCGAGCCGCCCAGCGACAGCTCGGTAGACATGAGCGACCGGTTTGCGTCGCTCGCTGGGCTGGCAGCTGGGGTACAAAGCAGAGGCCCAACCGCCCCTGCCTCCCCTCCCCGTCCCCGTCCACCACGTCCCTCCCCTGCCCTCTACCCTCCCTCCCCGCCCGCCGCCTGGACCCCCCCGGCGAGGCTAGTCGCAATGGCAAGGCGGAGGTTGAGCTGTCTGACGGGGACGAGAGCCTTGGACAGCCTGCCAGAGGCACCCTCCTGCCCACAGACCTGCGGGAAACACGTCACAGCTGGGACTCCCCCACCCTCAACACGATGTCTTCCTGCAACAGCAGTACCACATTGGCATTTTTTTTTAAACGCTGCAGGCCGGGTGATTTCGGGTTACGGCCCGTGAGCCGTAGGTTGCTGACCCCTGCTGTAAGGCATCTTCCACTGAGAGGAAAATGCCTAACCCTAACCCTGACCTCAACCTTAACCCTATCTCTATATTTTTATTTATCATTTTTATTTCAGTTCACAACATCATAACTTTACAAACTTTAAAGAGAAATGTCTAAGATAGGGAGATCTATTCTGACAAACAAAGAGAAGACCACAGCCTCCAGCACTCCTAACAGTAAATGGTGAGGGAGTTTGTAGGATCCGGGAAGTCTGTCCACCGTGGAGCATGTCATCCAGCAATGGCTCACCTGCACCAAATGTGAAAAAAGGAAAGGAACTGCAGATGCTGGTTTATGCCAAAGATAGACACAAAATGCTGGAGTAACTCAGCGGGTCAGGCAGCATCTCTGGTGAAAATGGATATGTGATGTTTCAGGTCGAGACTCTCCTTCCGACTTCTGTGTCGATCTCACTTGCACCATGTCATATTACCAAACTTTCAGAAATCCAGATCCAATCATGGACAAGGATCAGATTGAAGCGGCTCAGGTCTAAACTGGACTGAAGAATTGGTCATTAGGCAGACTGTGACAGGAAGACAAATCAGTTGACACTGAGGTTCAAACAGGCTTTTGTTCCTATTGCGAGTAAAGTGATAAGTTAAATCTCATTTTTGTAATCTTTGCAATTGCTAAAAGGATTCGAGTTATGCAAGCAAAGTGAAGATTTTCCTCAAGATCTAAAGAGAACTGTTAAGATCCTGTGCAAGCAGGTGAAGTTGTTTACAGGCAACTTATGTACACCCCAATGAGGATAGTAGTAGAAAAAATAAAACTGTGATTAGAAGAATGAGTTACCAGAAACCAGAGCCAAACACTGCACTTTTCATGCAGATTAACAAAATCACAAGTGCTATATTTAAGAACTTTAGAATAAATACGTGTCATCAAATACAAGCAAGGGCAGAAAATTATTGCGAAGTTTAATATTTTGGTCGCCAATGATGAGTAGTGTTTAGATTTTAAATCATCACAGTAGTCTGTCTATTAGGAATTTGCAGCCGGGAGTGCATAATTATTTTGCACAAGATAGATTTGACTTACCAATAATGTTCTGAGATCCAACATCCACTCCTTTTTAAGGATGACCATGGCAGCCATACCACAGAATGTGTACCCACCGTGAGCTTCCATTCCAGGTACACCACCGATCCCACCCTCCCAGTTCTGACAGCTACAAAGGAACCATATCAAAAGATGAAGGTAAAAGTAATTTAAAACAATCCCCGTATACCATTACTTCAACAATATAATAATGAATATTTTGCAATGTACTGCCCAGTATTCTGGGTTGGCATAACATTTTTATTTGCTATTGACTTGTTCCCAAACCTTTGGTTTTGCCGTGAAACGATCAGTCTTAAGCACCAAAACAGAAATTGACCCACAGGAACAAAATGTATATGAATTCACTCTTTCTTTCCATTTTCCCCTCAATATTTTACATCATTTTAGTTTAGCTATCACACAAAGATGAACAGAGTTCACAGCCAGACCTTAATATACGTCTTTTAGAGCCCACGTTACAATTGTTTTAAAGACCTATCAGGAAGTTTTGCTTTTCCACTAGTGATCCCCGTACTTTCTGCGCAATCGTGGAGGCATCAGCTGACTATGTCTCATGTGCTAAAGGCTATAGAAGGAAAATGAAAGAGACCATGTACCAATTTATGGGAATTTCTCTAATTTACTGATGTGTTCAAATATATTCAATGACAAAGGTAACATTTTTGATTAATGGGAAGGACCCAATTTCCAATTGTATTTTCAACTGCATCAATTTGATTCCCACACCTTTGACAGCTGCTTTGGGAAATGAATGAAAGAACAATATGCAAAATCAACGGATGGTGCGCTCCGCAAGTCATGGGATGTATTTCTGCAGAATGTCCCTCTTCCCAACCAAGATGATGACTAACAAACAATGGAATAAAGAAGATGGTCAAAACATCTCAACCACTTGCATGTAGTCTTTTCATTATTCTTGAAATATTCATTATATCAATAACACAATACTGGAAACTAAAGTCAAATTTGATTCACCATAATTTTTTATCCTCTGAAATGTACTTGCCTTATCACCCACTCAGGTGTTCCCTCAAACAGTGTAGGTGTGATGATGTTTGTTAAGGATGCAACAGATGCCGCACAGTAGGCACTCCTGAAAAATTGAAGAGCAATTTTGCTTTGTGCATAATTTAATCATAAATTCATAAAATCTGCAGGGAACAGGCAGATGTAATACATTTGTACTGCTATCAAATCACTGCCATCAATAACATGTTATCGAAAAAAAATATTCTTTCAATGCAGCATTTCCGCTCGTTAGAAGCTGTAATTTTAATTTGAAGAAAGATGATTAAAATAAGCATCTTGCACATCAGCAATTCCTTTGAAATTTTATAATCGAGTCAATAGGCCTTCCAACAGATGAACATATATCAAAAATTGAGTCATTTTTAAAAAATCATACTTAAAATAATCACAATATATTGATAATGATGAAATTCCTATTTTAGATGATTTTTTGCATTCTTGACATATTTTTTTTAATCCTTCATTCTTGTGCCCTCAGCAATAACATCATGAATTCACAAACAAATAAAAAATAAGCAGCTTTATGATGCTCTCTGACTGCTTAATCTCAGTTTCCATTTATAAAATACACTCTATTTAATCCAGGTTTAAAGACTTCTAAATTTACCTCTATCTCTGGGCTTTTTCAAAGATGCTTGATCTATTACTTTTCATTCAGAATGTTAAATAGAATTACATGGGGGATTACAGCGTAGGAGAATCAAAAACCAAAGTTTAAGGTGAGAGGGAAAGATTAAATTAAATCTAAAGCTGCGGGGCAACTTTTTCACATGGAGAGTGGTGGTTATATCATACCAGCTGACAAAGAAGTTAGTTGAGG
Organism: Malacoraja senta; assembly: GCA_038087875.1. Lineage (NCBI taxonomy): Eukaryota > Metazoa > Chordata > Chondrichthyes > Rajiformes > Rajidae > Malacoraja > Malacoraja senta. The sequence continues at coordinate 47,317,180 of CM075978.1, forward strand.
CAGGTACTATGGATAGAATACATTTGGGCAGGTACATGGATAGAATATGTTTAGCGGGATATGGTGCAAACACAGGGAGATGGGACATGTAGATGCGGCATCTTGGTTGGTGTGAGCAAGTTGGGCCGATGGGCATTTTCCTGTGCTATAAGCCTGCGGCTCAATAATAGTTAAATGTATTTAGTGATCTGCAAAACTGGTTCCTCTCCATCTTGTCCATCCATCATCCTGGAGTGTCTTAATTTCTCAGGGGGTGGGTAATATCTAAACTAAATCACCTCACATTTATCTATGGCAAGCCTAATTTGCCATTTCACTACCTAGTTTGCAGTTTTTTAAATTTCTTATGTTGCATTCTCTCTCATTACTGGCTGTAACTGCATTCTTACACCACAGTTACATTTCATCAGCTAATGCTGCTATTAAGTTACTTATTCCCATTTAAATGTAAATTATGAATAACAGTTGTGTGACATTAGTGAGTGTAATGCCCAGAGGGAACAACAGCCTATTTACGGGACTAATGCCTTACAATGTGGAGAGATATCTGTAGCAGCCTGCTGATGAATTATGAAGCACAAAATGAAAGGAAATTAAACATTAAATGGGACAGGAAGGTGACTTGTTACTCAAACAAAATCAGCTTTACATCTCTAAAATGCTTTCAGGAGAAAAGGGGCAAAAAGTTCAAAAGTGTCAACAAATAAAAATTGAAGGATTCAAAGAAATACATACTACATGAATTATAAATGAAATTTAGCTATTACAACAGAAGTTGACATTAAATTATTAATCCTAGAATTAAATGCAAATTTCTAACATTGATTTGCTTCAAATGATTTGATCATCATTTTTTACTTTATAATAGAGAAGTGAGTGCAGGCTAAAACATAACACAGGAATATGGTAGAATTGGGGGAGGAAATATACAATTTCTGTTGTATTTGACCCAGATTGGATCTTCAGTCTATATCTGCACAATCACTAAACAGTGCTGTTATCTACCTTAGTAATATTGCTTAGTCTTATCTTACCTGCTTCTGAAACCTTCAATTATGCTTCTGTTATCTCTAGATTTCATCAACTCCCTCAAACTTTGCACCTCCTCCAACCTCATCTACCGTATCTGGTACTCCCAGTGTGGGCTCCTATATATAGGCGAAACCAAGCGTAGACTTGGCAATTGTTTCGCTGAACACTTACGCTCAGTCCGTCTCGGCCTATGTGATCTCCCAGTTGACAAATATTTTAACTCCCCTTTCCATACTGACCTTCCTGGCCCAGGCCTCCTCCACTGTGAGAATGAAACCACAAGCAAATTGGAGGAACTGAACTGTAAGAGTTAACGCGATAGGCGCCATTTTATATAACTAATTCTAGCTATTCAAGCTGTAACCACCATTTTATATAGATGCTAACAATTTTAGCCATTTAACTGAAGCCTCCATTTTGTATGGGTGTTAATTTAAAATGCTGAGAGCTGCAGTAATATTTTCGCTAAGGCACGTATGAAGCGACCTTTTCTGTCTGCGGGAGCTAAGATAAGGGCAGTTCTCAAAGCTGGTATCCTGCAGTATGATGGCGACAGAACAATAGAAGTCTTGTAACTCCCCCAGACTCCCCAACCTCCCTTACATTCCCATGGTTTACTAATATGTTGAGAAACTGTATTTCATGTATCATTTTAACTGAGCTCCATTGTTCTTCAACCTGTTTTTGCTATATAAATATGGGTGTATTTTCATGTATTGCTCAGAGAGAATAGCGCCAGACTTTTTGTGTGGACCTAGGTGCACGCTACCGTCTGTATTCTCCGCCCGGGCGCCATTTCAAGTAAAGACCTTTTTACTTTGAAACTTGTGTTTTGAGATATTTTACTCGTTCAGCTCGGCAAACTTCTACAGCACCTTATATTTCGCTTGAGCAGCTTACAACCCAGTGGTATTTCTCAAATTTCAATTAACTCCTGCATTTATTTTTCCCGCCCTCTCTCTCTCCACGCTCCCCCACCCTAGTTGTCCCACTAGTTTCACTGTTTGCATCCTTGTATTCATGTTGATAGCACATCTTCCCCAGCAAAAAAGGGTTCCGACCCAAAACGCCATCTATTCCCTTTCTCCAGAGATGCTGCCTGGCCCGCTGAGTTATTCCAGCATTTCCTGCCTATCCATAAAATTTAACCTCATTCAAACTTTATAGCTTTCCTAATTCATATCGAAGTCCATTGCTCGTGGTTAAGCAACATCTTGAGGTTATCATCCTTATTTTCAAAGCTTAACATGGCATTCTCTGTAATCTGTCCTCACTCTGCAACCTTACAAAGTATCTCCTCTGTTATTACCTGCAAATTTATTCTCGTCACCATTGGCACCTGCAAGTTAAGATTCTAAGGCAATACCTGTTGGGTATCACTTTCCAAACCAAATCCAATTCTTGATCAGGATTTTGGTTATCGTGCTTAATATTTCTTTGTTGGTCAACACTCCTTTTAAGCACTTTGGGACTTTTTATTATATGATGCAAATATAAATTCCTGTTCTCTCAACTTCTTACTTGTCTGTATTTTAACTGAAAATTTTCTCTGACAAGAAACAAAATAGTAGACAAAAAATGCTGGTGAAACTCAGTGGTGCGGCAGCATCTATGGAGAGATGGAATTGCCGATGTTTTGGGTCGAGACCCTTCTTCTGATAGTAGTTGCATTTATTAACGCTGGCATAAAGTAACCAAAGATACAAAACAAAAAAATATTATTAGATTATGTTCCAAATACAATGAAAATGAAAAAACAATGCAGAATTGATTTAAAAATTAAAAAGTAATTCCTTCCAGGTGAAAGCATCAGAATTCATTTAATGCTATGGTAAAATTTCTAGAAACTAGATACATTATTTTAAGCAATGTTTAAGCATTTATTCAAGTAAGTAGCAATTCAATACCCAAACTTACCTGACATCAACTTCCCCACTCATATGCATAGTAAAGGACCCATTCGGTTGCCTCACAGAGTACAGAAATTCAAGTAACTTTTCCCTTTAAAAAAAGAGACATCAACCAAGACCTAGTCAGGAAATCATTAAATACATGATACTTGAAATTCAAGTTATTCATCAAATTCTCAAGTAGATCTTTCAGAATTTTGGTCATGATCTGAGTTTACAGTTGAAGTAGTATTATTCTTCTTCCAAAAATTAGGTGATTATAAACATTGATTTATTTAAACCTCACTGCAAATATTCTGTCATTTATAGATTATTGCATTGCTTACACCAGCGCAGGTCTGGAATTTGTATTCAACAAGAGGTAGTAGTTGAAGGAGGATATACTTAAACTTTTTTTTAAAAAGGAATTAATCCATTTCTTTTGCAAAGCATGGCAAAGGATAGCAATAAAATGTCATGTTGGGTACAACAATATTACATTGAAAAGACTTAATTCCTGTAATGCTATAATTCCTTTAATACCGCACAAAATGCATAAGCTGAAAGAGGTGTTGCTTGGCAGCGCAAAGTGGTGGCAGTAGGGGGCAGTGAAGGAAAAAAGATAGTAGGTAAGTTGGGGTGTGATTTTGATTCCATGCAAAACAAAGGTTTAGAGTTCAGTACAAATGTTCATCCATCAAAACTATGGCATAAAATAATTTATGGAGTTTGACACATTTTTATTTGTTAACCATGATCACCGTGGCAGAAATGGTCATCATTCAAACTACAAATGATAGCAGCTAAAGATTCTACCACTAAAATATTATTGATTTCTTATAGAGAGCTCACAAAGTGTAAACAGGAAGAGTAATATGCCAGCTCCACACCAAGTCTGCACTAATCTTTGGTGGTTGTATTCAGAACAACTTCCACAAAGGCGACTCTGACTTCATAAGTGAGATTTTTACAGTAGTGTTTTTCAAGACTTTAAATAGCATTATGGAACAGGGCCAGAACAAGCGTGACCCAAAAGAGTTGCTGAAAAATAAAAGCCCAACAAATTGAATGGTTCAGTGTCTGACATTCAGAAACATTCAACAAGATAAATTAAACAAAGCAGAAATGTTTCTGAACTTGCCTTCCACAGCAAATGAATGTGTTGCATTATAATCGCAACATTCATTCAGCAACCATGGATGGTGTTGTATTTATTATTGTGAATGGAATTTGTAATGTAACATCAAATTAAATAAAGAATGCATTAAGTACGTGAAATGGTTTTACTAATTCACCCAACCAAGTTTATTTTTCCTGTTTCTAGATTTGAAAACAAAACATGTAGTGGTAGACAATATGTTTGTATCACAGAACAGTAGAACTCTGATAATTTGGCAGCTATATGATGAAGCCAGGCTTTGAACTATTTGGTTTAATTCTCGTAATACACAACTACCTTTAACTGTGTTTTGAATTCAAAGAGTTGACATGGTATGATAATAAAATTTCCAGTGATCCTCTGAGCGGAGAAGTGTAGCAACTGGGACCCCAATGGGTGCATGACTAAGGGAGTGCATGAACTGGGGTGCTGGAGTTATAGGGAGCATGGCAAACATTACCTGTTGAGCCAGAGAGCAGACCATTGAGACTTTTAGTCAGATAGTGAATTATCAGAGTTTTGCTGTATTTCTGAGTAATATTTTTAGGCAGGTTGCAGTTGAGCCTTTATATACTAACAAAGCACATGCACTGTTAGATAGATGATTCATTGTAAGGTTTTATTTGCTTTTGTTTTATTGTTACCAGTGTTACCTTTTACTGTAAGGACACATTTCTAATTAGAAAAGTTAAACAAAAGGCACATTGTCGCATGAAATTCTGCAATGCATTAGTCATCTCTGTAGGTTGTGAGGTGTGAGCGTGTGTGTGTGTGCTCGCACACACATATATACATACACATATATACACATATATATTTATACTTATACATA